>JACEHZ010000575.1:0-501939 GCA_017893485.1 Hemerocallis citrina
TATAAATTTTTCATAATCTGAGCATATATGTTTCTTTAACAGTGATTGTGAACAATTGTTCTTAATTGGGCTGTGATTAGAAAGAGACGAGTTGGAGTGGAGATCTGGAAATCCATATAGAGTCATCTTGTTCATAATAATTTATTATTGTTGTTGTTCTTGTCGCTCTTGCTGTTGTTGCTGATGTCTCTATGTGTTCGTGTGCTGAAGGGAAAGAAGGGATGAGAGAGAGATGAGGAAAATGCCGCTATGTTAGCCTGGTGTATCCTCATTCTCTACCATTCCTCTTTCTGGCTTCTATATTTGGTTTCCTTCCACGATGACAATTCCAGTTAAAACTACACTTGCTATGAGCCCTGTTCGTATTTTTCTTCCATGAACTGAGGATGGTATATAGGTACGTATGCCAAAATCCTCCGGCCGGATATGCACAACACTTGGGTTTTGCGATATAGTTGGGCTAAAAAAGTAGTAGAGCAACATATAAGCTCAGATAATGGAGAAATTTTCATTTTCAGATATTGTCAATGTAACCTGATTGCAATCTTTGGCATGGTTTTTTTAACACAAAATGGGTTCACTTCCAAAATGAGTATGCTGCATAGCATCCCCAGTTTCTTTCACTGTTAGTGAAGCTTATTTCACAAACCTGATGGTCTTCTTAAGCTATTTTATGGTCCCATTTTCACTAACTGTTAGTGAAGCTGATTTCAAGCACCTGATTGTCTTCTTGGCATGTATGTTTTTATACCAAAAATGGGTTCACTGTGGTCATCAGATATTATATAGGTACGTATGCCAAAATCCTCCGGCCGGATATGCACAACACTTGGGTTTTGCGATATGGTTGGGCTAAAAAAGTAGTAGAGCAACATATAAGCTCAGATGATGGAGAAATTTTCATTTTCAAATACTGTCAATGTAACCGGTTTTTTAACACAAAATGGGTTCACTTCCAAAATAAGTATGCTGCATAGCATCCCCAGTTTCTTTCACTGTTAGTGAAGCTTACTTCACAAACCTGATGGTCTTCTTAAGCTATTTTATGGTCCCATTTTCACTAACTGTTAGTGAAGCTGATTTCAAGCATCTGATTGTCTTCTTGGCATGTATGTTTTTATACCAAAAATGGGTTCACTGTGAACTGAGGATATTGTATAGGTACGTATGCCAAAATTCTCCGGCCGGATATGCACAACACTTGGGTTTTGCGATATAGTTGGGCTAAAAAAGTAGTAGAGCAACATATAAGCTCAGATAATGGAGAAATTTTCATTTTCAGACACTGTCAATGTAACCTGCTTGCAATCTTTGGCATGGTTTTTTTAACACAAAACGGGTTCACTTCCAAAATGAGTATGCTGCATAGCATCCCCAGTTTCTTTCACTGTTAGTGAAGCTTATTTCACAAACCTGATGGTCTTCTTAAGCTATTTTATGGTCCCATTTTCACTAACTGTTAGTGAACCTGATTTCAAGCACCTGATTGTCTTCTTGGCATGTATGTTTTTATACCAAAAATGGGTTCACTGTGAACTGAGGATATTGTATAGGTACGTATGCCAAAATTCTCCGGCCGGATATGCACAACACTTGGGTTTTGCGATATAGTTGGGCTAAAAAAGTAGTAGAGCAACATATAAGCTCAGATAATGGAGAAATTTTCATTTTCAGACACTGTCAATGTAACCTGCTTGCAATCTTTGGCATGGTTTTTTTAACACAAAATGGGTTCACTTCCAAAATGAGTATGCTGCATAGCATCCCCAGTTTCTTTCACTGTTAGTGAAGCTTATTTCACAAACCTGATGGTCTTCTTAAGCTATTTTATGGTCCCATTTTCACTAACTGTTAGTGAACCTGATTTCAAGCACCTGATTGTCTTCTTGGCATGTATGTTTTTATACCAAAAATGGGTTCACTGTGAACTGAGGATATTATATAGGTACGTATGCCAAAATCCTCCGGCCAGATATGCACAACACTTGGGTTTTGCGATATAGTTGGGCTAAAAAAGTAGTAGAGCAACATATAAGCTCAGATAATGGAGAAATTTTCATTTTCAGACACTGTCAATGTAACCTGCTTGCAATCTTTGGCATGGTTTTTTTAACACAAAATGGGTTCACTTCCAAAATGAGTATGCTGCATAGCATCCCCAGTTTCTTTCACTGTTAGTGAAGCTTACTTCACAAACCTGATGGTCTTCTTAAGCTATTTTATGGTCCCATTTTCACTAACTGTTAGTGAACCTGATTTCAAGCACCTGATTGTCTTCTTGGCATGTATGTTTTTATACCAAAAATGGGTTCACTGTGAACTGAGGATATTATATAGGTACGTATGCCAAAATCCTCCGGCCGGATATGCACAACACTTGGGTTTTGCGATATAGTTGGGCTAAAAAAGTAGTAGAGCAACATATAAGCTCAGATAATGGAGATATTTTCATTTTCAGATACTGTCAATGTAACCTGATTGTTTAACACAAAATGGGTTCACTTCCAAACTAAGTATGCTGCATAGCATCCCCAGTTTCTTCTTTTGTTGTTAGTGAAGCTTATTTTCATGCATCTGATTGTGATCTTGGCATGTTTTTTTGACCAAAACGGGTTTACTGTGAACTGAGGATGCTATAGGTACGTATGCCAAAATCCTCCGGATACGCACAACAATTGGGTTTTAGATTTAGTTGGGCACAATGAATTAGTGGAGCAACATATAAGCTCAGTTAATGGAAATTTTCATTTTCAGATACTATTAATGAAGCTGATTACCATCTTTGGCATGATTTTTTAACAAAAAATGGGTTCACTTCCAAACTAAGTATGCTGCTAGCATCCTCATTTTCTTTCACTGTTAATGAAGCGTATTTCATTAAGATCCAGGATGGCAAATTTTGACTGGGCTATGATTGGATTGTTTAGTGGATGTTGTCTATGTTCTTAATTGGGCTGTGATTAGAAAGAGTGGGCTCGAGTGGAGATCTGGAAACCCATATAGAGACATCTTGTTCATAATAATTTATTATTATTGTTATTCTTGTCGCTCTTAAGGTGGTTGCTGATGTCTCTTTCTGTTCGTGTGCTGAAGGGAAATAAGGGATGAGAGAGAGATGAGGAAAATGCCGCTATGGTAGCCTGGTGTATCCAAAGTCTCTACCTTTCTTCTTTCTGTTTCCATTTCTGGCTTCTATATATATTTGGTTTCCTTCCACGATGACAGTTCCCTAAAAATACACTTGATATGAGCCCTATCTTATTTTTCTTATTTTTCTTATATTTGGTTTTCGTCCACGATGACAGTTTCATGGATTGTCTGAACAATCCATGAAGGACATGCTTAGATACTGAATTTTCATTTGTTTTATTGTTTTAGATAGTGGATATTCCCAATCAGAGGAGAATATAAAGGTTTCAAGTTAGATACTGAATTTTCATTTGTTTTGTTATTTTAGATATATTTAAAAACAAAATTAAGTACGGAATTTTTAGCATTGCAATATAATTATTTTACCTCTGTATATATCATTAACAATTCCATTTGCAGTTGGCACTTTGATCTTATAATTCGAGATACAGGTAGTTCTTTTTGCAATTTCAAAAAATATGTATATTCTGTATTGTGATCTACTGTTCAATTAAACTATTGTTTTTTTTTCACAGAGCGGTCGTCAAGATGAAGGAAATTCTGATGATCAGAGCTGAAGCTACTCGAGGGGTATGAATCTGCGGTCCTCCTTGCTGTTCTTATGTCCTCCTTGCTGTATGGTTGTTGTTCTTATGTCCTCCTCCTTGCTGTTGTTATGTCAGACTGGTTTTTTTTATGAGAGTTATGTCATACTTTGAATTTGGGATATTTTGGATATTTGTCAGACTGGTTTGTTGGGATATTTTGGATGTTAGTCTCTATATTAATTTGTTAATTATGACACTGTTAATTAATCAATGAATTTGGACGTTGATATGACACGTGTGAAACTTGATTATCTTTAATTATTCTTGTGTTTGGTTGTGGTTTGCGCAGTAGTATGCAACAAAATTGATTGAATCAGTTGTGAGAATTAGTTTACAGGTTTTGTAAATGAAACTGTGAATTGAAATCGAACGGAAAAGCGGAGTATCGAAAATAAACGGGCATAGCCAGAACGGCGTTTTAAAAAACGGCGGTCTATATAATTTAATTGTTGGAGTGTCCGATACACCGGCATTTCAACGCACGCCGGCGAAAGTTTTCAGCTATAACGGCACAGGCGTACACCGGCGTTTTATAAACGCCGGCGTATATAACTACACCGGCTTTTTTTGGTCGCGCCGGTGTTCGTAAACAGGGAAAAGCAGGCGCTCATAAACGCACATACACCGGCGTTTCTTGACCGCCGGTATACTTTCGATCTACACCGGCGTTTTCATATACGCCGGTGAATGGATAAATACCGGCGGTTTACGACCGCCGGTGTATGTATATAGGTGCACAAGAACGGCACCCAGAGACCGATATACACCGGCGTTTTATGACCGCCGGTGTAGTCCTAACATTTACCGGCGTCCACCAAAAACGCCGGTGTAGACCCCTTCCTTTCAGCGACGCCCGCTTCGGCGGCAGTTGGATCGGCGCTATTGTAAACGCCGGTGAAAGTTTCACCGGCGTAAAAAAACGCCGGTATAGACGTAAAAAAGCGTCGGGAAAGCTACTTTCTTTTGTAGTGGTAATCACAATTTTCACTCATAACTCTTCATATATTCTGATTTTTCTGACTTGGGCGTCGAATGATCTGTCCTAGGGCCAACCCCCGATGTTTCAAGCAGTTTTCAAGTCAATTGGAGCGATCACAACCATTCAGCATATCCAACCGTCCACGTCAGTCAGATTTCAGAGTCAAGAATAGTATACGGCGACCAAAAAATATATGTTTGCTCCCACAAAAGAATAGCAGCAACACTAGTAAAATTGAACACATGTTGTGCACGTAAAATGCTGGGTTATTTATCCTTTTTGAGAAGCTAAAAAGCTAGAATTGGAGAGTATGTATTTTCTTGGAAAAAAATTGGAAGTTCTCAAGGCTATATTTTAAATAGGTGATTGATATAAATTAATTTTAAAATGTGCTTATGAAATTTTGATGCTAGATAGTCGATATAGGTTTGACATAAAAATGTAGAGTTGGAATTAAAGTATTAGCTAGCATACATAAATTAGACAACTCCCAACTCAGCGATTATGACAGTATTGCGATAAAAAAACAACTTTGAGATTAACTTGTAGCTACCCATTCAAAGCAAGTGTTTTTTTTTTTTGAAGGGAAAGGTGAAATCTGGTCACCCCGTTTCATTAATAAGAAATTAACGATACAAACCCAGAGAACTGGGCCAGACAGAAAATAAAATATACATGAAGCAACATGACCCATACAAACAACAAATCCCTCCAACAACCCTGGAGGGTGGGCCAACAGACAAGCTCGGTCTAGCTAAATTGTATGTACGTCAGTTTAGCTTCGTACACTGCCTCCACGGCACGTGCATACCTACCTGAAACTAATCTGGCAGGCTTTTATCACTCGTCAATCCCTGCCTTCTCCTCGCTGGGGGGACCCCATCTTTGGGCCCAAGCCCCACAGGCTGAATTACGGCACAAGCATAGAAGCCGCACCCTCCCACCATCTCCACCACTCATCCTACAAACGTGCCAACAGCTCCCATAACCGCTACCAAAGAGATAGTCGTGAAGAGGATACCTTGACCTCTCTCACGATTATGCTTTCTTCGGCAATTTCTCACCAAACAACTATCTCGCTTACCCCACCAAAAGACCACGCTCCAAGGGAGAGCCGTGGAGAGGATACATTTACCTCTCTCATGCTCTTGCTCTTACAGGCGATTTCTCACCACACAGACTCATCTCGACTCTTACTCCCAAACCGTGGAAAGAAGCGACGCTGTTACGAGATAGTGGCCTAAGCTGGAGGAGACTTAATAGACTGATAGTAGGCACTGTGAAGACTGCTCGGCAACATCGTTGGACACCCCAAAAGTTAAAACAAGTGAGTGCACAACATGGAGGGACCCCATCTTCAGGCCCAAGCCCCACAATCGTGCAAACATCATACTCCCCATCTCTTACAGCAAATCTTCCCCACCGCATGTGTATCTAGGACTCCCCACCGTGGGAGCTCTCCACCTTCAAAGTCGAGAAGCAATGTGAGCAGCAGGGGAGGTGGGCGCACCTTGCCATCGTCCAGATCCGAGGCGATCGCGACCAAAGGCACGGGAGGATGCTATGGCGCGATGAAGATGTCGCTCCATGACCTAAGGAGGCACGACTAACATCCACGATAAGCGTGCCGACACACTCTGTAGTCGAAGTGCAGCGGCGCACCGCTGGATGAACTCAGTGATCTGGGGACCACGCCAACATCAGCACAGGATCTGAGTACCAGTCACAGCGTAGGGGGGCACCAGTCCGTGGACGTCGCACATCATGGAGGGACCCCATCTCGGGCCCAAGCCCTATAATCGTGCGATACAACACATTCCTCACCTCTCACACCAAAACCAACACCAACATCGCGCCAACATCAACACAGGATCTGAGCACCAGTCACCGGTGGTGGGAGGGGCAAACCAGTCGACCAGATTCGAAGTGGATCTAGACACCAGTCGTCGTCGTCGGCTCATAGCGCTGCTCATGGTGCCGATGATCAAGAGGGTCACAGATCTGAGGGTGGTCATGTCAGATCGACGCTTGGTCGTCGTCTCGACAGCACGGGTCGACGACAGGGAGGCTGGATAGGTGCTTCAGTGACGGAGGCGCGCTGGCGCAGAGGCAGAGGCACGGGTCGACGAAGGTGCGCTTGCGTAGGGAAGCGGGTGCACTGGGAAGCGAAGGTGCAGAGACGTCGTCGAAGGTAGGGAAGCATAGGCGACGGAGGCACGCTAGAGTAGAGACAGAGGCACGGGTCAACGACGGAGCGCTGGCACAGAGACGGCAGTGCACTGGCGAAGCGATGGCAGATCGATGGTGCAGAGCGCGCCGGCGGAGCTTTGGCAGAGTGACGGCGCAGAGCACGCTGAACCACTTTGGGGGTTATCTAAGGGAGGAGAGCGAGGAGAGGTAGGGACGATGGGTGGGTGATGGGGCGGCAGCGGCGAGCCCTAGTCGCTGCCCCTGATTTTTCAGATCTAGGGTTTGGCCTTTTTTTAGTTTGGGGGTTAGTTTCTCTCTCTAGAAAAGTCTAGAGAGAGAAACTATTTTTGGTTGTTCATATATTATATTGTGAGATTCGATAATTTATTATGCTATCATCCATGTTTGTATGTATAGTTGCCACTTGCCAAGATTTAGACCGTTGAAAGTTGTCAAACTTATTTGATGAAGAAACAAAATATGTTACTTAAGATAGTCATGAAAAATGTGTAAATTGGGTGGCTCACCTAACTTGTGTTTGCCGTAGGAAAATATTTTCCAAAAATTGTAGGAAGGCTATAAAAAGAGATGGTATGAGTAGTGTAGAAAGTGTGGAGAGAATAATAAATAAAAGAGAGAAGTGAGAGTTGTAGTAAATCTTAAAATAAAAGTAAGAGACATTGTTGTGTTCTTTTCAAAAAAAAATAATACAAGCACCTACTCTTATTTGCCATTCAGCCCACCAAAATATCTACTCTTTTCCAACAAATTGGTATCAGAGCCCTGTTCGATCCACTGGAGTTCACCGAAGAGCTTGTCTACGATATGATAAACATGATACAACAGCATATTCCTAAGTTGAAGAAGACAAGCTGACAATTGGAGCATCTAGATGAGAGTCTTACTGGCCTCGCAAGACTTGTGGGAGCTGGTTGAAAATGGCTACATCGAATTGAAGTCGCACACTACCGAAGCAACATTTTTAACCGTTCAGAAGACCGAGTTAATGGAAACTCGGAAAAGGGAAGAAAAAGCTTTGTTCCTAATCTATTAAGGAGTTTAAGAATCCACATTCAATAAGATTTCTTATGCGAGTACATCAAAACAGGCATGGGAGATATTAAAAATTTTGTATCAAGGAGCCGAAAGGAAAGAACGTATGACTACAAGCTTTGCAGGTTGACTTTGAAAATTTAAAAATGAAAGTTGGTGAGAATGTTAGATTTTTTTTAATAAAGTACAAACAATTACTAATCAAATGAAACGAAACGGAGAAAAAATTGATGATTTTATAATACTTAAAAAATTCTAAGATCATTAGTTCCAAATTTTAGTTATGTACTTGCCGTTATTGAAAAGTCAAAACATCTCTCAAAAGTTTCCATTGATGAGTTACAAGGTTTACTTCAAGCTCATGAACAAAGGATGAATTAGAACCAAACAAAAATTTGGAGCATGCCTTTCAAAGTCAACTAACAATTTCAAATGATCAACAAAGAAGCCGAGATCGAAGCTACAGAGGAAGAGGCAGCTACGGAAGCAACTCAAATTTTCGAAAAGGTCTTAACATGTAGTACAATCAAAGAACTCATGACCAAGGTCGTTACACTGACAGTGAACGGTGGTTCACCTTTCAAGCAATAGGGAGAGGCACACGAACAAGAGGACGTGGGAGATATAACTAAGGAGACATATCCCAACCACAGTGTTTCAACTGCAAAAGATATGGTCATTTCAATTATGATTGCCAAGAAAAAACTGAAAGAGTGACGAAGAAGACGAACTTCATCGCAGAAGATCGAGGAGACAACTCGGTGGTACTGCTAGCCTACAAAGACCATGAGAACAACAGCCAAAATGTTTGGTACTTGGACTCAGGTGCTAGTAATCATATGTGCGGAGTCATCGAATTCTTCACCGAGCTGATCAAATCAGTTGGAGGCGAAGTTATTTGGTGACAAGTCCAAGATCTCTGTAAAAGGAAAAAAGAGATATTATGATCAAGACAAAAGCTGGTGATTATAGACACATTTCTGATATTCATTATGTACCTGGATTACGTAATAATATTCTAAATTAGTGATAGCTTCTCGAAAGAGGCTACGACATCCACCTGAAGGATTCCTCTCTCACCATCAAAAGCATGGGAGAAACAACTGCAAAATTTGACATGTCTTAGACTGTTTACTATAAATCTTAATACAGATTCTGTAAAATGCCTACAATCTATCATCAAATATGAGTCCTGGATTTGGCATCTTTGATTCGGACATAGAGCATTCAGTGGCCTCAATCTTCTATGAAAAGAGATAATTGTGAGAGATTTACTGCAAATCAAACATGCAGACCAATTATGTAAAGGATGCTTGAAGGGGAAACAACACCGAAGCGGCTTCAAGGTCGAAAAATCCTGAAGGGCAAAAGATCTACTTCAGGATTATTGATGATTTGAAAGGTCACTTGGAGATAATAGATATTTTCTCACGTTTATTGATGATTACAACATAAAGACTTAGATTTATTTCTTGAAAGAGAAATCAGAAGCTCTAGAGAAGTTCAAAGAGTTCAAGGAGATGGTCTAGATGTAAAGCGGCAACTACATCGAAGTACTTTGTTCAGATCATGAAGGAGAATAAAACTCAAAGGATTTCCAAGGTTTTCTCAAGAAGTATGGGATAATTCACCAATTTACTGCTGCCTACACTCCACAGCAGAATGACATAGTAGACATGAAGAACTGCACAATCCTCAACATGGCAAGAAGTATGTTGAAGAGCAAGTTCCTGCACAAGACATATTGACCTAAAGCCATATTCTGCGCTGTCTACCTCCTCAGCATATGTCCAATGAAGGTTGTCAAGTTCATGACTCCACTAGAGATGTGGAGTAGTCTCAAGCCAAGCGTCTACCACTTGAAGTTGTTCGGGTACATTGCATATGCACATACCTCGGAGCAACAAAGAAAGAAGCTCGGTGATCGTGGAAAGAAATGTATATTCATCGGCTATGACAAAAGGACCAAGGCATATAAGTTGTACAACCCAATTACTAAGAAGGTGTTAATTTCAAGAGATGTAGAGTTCAACGAAGGAGAACACTGGCGATGGAGTGATGAAAAAGAAGCAACAAAATATTGTTCATTGAAGACAAATACAATGATCTTGAAAGAGAAATAGAAGGTCGCAACAATGTCCTCCAAATAGTCCAGCTCCAACAATATCGTCACCGACACAGACATCATGTTCCAGCTCAAGTGAAGGCAATACTTCCGAGGGAGAACCAAGAAGAGTTCAAAGGCTTAGCGCTCTTTATGATAATACAGAACCTATCGATATGATGGAGGACTACACGCTGTTCTGTTTGCTTAAAAAATGTGATCTAGTTGTCTATGGAGATGTTTTGCAAGATCTCAAATGGAGAAAAGCCTTGGATGAAGAAATCGAGGCAATATGAAGAAATGACACATGAGAGTTGACAACACTTCCAAAAGACCACAAAGCAATTGATATAAAGTGGGTGTACAAAACCAAAACAAACCAAGAAGGAAAGGTGGAAAAGTACAAGGCTAGACAAGTAGCTAAAGGCTACATTCAACGAGAAGGCATCGACTACAAAGAAGTCTTTGCACCAGTAGTAAGGGTAAACACTATCATACTGCTCTTCACTAGTGGCACAAAGCAAATGGAAGATATACCAAATGGACGTCAAGTATGCATTCCTCAATGGCTACCTGGAGGAGGAAGTCTAAATTCAACAACCACCCAGTTACGAGATGAAAGACCAAAAAGATAAAGTTTATAAATTGAAGAAAGGCTTTGTATGGTCTCAAGCAGGCACCCGGAGCATGGAACAAGAGAATCGACGAGTACTTTTGTAACTCCTATTGTTCATATTTGTATTTTTAATTATATTAATAAAAATTCTTGATTATTTATTTTTATTCCTGGTTGTATTTAATTTCTCTTCCTTTGTATGGTGTGTTGTTCTTCTATCTCTTGTGTTTCATTTTGCATTTGATTCAGCCTTTTATTCTCATTTATTTGGCCTACAAATTTTTTCTTCAGCTCGTCTATTGTTTAAACCTATTTCATGGTCTAATTGTCCCTTATTGGATTCTTTTTATCCTATTGGATACTACCCAGTTCACCCAAACCCATATTGTTCCTATATAAACACCCTAATTGAACCCTAACCTAATTATCAAACCCTAATACTCAATCTCTCTCTCTCTCCTCCTAGCCGTCACCCTACCCTATCTCGATCTCTCTCTCCTCCTAACCTTCGCCCTCCTTTGTTTTCGTCGATTACCCCTTGACGCCGGCGACCACCCACCACCGACCACCACACCCTCTCCTCCTTACCATCTTCCCAACCACCCGCTGCACCCCCCTATCCCCGCTCGAGCCGCAGTACAGTCGACACCCCAACTACCGCTGTGTCGTCGGTCGCTGCCCCTTGTGTCGTCGCTGCTGTCCCTACCGCACTGCCCTGTGCCGTCGTCTTCCAGCAGTGCTGCCGCCGACCTTGCTATTGCTGTTGCTTTGTTGTGTGCGTGTGAAAGCATGTGCACCGCTCGTGGTTGTATTGGTGTGGATTCTTGTTGTTTTTCATGCGTTCATTGTGTTCGTTGTTCGGGATCCATTTTCGTTATTCTGTTCTTCGTTTTCGTCGTTTTCATATCAGGCAAGTAGCTTGTATTTGTTCTTTTTGTCATACATGTTAGTACCGTAAGTAATCTAGTATGAAAATATTTGTACTCTCATGATGATCATATTTTGTTAGTTTAACCGTTGACATCATCTCGTGATCATGAGTAGTTACAATAATTGACACCCGTTGTATGAAAACAATTAGATTAGTGGACATCTTGATCGTATGTTGTAGATAACTGTTACCTAGATGTTTGTTAGATATATGATCTCATTATAGACCGTTTATTCACATGCCATGCTGATTTGAGTAACCCACATATACCATGTTTTGTATGACATCTAGATTGGACCGTTTCTAGTTAAGTTGTTTGATAAAATGCCGAAGAGAACTTTTGTTTTGCTGCTGCCCTATTTTGTACAGTAATTTCGACCCTATTAACATCAGTGAAATAAATAAGTTTGTGAACATGATTTGTAGCTCTGATTTCTAATTTTCAGAACTTTTGACGGATCTAAATTTCGTATTTTTATGCATGAGTTATTGCCGTTTTACTGTAGACATATCGTATTTTTCAGATTCTGAACTATATGTATTCTGTATGAAATATTATTTTAAACTGATATTAAAAGTAGAATTTGAACCCTATATTTTTCTGAGTACGTTTAGATATGACTAGGAGAAATTCCTAATTTTTTTGGAATTAATTAATGACTTTTTTATCTCATTTCATACTTATGAAACTAGTTGATATATTTCCAAACTGCATGTTGTTCAGTAAGTAATTATATTTTCATCCTGATTCTATTCGTTTTTTATGAAAACTTTGTGAATAAGAACTGTAGCCTTATTTGTCTATTTTATCACCTTTTTGACGGATCTGAATTTCGAATTATATTTTATGAATTATCTCTGTTTTGATACTGCTGTGTCTGAACTTTTAGAATCGAGATTTTGTTGCATTAATCTGTTTTTCCAATTTTGTTGACTATACTATCTGTAATATAAATTCATGATATTTTATATTTTGAAACTAGATATGTTAGGGAATATTCCAGATTTTTCTCAGATTTTATTATGATGATTTTATACTCTTTTCATGCCTATAAACCAGATTTTGCATTTTCTGGTTGAACATAACTTCTGTATTAAATGTTGTTTTCAACCCTGTTTCTGTGGCTGATATGTGACTTATATATATGTTCTGGAATTGGCAGAGAGTCTAGTTTCTATATTTTCTGACGGATCTGGATTTTTTATTCTGTAGCAACAGGAATCTCAGATTTGGTACAGTAATATCTTGCTGTCCAGAACTGGAAAATGTCGTTATTTTGACTGTTATGAGTTGTTTTTATCAACCGTTGCAATCACTATTTCATGTTAGACTTATTTCCTGTTCTTGCCATGTCTTTATCCTGTTTGTATTCGTTCACACAAGTTTATTAATAATAAAAGAAATCAAGTCGGGGGTTTTTTTAAGGGAAAAAGATCGAGTAGTGGATAATATAGAAATACATATTTAGAATGAACTCGTTTTTCCATTGTTTACTGTGGTACCTACTGTTTATCTCTGGATGCATGAGGGCATGATCCATAACACTGTTTGTTTTTATTACTGTTACTGTTACTGTTTGTCTGAATATATTGCCATATAGAAGTTCCACAACAAAATCTTAAAACGAAACTATTTATTGTACCAACCATGTGGTAAAATCTGGGACGCATGAAGTGCTACCTAGTTGGTAATGAACATTAGACATAAGAATAACTGTTTACACTGTCATATCCTGTTATGGTTACTGTGGATCTTTACTGTTACTGTTGATTACTGCTACCGTTGATTCACTGTTACTGTTGATCCTTACTGTTATTGTTATGTTTCTCTTGTTATCACTACTCTACTTACTGTCATTTCTAAACTGTTATATTTACTTCTTTCTCCATATTAGTATTACCTGTTTAGTCTAGTTTAGTTTTTCCCCCAATATTCCTACTTGTATTGTTTGTAGCCCGGACTTGCATCTAACAGGCGATATGTTTTCCTGTTTTCTCTATTTTCCTTGTAATTGCTATATGAGCAGGTTTTGCTGAACAATTGCCTGCTGGAGTTGGTAAACAAAAATTTTGAGCTGCGCAATTGGAATGATTTGCTTAAAATATTTTAATGAACTATTTTATTTCATGAACTGTATTGAGACTTGTATTTGGACTTTTGTCCCGGGATTATTGTTTTGTTTCGGACCTAGTATTTGTTGGAACATTTATTATTGATGAAATAAATACTGTTGAGTTATGATTGTTTTTGCATGCCTGGTTGTAGTATACTGTTATATTTACTGTTATGATGAGTCAAGCAGATCCATACAGCTTATGGATGGTGAAAACTATCCGCTGGGCTTAGTCACGTACAGTATTCTGTATTCCTTTTGGGAAGCGGGGCGTGACAACTTTCAAAAGAACGGATTTCAAAAAAGTTAATATGATCATTCCCTATACACCAAGAAGAATGGTGGAGATATCATGATCGTGCACCTCTACGTGGATGATATGATCTTCACAGCCAATAATCAAAAAATATTCGAAGAATTCAAGCAAGCATTGATCAAGGAATTCGAGATGACAAACATTGGAGAAATGTCCTACTTTCTTGGCGTGGAGGTGACACAACCTGAGAAAAAAAAATTCATCCAGAAGAAGTATGCAGACCATATAGTGAACAGGTTCAACATGAGTAACTGCAATCCAGTCAACACACTAGCAAAGACCGGGTTGAAGCTTCGTCGTGACTTACCAGGGATTTCTGTAGATCCCACACTATTCAAAAGCTTGGTTGGAAGTTTGTGATATTTGACTATCACAAGACCTGACATCATTTATATTGTTGGGGCTAGTTCGAAGATATATGGATGAGTCGAAGCAGGAGCACATCATGGCGGCAAAAAGGAAACTGTGATACATCAAGGGTAGTATCAACGAATGACTACTCTACTCAAGCACAGAAGCTGCCAAACTAGTTGGTTACATAGATAGTAACTATAGGGGAGATTTAGATGAAAGGAAGAGCACAAGTGGCTACATGTTCAAGGATTAGCAGCATTTTTATGGTCGTCAAAGAAGCAACCAGTAGTTGCACTTTCGTCATGTGAAACATAATACATTGGAACAACATCAGGAGCTTGTCAAACAATATGGCTTAGAAACATCATGAAGGAATTGTACAATTCGCAGGAAGAGCCGACAGAGCTATACGTCGACAACAAGTCAGTAATAGCATTAGCGAAAAATCCAGTCGTTCACGGTAGAAGCAAGCATATCTAGATAAACTATAATTTTATTCAAGTGCAGGCCAAAGAGAAGAAAGTAAAGCTGATATACTGTAAGACAGAAGACCAACTTACAGATATTTTTACTAAACCGTTGAAAGCTGAAGTTTTTCAGAAGCTTAAAGAAGGACTCGAGATGACCAAACAAGTTTGAGGGGGGCTGTTGAAAGTTATCAAATTTATTTGATGAAAAAGTAAAATATGTTACATAAAAACATCTATACTAGTTTCTCATTTTGCCAAAATTCCGATGCAGTCGTTTCTCATTTTACCAAATTTTGAGAAATGGTGAACAATAGCTTCTCATATTTGAGAACTTGTTTGGTAATTAGCAAAATATAGGGGAACTTAATTTTTAAATTTTTTAAATGGATTGGATGAAACAGATAATTTTCTCAATTGTTTTTTTAAAAAATATCGGATGGAAAAAGTCGTTCCGTCCGATAAAAAAACAAAAAAGGGAGGGACTGAACAACACTGTAACGCCCCGCCCCAATACTCAGACAATTTTTAATATTTTTATAAGACAAATTAGATACTATGTAGTACAACTGCCCACCACAGGCTGCCTCTCAAAAGGTGGTTAACCAATTAGGTGACTCTTGATCATTGGCTAATAGTATTTATACTCAAATTAGTTTTTGTAAACTTCCCATGTGGGACTAAATTTCTCAAATCTTTCTCAAATCTGGCCCAATCAATCCGGCCCAACTATGCAGTAGCAGTCGACTGTTAAATGGACCAGTCGACTGTTCGCTGCCAATACGGGGTATTACATACACCCCACCTTAGAAATCAGCATCCTCGCTGAGTACAGGGCACACATCTAGTGTAGGATCCGCCCTTTCTAGCCGATGTAGTATAGTCCTCGATCTCGGAGATCAATCACTCTCAACACCGCAGATCGGATACCCGGCTATCAATCACTACTTGTGACTCTCAATACCGCAGAATATACCTGACCCCGGAGATCAATGATCTCAGCACCGCAGATCATACTGACCTATACTACACCCGATTTCGAAAGTCGGCTCTGATACCATTTGTAACGCGGCTCTGATACCATTTGTAACGCCTCGTCCCAATACTCAGACAATTTTAATATTTTTAGAACACAAATTAGATACTATGTAGTACAACTGCCCACCACAAGCTGCCTCTCAAAAGGTGGTTAACCAATTAGGTGACTCTTGATCATTGGCTAATAGTATTTATACTCACATTAGTTTTTGTAAACTTCCCATGTGGGACTAAATTTCTCAAATCCTTCTCAAATCCGTCTCAAATATGCAGTACCAGTCGACTGTACGATCGACCAGTCGACTGTTCGCTGCCAAACTGGGGTATTACAAACACGTTCTTCCCCTTCATAATTTAAAATTGAAAATTGTCATCAAAGTCCAAATTACTCCAATTATTTCATAAATGTCCAAGTCCAAGTCCTTCCAAGTTCATAAAAATTTCATCAAAGTTCAAGTCCCTCCAATTAAAAAAAAAAATTTTAAAAATTTGGTCGGACGGAACAAGATATTTCATCCATCCTTATTTTTCTTAATTGCCAAATTTCGGCAAACTACAAGTGCATCAAAATCATCTTTTTGCCAATTTTCATTTTGCTATTTTGCCAAATTTAAGAAAAACAACTATAAATGCTCTAAGTTGGTCATGAAAATGTGTAAAGCATGAGGTAAAGACAAATTGTATGGCTCACCTAATCCTAGTCAAATTGAGTTGCTCACCTAATTTGTGTTTGTTGTAGGAAAATATGTACCGTAAGTTGTAGAAATGTTATAAAAGAATATAGTATGAGAAGTATAGAAAGTGTAGGAAGTATAGACAGAAGAATAAATAAATTGGGGGTTAAAGAAGAAATGATATCCAAACTTCATCATAATTTTCAAATAGCACCCAATTTTTTTTTTATAAAACTCAAATAGTATCCGAAGTTTTAAAAATATGATAAAAAACACATACCGTTAAATTTTTATTAAGTTAATAAAATATTCCCCTAATATACATTTTAACTAATTTAAATCCGTTAAGGAGTGTGTGAAATACAAAATTATCCTCATCTCCTTTTACAAATCACAAAATTCATCACCATCGCCGCCACCACCACCAACCACCATCTCGACCACCATCTCCAACCTCCATCTCCACCACCTCTGAAACTCATCTCCATCAACTTCATCTCCACCAAAATTTGAAGAAAAAAACGAAATAAAAAAAACTGAAAAAGGAAGAAGAGGCATGGGATATTTTTGTAATTTTACACTCCTTCCGTTAACAAATTAACAGATATTAACAGCATGTGCTTTTTCGTCATATTTTAAAAAACTTCAAGTCTCATTTAGGTATTATTAAAGGTTTGAGTGCTATTTGAGAATAAAATAAACTTTGTGTATCATTGGCTTTCACCCAAAAAAGAAAGAAGTGAGAGTAGTAGTAATATTTGAGAATAAAAGTGTGTGGTTATTAATTTTTTTAATATCAAAATTTTAATACTTATCATCAAAAAAAAATTAATACAAATACATGCTCTTAATTGTCCTTTAGCCCACCAAAATCTCAAGTCTCTTCTAACATAGAAACTATTCTTCACAAAATTAAGGATACATCAAATAAATATCACCACCACAAAAGATACATTAATTACATATTTTTTTGTACCTTACAACAAATAAATATGGTCACATTCACAATCTAAATCAATAGCAATTAAATATATATATATAGATTCATATATAGATTCTCAAGCATCAAATAAACACAAAATCCCTTGCTATCACTTATCAGCATCATACTAACAAGAACAAAATCAAAAAGAAAATCTAAAAAAGAAGAGAGGATCTAAACCAACTTACCACCTCGAAAATATTCCAACAAAGAAAAGATTAAACCTCAAAAAATTCAAATAACCGAATAAAAATCTAAAAATTATTATGATCAAGAAGGCATAGATCTGAGTATCCTTCATTGAAAGAAAGTGATAAAAACTGAGCATGAAATTCCCATGACATAAGCTTCAGATGTGAGCATAAGGGAAGCCTCTTTTTCTTTCTTTTTATTCAAAAAAAGAAAAAAAATTAATGAAATCAAAAGGCTTCACTGACACCCACATCAGAAAGCTCATGCGATGGCGCTTTCCTCTCTCCTCTAAACTAAAACTGTAAAGCCGCAATTAGCAAAATTTGTTTCCTATGTGTAAAGGGGGGATACAAGTCTATTTAGGTTAGATAAACAAACCCTAACTGATGGCGTCATTTTTGATAAGAGAGACATGAATGGGCCAGATCAACCAGGAATTTCAATGGGCCTAATTTATTTACCCTGAGGATTTTAGTTTATAGGTAAATTTCACTGAACTATACTCCGTTCCACCAATTTGAATATAATTATACACTTATATCTGTTTTTCGTGAATGGGTGTACTATATACGTAAAGCTGTTGTTGTTCATTGTTTTAGAGTTAGCTGCGTTAGTCTTCGATTAGATGATCGTTATTGTAGCGTCCCGAGTTCCGCTCACTAGAAGCTCATGACACATATTCAGAATCTTTACTTTAATGAGTACACAACACCGAAAAGCACATGAAACTAAAAATGTTTATTACATTATCATAATGTACAATGTAGTCTTACACATAATTTACATCATGAATTAGACAATAAATTACATTGAACAAGGAACCATATCCTCCACTTGGATGCTTCCCACAGCTCGAGTCCACTGCTCCACGATAAACAATTCTGTAACTAACAAACTGTGAACACGTCAGTTGAGTACAACTAACACAATGCGGATGAAACCCGCGATCTCCAAAATTCTCATCAATCAATATTAATGCAACCCAAAAAAGTGAAGGTCATACAAATAAAGTGTCGGTGTATATCATGACCTAGAATCTAATCCACAACTCAAATGCACACAATGCTCTTTCTAATGCATACTTGATTTGGAAACGTATTTATCTCATACTACATACTCCCCAAATCGAGTTCGTGTTCTCCAAATGATACGGTTTGATCCCTCGTCCTGCATCCTACTCTTGTACTCTTTTCCTGCTTCTAACATTCATCCAGTGACTGGTAAGGTTGCAGTTCATACGGTCTATCCACCAATGCTGCGAACCGGTGATCTTTCTCCACTTCAAATAGTCTGGTGATCACTCAATTCTGTGGGGACCGGTGGTCTTTCTCCACTCCCGAACCATACCAAAAGATGCCATGAACATAACGCGAATCAGTAGGGCCTCCCCTACTCCGCCAGAAGACTCAAAGTTACACTCCTGCTCCTTGTTCGTATTGAGAACCTAGAAATTAACAATCGAGACAATGCCGCGCGTGTCTCAAATGAGACGGTGGTCTTTTTCCCCTCCCGACCCAGACCAAAAGATACCATGAACATAAGGCAAATCAGTAGGGCCTCCCTTACTTTGCCCAGAGACTCAGAATTACACTCTTGCTTCTTGTTCATATTCAGAACCCACAAATTAACAGTCGAAACAACGCCACACGTGTCCCAGACGAGACGATGCCGCATGTGTCCCCTTAACAGGTGAGTACACACCCAACTAGTGTTTGTCCTTATAACAGTGGTCACATAAACTAGATCTACTACAATCTAGAACTTGGTAAACACCATATAACAAAATGTCTATTAATGAACTCTTCGTGAATCCATTCCCAAGGGTTATTCGAACCTAAACAATACCAACTTGCACACACAATCTACAACATCATTTATCACATATACGCCCATGTACAAACATATACAAACATAACATCAACACCTCATAGGGAATCATAGTTATATGAATCCCCTACACTACGTTCTCTCTCACAATGTCTTAAACTAGCTCATTAAATTCTTTCACACCAACTTGTTTCACATATTGATATGCTCACATAATTTCAAAGAGTTAATAAACAACATTTCTAAGATTATCATGAGGCCCTAAAAGTGATGATAACTTGCATGTTCCAAAAACAGCAAATTCAAAACAAAAAATGTAGTTTTTGCAACTTCTAAAAATCATTAATAAGCACCTACTTCTCGGAATTTAGATATCTCGGTTTCTAAAGAAAGGTCAGTGCGTCTAATAAAATTTCTTAGTTGGAAGTTTTCTCAAAATACTTCATTTAAGAGGCCAAAATAATCAATAACAGAAAGGTGTACAAATTTCCAGCAACTAATAAAACTGTGAACCAGTTACAATTTCGGATTTTATTTAAATAACAAATGATGTGCAAAATTCATAAAATATTTTGAACATGTATTAGACACATACAAGTGTCAATATAAAAATTTCAACTTGAAATACCACATAGTTAGAAAGAGATAAATTTTTGAAATAAAAGTAGTGAACAGGGAAATTGCAGCTCATACCAATAATGGTTTCGGATTTCATAAAAATAGAAAATATTATCTAAAAATTATGAAATTTGGTAAAGATATTCAATACATGTTTGATATGCTACTATTGTAACGCCCTGAATTCCAAATAAGACCGAATTCGAGATTTCACGGGATCTTTACTTCACTTCGTACAATTTTACAAGAAAACTTAAAACTTTTTAATAGTACATCAGAGTTCATTACACATTATTTACACAGCAGAAGAATAAAAGATTACAACATTGAAAACAAATATAATTTGTACAACTTTATCAAATAAGTCATTGATTGCATCATAATATCTTATTCCTTTATGAATAGCCCATTACCTGCATATTAAGCTGTGGGCACGTCAGTTACTTACAACTGACAAAATGTTATACTCGGCTATCCTCTCTATGCCGTACATATAACGATATCATTACTTTAACAAAATCACAATAGTTGAATGAACAATAAAGTGTTAATTTGTGACTACGCTAAACATGTAAGTATATGTCATGCCTTAATGCCTAATGTACACAATTTATACTAGGATGACACTAATGCACACTTGATCGGATTCTATGCATCCTATACTACATAGGTCCGAGGGCAAGCGCCTACGTACTTCACAATAAATGGCTCAATCCCTCGCCATGAAAACTACCCGGTAATAAAACAAGGTTTTGATCATTCTACGAATATGGATCACAACACGTCGGCTATTATAACGGTTCCCTCATCGTGCGAATCATTCTGCAAGTGCCCCCCTAGCCCCGGTATACGTATATATATTGGAGACGGCAAACTATCTGCCCAACTACGCTGTCCCGGATTTAAATATAAAAACTCGTCTCTCACAGAGCAACCTCAGTCCACCGACTGGGTCTATAGCCACGGAGATGCACTTCCGACTATATAGAGGCAACCCATTTACGTTTGCCCAAGTTTACTACATCTTCACTTATGTGCCTAGTTATTTAGTTCAAGACATAAATATGTTATCATTCTTAGAATTAGTTTTACCTCCTACCGACCTTTTTACAAAAATACGAAATTGCTCCACGACAATATCTCAAAATCATATTTCAAATCTTTCTTTCAATATTGCCGGTAACCGAGGTCTTACTAATTCTTAATCATAATCTTTCATGTACAAGAAACATGGGTACACATACCATTTAATAAGCTTGTCTTAAACCTAGATGATTTTATCTTTCAACTTAGTCACAAAATAATCATAGCCTCCACACTATTCATGATCCAGTTGTTTATTCACATTCTTTTTAAACAAACATTCATTTCAAGAACACATGAATTGTTACAAAAAATCTAAGTTATCACAATGTTTCAATTCACAAAATATTTCTTAAACATGATACAAGTGTAATTATCCTTAAAAGATCAGTTTACAAAAATACTACTTTTCACCACATGATTCTATTCTCAAAATTTTTATTTCTTTTTACACTTCAAAAATATACAAGAAACTATCTCTTAGTATTTTCATTTCATTTTATATTAATACTAGAGTTTCCATTTTATATTTAAAGACCAATCCATGAAAGAAAGAAAAAAACAAAGTGGGAGGCCTGGGTTTCGAACCCAACACTGCCGATCACAACAGCCAGCGCCCAGACCACATCCCGCTACACATAAAGTCCACTAGGACTTTGTGTCAATTTCATACACCAAAAGGCTCATATGCCGAAATCTTACTTCAGGGATTTTTTAAAAAAAGTTTAAAAATAAGTGTGACTAACAAGTTTCGAACCCAAGATCTTTTACAAACAAAGTTCTGTGTTGCACCGGCTAACCAGTAAGTCCAAGTGTGAATTCTGTTTAGAAATTGTACTAATGTACTTTTGTTCAATTATTCAGAAAGTATTTCTTTTTCCATGAAACTTGTTTATTCAAGGATCGAAATCTTTCTAACCATTTTGAAATAAACTTTTTCTTGATATTAGAATTTAAAAATAGTAAACAACAAATTTTCAAAATTCATTAAAACACTATTTTCACTCATTAAATAGTTCTCTCTCTCATTTTTCACATAAACTTAGATTTTTTTTCTTTTTCTTTAAGAAACTAAAACTTACAAAAGAAAAGAAACTAGTGTCCATGACAATTGGTTATATTCTCACTTTGACACAAATTACACTTTATAACAAATACTAGTGTATTCACTTGAATAAGAATACTCTTTCATGTAATAGTTTGTATTCTTTTAAATTAGAACATACATATGTCGATACATTACAAAATACTAACTAAGATTTCTTTCTTTCTTCTTTCTTAGTATTCAAAACATGATGTGATCAACATATTTCATAAGCACAATTTTTTTTGCAAACATACTAATATGGTTTATAATCATAAAGGAGTTCTTATCCTTAATTAGCATGGTATCTATTTCTTAATCTCAACAAAACTACCTTCACACATATCATATTATACTAGCATGAATTTTATAATTTTCTCATCAAAATTCTTCTTATATTACTCATTTTAGCATGCATGTCCTATATTAGAAAATAATGAAATCATCCACCTTATGTGAAGCTTGAACGATGAAAGAAAAGAGAACACCACTTCTAGCTCCAAAGACTCCTAGTAAGACTTCTCCTCCTAGCAATGGCTTCTTCTCCTAGCAAGCTCTCCTAGCAAGAATTTCCTCCAAGTAAAAGAACTCCCTTACTCTCTTTCCTTTTCTTTCTTTTCTTTTCTTTTCTTTTCTTTTGATTATGTTTTTGGTGCAAAGGAGAAGTAGGAAATGGGGCTCTATTTATAGGGTATGGTTAGGATCTATTATGCATAATTTTACACCTAATAACTCTCCATATTAATTCTTACAACTCTTCATGTTCTAAACTCCTACAACCTTCAACTCTTCATCTCCCCACTCTTCACAAACTCAACCTCCAACCCTTCTTCTCCCCCTCTTAAAAACCGGCCTCCCCTAGCCCATAAAACCGGCCAAGTTCACTTGTGTGTGCATGCACACATCTATATAATAAATTACAAAGAAAGCTATCAAGTGGCTCTCATTCAATCTCCCCTAAACCCAATGGCCTAGATTGATTCTCACAAAACATATTTTTCCGCCCAAAATTTCAAACCCCAAAATTAAATTTTTCCACCCAAAACTAAAAAACTCATTACTTTATTACTATCTCTCTCTTCTCTATTCACTTTTTCATATTTCTCTCTTTCCCTCTCTCCCTCTCTCTCTCTCCCATTCTTTCTAAACTTACTTAAAAATTTAGATTTTAAGATTTCAGGTTTGTAAAATTTTCAGAATTTTAATGCTTTTTTTATTGTACATGTTATACTAAAAATAGCAAATATCTCTTCAACAGTTAAATTTCATCATTTTCCACCTTTAAAGTTCTAAAAAGTTGGATTTTACACCCTCATATATAATTATTTTTCAACATATACTAATAGAAACATGGACTTTTATTTACAACTAATTATTGTCATACTATTCAAACTTGAACTACATAATTATTGTTTTACTGTTTACAAAACTTTTCGTGTGTTGTACTATTCCGAAGACGTGCCGTAGGCACGTGCCCACGGGCAAATCTAGTGCACATACAAATATGAACACATTTCTATAACTCTAAATGTGTACAAAAAGTTGTAACTTGTCATGTATTAGTCCAAGCTCAACTTTAAAATGTGATTTTATTAATGGGCTTGTTTCATGGGCACATTTCTAATTTATTAATTTAAATATCCTAGTGGGCTCTTCTCCTAATGGGCTATATTTTAATTTTAGGTACATGGATCAAAAGAAGGCTAATTAAAACTTATGCATGCTAAAAATTTGTAAATGAGAATAAAAAATTGCACGTGCATCATACGTGCAAAATTCAAAAAATGCATTTTTAATTTAAAATAAAATGTGAGGTTTTACAACACTCCCTCCTTAGAATAGTTCCGTCCCCGGAACTACACTTAGGAGCGAGAGAAATACAAAGAAAGAAAAGAAAATTTTACAAAGATTTCAGCGGAAGAGTTCAGGGTGATTTTTCATCATCTTTTCCTCTGATTCCCAAGTGGCCTCCTCAACAAACTGGTTCCTCCAAATGACTTTGACCATAGGTATCTTCTTGTTTCTCAAGACCTTTTCTCGACGATCCACGATCTCAATAGGACGCTCAGCATAGCTTAGATCCAGTTGTAAACCTTCTGGCACTTCTGGAAAATGATGACTCGGATCTAGGACATTACCTCGTAGCATGGACACATGAAAAACATTGTGTACTTGGGCCAACTCTTCCGGTAGTTCTAACCGATAATCTGTCTTTCCAATTCTCTTCAATATCTTGTAGGGTCCAATGTATCTTGGGGCTAATTTTCCTTCCCTTCTGAACCGAATCACTCCTTTAGTCGGAGACACCTTCACAAAGACATAGTCACCTTCATCAAACTCTGGGTCTCTCCTCCTGTTGTCGGCATAACTCTTGTGCCTGCTCTGTGTGTCAACTAACCTCTTTCTGATCAGCTCAATCTTTTTTGAGGTTTGTTGCACAATTTCTGGTCCATATAGCTGGTTTTCTCCCACTTCATACCAACAAATCGGAGTTCTGCATTTCCTTCCATAAAGAGCTTCATATGATGCCATCCTAATGCTTGCCTGGAAACTGTTGTGGTAGGCAAATTTCACCAGTGCTAAATGCCTCTCCCAACTGCCACCAAAATCCAACACACAGCACCTCAACATATCTTCCAGCACCTTATTGACTCTCTCAGTCTACCCATCAGTTTGAAGGTGAAAAGCAGTACTGAAATCAGTCTTTGTCCCCAAAGCTGCTTGAAGACTTCTCCAGAAATGCGAAGTGAAACGCGCATCTCGATCGGATACTATTGACAGCGGGACTCCATGAAGCTTCATAATCTCACCCACATACATCTCTGCCAGCTTCTCCATTGACCAAGTAAGCTTCATAGCTAAAAAGTGAGCCAATTTGGGTGATTCGGTCCACTATCACCCAAATTGTATCATTGCCTTTGGAACTCTTGGGTAGACCTATGATGAAATCCATGCTGATACAATCTCATTTCCACTCCGGGATGGGTAATGGCTACAACAAACCGCCGGGCTTCTGATTCTCTGCCTTGACTTGCTGACAAATTGCACACTTGGCAACAAACTCGGCTACATCTCGCTTCATCCCTGGCCACCAGAAATATAGCTTTATATTCTTGTACATCTTGGTACTCCCTGGATGTACTGATAACAAAGTAGCATGTGCCTCCTGAAGAATGCTTTCTTTCAGTTCTGCTAGATCTGGCACACACAACCGCTCGCCATACCACAGCACTGTATCCTTCACCTGGAACTCTGACAATCTGCCAATACCAACTTGCTCTATCATCTTCTGAATCTCTGGATCTGCCTTCTGACCGTCAATAATTTTGTCTCTCAAGGTAGGTTGAATCCTCAACCGGGCTAAGTAAGCTTCCACACCTTGTAAGACCACTTCAATCCCTGCTTGATCAAGCTCCTCTGCCAATTCCTTCTGAGTTGTGATTAGCTGGGGCAAACTGCACTTTCTACTGAGCGCATCTGCCACAACATTTGCCTTGCCCGGATGGTATTTGATCTTAGGTCGGATATCTTCCAACACTTCTAACCATCTCCTCTGCCTCAGATTCAGGTCCCTCTGCTGATAGATATATTTCAGGCTTTTGTGATCCATATACTTGTTGACCTTCTCTCCGTATACGTAATGCCTCCATTGTTTCAAAGCAAAGATGATTGCTGCCAGCTCCAAATCATGGGTTAGATAATTCTTTTCATGTGGTCCCAGCTGCCTAGACCCATAAGCAATTACCTTCCCTTCCTGTATCAGCACACAGCCCAATCTGCGATGGGAAGCATTGTTGTAGATATCACAGTTGACTCCTGCTCTTGGCAAAGCCAAAATAGGAGCGGTAGTCAACCTTTCCTTTAACTCTTGGAAACTAGCTTCACATTGCTCCGACCATTTGAAAGTCACATTCTTCCTTGTGAGCCCTGTGAGTGGCACTACTAGCTGGGCGTAACCCTGAATGAACCTTCGGTAATATCCAGTCAATCCCAGAAAGCTCCTGATCCCCTTTGCTGTGGTCGGTCTTGGCCAATCTCTCACAGCTTCAACTTTCTGCGGATCAGTAGCCACTCCCTCCTTAGAAAGGATGTGACCTAGGAAGGCGACTTTGATTTTCCAGAAGTCACATTTGGATAACTTCGCATATAGCTGATGCTTCTGTAGCTTCTTCAGAACCTCTGCTAAGTGCTCGACATGCTCCTTATCTGACTTGGAATAGACCAATATGTCATCAATGAATACGACGACAAAAGAATCGATGAAAGGCCGCAAAACTCTGGTCATCATGTCCATAAAAATAGCCGGTGCATTTGTGACTCCAAATGGCATGACTAGAAACTCATAGTGACCATGCCTGGTTCGGAAAGCCATCCTGTGCACGTCCTCTTCTTTCACTCGGACTTGATGGTATCCTGGCAGCAGATCTATCTTGGAGAGAGCTGCTGATCCTTGTAAATGGTCGAACAAGTCATCGATTCGAGGAATGGGGTACTTGTTCTGTACAGTAACCTTGTTCAACTCTCTATAATCGATACACATCCTCATTGATCCATCCTTCTTCTTTACTAAAAGAATTGGGGCTCCCCATGGCGATGCACTTGGCCTGATGTATCCTTTGCTCAACAATTCTTCGATCTACTTCCTGATCTCATCCTGTTCAACTGGAGCCATTCTGTATGGTGCCTTGGAAATAGATGCACTTCCTGGTTGAACAGTGATGCTGAACTCTACATCTCAATTAGGGGAAAGCCCTGGTAGATCATCAAGAAATACAGCTGGGAAATCTCGGACAACTGGGATTTGCTTCACTTCTGCTGGAACTTTCTGCTCTGACAAGGCTGCTACCATCTGCTTACCCTTCCTTTTACCTTGGAATGTAACAGCTGGTCCCCCTGGAGCGTTCACCGCAACTTCTTTGCTCATGCATTCAATGGTGGCACTGTACACTGACATCCAGTCTATGCCAATAATGACGTCAACTCCAAGAACTGCCAATTCAATAAGGTCGATGCCCAAGAGCCTATCTCCAATTTCGAGATCACACCCTTCATAGTATCGATCGGTTGTCAAGTTCTCTCCTGATAGAGTAGCCACAGATAAAACCTTGCCAGGAAATATTTTTGGTTCAACTCCCAATCTTTTTGCAAATGAAGGTGACACAAAAGTGTGTGAAGATCTCGTATCAAATAACACTGATGCTTTTATTCCATTTATTAAAATGTCTCCTGTTACATATGAGTGCTCTCATTACATAACATTTTATTACACAAATGGAAAAAGTAACAAATCAACTAGACTTTATCCTCCATACCAGTGATCACATGGTCCACATCATCTGCATCTATCTCTGTCAAGGCGAACACCCGCCCTTACTTGAACTGCTTCTGCCCAGGATTGGGCTGCTGTCAATTCGGTCCTCCCCGCTGAAGCTGGGGGCAATCAGACATGAAGTGGCCCTCCTTGCCACACAGATAACAAATCTTCACAGACTGCGGCTTGGTGCACCCAGTGGATATGTGGCCTGACTCTCCACATATGAAGCATGTGGGTACTCTTCCTGCCACTACAACAGCATTAGCGTCTGTTGGCTTGAAGCGCTGTGCTGGGGGCTGACTTCTGTAGTTGCTTGGTCCTGCGGGCCTCTTGCCCGTGTTCCAATTGTTCCGCTTGACTTGCATAGCCTGGAACTGGTTCATGTCAGACTCTGTTGCAGCGGCCCTTCTGACTAGCTTCTCAAACCTTCGAATGCCCAAAGGTATCATCCTGGATCTCAGACTGGGTCACAACCCTTGCTCAAATTTGCATGCCTTCTTGGCCTCATCCTGTACCATTTCAGGCGCGTACCTAGAAAGCTGGTTGAACTTGGTCTCATATTCCCAGACTGACATTCCGCCCTGCTGCAAGCTCAGAAATTCCATGGCCTTTTCTTCCTGAACATCCAATCAAAAGTAGTGGCTCCTGAATTCATCAAGAAATTCCTCCTAAGAGAGTTGTACATTGCCCAAGGTCCTTTTTAGCGATTACCACCAGAAACCCACATCGTTTTCAAGTTGAATGGTAGCTAGTTTCACCTGGTTGGCCTCTAGGGTTTCTAGTACATCAAACACTGTCTCAATCTGTCTGATCCAGTCGTCAGCTGCGTCTGGATTGGCCTGTCCTTCGAATACCAGTGGCTTCATCGTTTTGAATGATTCAACCAACCTGATTGCCTCCAGAACATGCACTGCTAGCCCTGGTCCCCTGTTTCCAACGATGTTTGCAGCGACAGCATTTAGGGTTTGATATAGTCGAGCCAGTTCAGTCTCTAGGTCCAGTCCATTTTTACCGTTGTGCTCTTCGTCGTTCATAATCCTTTGTGCCATTTCAAAGTCATAAAAGTTATCATTATTCATCATAAGTAACACAAATAACATTACTTTATTCATTCAAAATATAAACTCATTACATTAAGAAAGAAAATTTTGCTCCAATACATCCATTTCAGAAAATATCCTAGATTCTACGGTTTCTCTTGGCTTCTCTGAGCTCTTCCCATAGGTCTTGGATTTCTTTCCTCATGTCTTCAAAGCTTTGCTGTCGCTCTTCCTTGTCCGAGCAAGTGATGTGGTCCAACTTGGCAAAATGTCGATCATTCACGAGTCAGACCTTCTCAAGCTCGCACACTTGAAAGGTCAGCTCCCGGATGCGCTCCTTGTCTTGTGCCCGTTGTAACTCCAAGTGGTTATCTCCACTTTTGAGTGTCCAATTCCTGTCGAAGAGAAGTAACAATATCATTTGGGTTATCTGGAACAAGTCCTTCTTCTAGGGAGTCTTCGGGAAGAACAGGCGGAGGTGGAGTGATCTCCCTGGACTCGGGAAATTCTTCTTCTTCTATCTCAAATGGTTCTTCTTCTTCCTCCTCTGGCTCTTCTTCTGGGTCCTCTTCTTCTTCTTCCATTGGTTCTTCCTCCTTATCCTCGGGGTGGACAAACCAAGGCGCCTCATTCTGGTGATCATGCTGATTGGCCATCTTATAGGGAAAAGGAGGAGAAAATGTCATCTCATAGAGCAACACAAAAATAAGTTTAAATCTCTACAAGTTGAAACTCACATTCTAGTGTCCACTCTAGGGTGTCGTTTCTTATAAATTTGTACTACTGCTGAAGCATGCTCTGATACCATTTGTAACGCCCCGAATTTCAAATAAGACCGAATTCGAGATTTTACAGGATCTTTACTTCACTTCATACAATTTTACAAGAAAATTTCAACCTTTTTCAATAGTACATTAGAGTTCATTATACTTTGTTTACACAGCAGAAGAATAAAAGATTACAACATTGAAAACAAATATAACTTGTACAACGTTATCAAATAAGTCATCGATTGCATCATAATATCTTTATTCCTTCATGAATAATCCATTACCTGCATATTAAGCTGTGGGCACGTCAGTCACTTACAACTGACGAAATGTTATACTCGGCTATCCTCTCTATGCCGTACATATAACGATCTCATTACTTTAACAAAATCACAACAGTTGAATGAACAATAAAGTGTTAATTTGTGACTACGCTAAACATGTAAGTATATGTCATGCCTTAATGCCTAATGCACACAATTTATACTAGGATGACACTAATGCACACTTGATCGGATTCTATGCATCCTACACTACATAGGTCCGAGGGCAAGCGCCTACGTACTTCACAATAAATGGCTCAATCCCTCGCCCACCGCGAGGTGTGAAGCGATCTCGTACTAAACGAATTTCACTTTCCAACCAAAAAATGAAAGTTTCCAAAAATTGAAGATAGAGATCAAGAAATGGTATCCGATAATAAAATAAGGTTTTGATCATTCCACGAATATGGGTCCTAGCATGCCGGCTATTATAACGGTTCCCTCATCGTGCGAATCATCCTACAAGTGCCCCCTAGCCCCGGTATATGTATATATATTGGAGATGGCAAACTATCTGCCCAACTACGTTAAGTCCCGGATTTAAATATAAAAACCCGTCTCCTACAGAGCAACCTCAGTCTGCCGACTGGGTCTATAGCCACGGAGATCCACCGCCGACTATATAGAGGCAACCCACTTACGTTTGCCCAAGCTTACTATATCTTCACTTATGTGCCTAGTTATTTAGTTCAAGACATGAATGTGTTATCATTCCTAGAATTAGTTTTACCTCCTACCGGATTTGTTTACAAAAATACGAGATCGCCCCACGGCAATATCTCAAAATCATCTCAAATCTTTCTTTCAATATTGCCGGTAACTGAGGTCTTACTAATTCTTAATCATAATCTTTTATGTACAAAAAATATGGGTACACATACCCTTTATTAAGCATGTTTTAAACCTAGGTAATTTTATCTTTCAACTTAGTCACAAAATAATCATAGCCTCCACACTATTCATGATCCAGTTGTTTATTCACATTCTTTTTAAACAAACATTCATTTCAAGAACACATGAATTGTTACAACAAATCTAAGTTCACAATGTTTCAATTCACAAAATATTTCTTAAACATGATACAAGTGTAATTATCCTTAAAAAATCAATTTACAAAAATACTACTTTTCACCACATGATTCTATTCTCAAAATTTTTATTTCTTTTCACATTTCAAAAATATACAAGAAACGATCTCTTAGTATTTTCATTTAATTTTATATTAATACTAGAGTTTCCATTTTATATTTAAAGACCAATCCATGAAGAAAAAAAAATCAAAAAAAAAACAAAGTGGGAGGCCTGGGTTTCGAACCCAACACTGCCGACCACAACAACCAGCGCCCAGACCACATCCCGCTAGACATAAAGTCCACTAGGACTTTGTGTCAATTTCATACACCAAAAGGCTCATATGCCGAAATCTTACTTAGGGATTTTTTTTAAAAAGTTTGAAAAATAAGTGTGACTAACAAGTTTCGAACCCAAGATCTTTTACAAACAAAGTTCTGTGTTGCACTGGCTAACCAGTAAGTCCAAGTGTGAATTCTGTTTAGAAATTGTACTAATGTACTTTTGTTCAATTATTCAGAAAGTATTTCTTTTTCCATGAAACTTGTTTATTCTAGGATCCAAATCTTTCTAACCATTCTGAAATAAACTTTTTCTTGATATTAGAATTTAAAAATAGTAAACAACAAATTTTCAAAATTCATTAAAACACTATTTTCACTCATTAAATAGTTCTCTCTCTCATTTTTTCACATAAACTTAGATTTTTTTTCTTTAAGAAACTAAAACTTACAAAAGAAAAGAAACTAGTGTCCATGACAATTGGTTATATTCTCACTTTGACACAAATTACACTTTATAACAAATACTAGTGTATTCACTTGAATAAGAATACTCTTTCATGCAATAGTTTATATTCTTTTAAATTAGAACATACATATGTCGATACATTACAAAATACTAACTAAGATTTCTTTCTTTCTTCTTTCTTAGTATTCAAAACATGATGTGATCAACATATTTCATAAGCACAATTTTTTTTGCAAACATACTAATATGGTTTATAATCATAGAGGAGTTCTTATCCTTAATTAGCATGGTATCTATTTCTTAATCTCAACAAAACTACCTTCACACATATCATATTATACTAGTATCAATTTTATAATTTTCTCATCAAAATTCTTCTTATATTACTCATTTTAGCATGCATGTCCTATATTAGAAAATAATGAAATCACCCACCTTATGTGAAGCTTGAACAATGAAAGAAAAGAGAACACCACTTCTAGCTCAAAAGACTCCTAGTAAGACTTCTCCTCCTAGTAATGGCTTCTTCTCCTAACAAGTTCTCCCAGCAAGAATTTCCTGCAAGTAAAAGAACTCTCTTACTCTCTTTCTTTTTGTTTCTTTTCTTTTCTTTTCTTTTGATTATGTTTTTGGTGCAAAGGAGAAATAGGAAATGGGGCTCTATTTATAGGATATGGTTAGGGTCTATTATGCATAATTTTACACCTAATAACCCTCCATATTAATTCTTACAACTCTTCATGTTCTAAACTTCTAAAACCTACAACTCTTCATCTCCCCACTCTTCACAAACTCAACCCCCAACCCTTCTTCTCCCCTTCTCAAAAACTGGCCTCCCCTAGCCCATAAAACCGGCCAAGTTCACTTGTGTGTGCATGCACACATGCACATACAAATATGAACACATTTCTATAACTCTAAATGTGATTTTAAAATATGAACCGGCCAAGTTGTAACTTGTCATATATTAGTCTAAGCTCAACTTTAAAATGTGATTTTATTAATGGGCTTGCTTCATGGGCTCATTTCTAATTTGTTAATTTAAATATCATAGTGGGCTCTTCTCCTAATGGGATAGATTTTAATCTTTAGGTCCATGGATCAAAAGAATGCTAATTAAAACTTATGCATGTTAAAAATTTATAAATGAGAATAAAAATTTGCACGTGCATCATACGTGCAAAATTTAAAAAATGCATTTTTAATTTAAAATAAAATGTGGGGTGTTACAAGACTCCCTCTTAAAATAGTTCCGTCCCCGAAAATACACATATCATATTATCCTAGTCAAACTAAGTTAACTTTGAAAAGGTATAGTATACCTTTCTCAAAGCAGCCCACTCTCATTCACGAAAATAACTAAGAAGGAGTCATCTTTTTGACCATTGATTTGTTGGCATCCACCGACCAACCACCATTCCGGCCATCGGTCCTCATCCTTGGGGGTCACTAGCAAATTTCATCTCATAACACCACTAACTTTCACCAACTACATATCCTACATGTAGTCTCATTGTAGCGGGCCAGTGGATCCCAGCTGATCTTACATTTAGGCTCCCCTTGCCATAGGTTGATCACCAACCACGGTCACGACCTTCTCTATAGTAGTGGTTTCATTTAGTTTGCCTTCTCTCTCCTCCAAATGGTGGCTTGACCACCCTCCTTGGAAGTCATTCCCTTTGGCTTATTCGGCGGTACACCATCTAGCCCTCACTCATATCACGGCCAAATCTCGTTGTTTTGGCTGTGGTGCACCTCTAGCTCCATCGCATGTTTTCATTGTCCCCTTGTCAGCATGGCTCCCACATAGTCAATAGCAACACTCTCTAGAACGATGCTCCAACTATTTTTGCAATGATGCTCTTGTTAGGCTTCATCGACCTAGCGACAATGCACATCCCATCTAGACGAGCCGCTATCATCCCTGAAACCATTGATGTGATTTTTCCAACCTCAGGCAAGGGTGTGAGGGGTGTGAGAGGTGTGATGATGTAATGTTCCCTTCACTTCCTCCATTATTCCAAGTTTGAGATAGTAAGAAAGAGGAAAAAGGAGGAGGTAGATCCACCATTGGTGGTCACCTCCCCCTCCCAAATGAAGATCAGAGACTCCAAGTCTCCAACCACTCTACCAGCACCTCCTCTCCGACCTCCTCTCCAATATTCTCTCTTACCTTTCTCTCCAACCTCCTTTCCGATATCTGTTCTCAACTCTCAAGTCGCAAAATTATGCACGTCGCTTCGCCTAACTCCTTAACAACGTCTCCTCCTCGCCCAACTTTTATAGGAGTTGTCATGAATATTAAACAAATTTTTCTAACTTCTTTGCTGTGCTGATTTCTTATTTGTAATTAGATGTGAAAATTGTTACTTGCATGTTAGCCAAATCTAGTTCAATGATCGTATTTGAGTATTAGTAAATCTAGTTCAATGTTATCCAAATCTCAACTATCTCAAGCCTCAAATCTCAATCTAGTTATGCACTCTTGCAATTCTTAAAGGGCAGTTTCATTTTTAAGTTCAATTAACATTTGTTAGTTGTTAATTTATAGCTTGTTAATTTCAAATAAATTTTTTTCTCATATCAATTATTCAATTATATAAATTTTATATACTAATGACATCATCATGATCATGTACAGTCGTACACAAAGTGGACAAGAATCCACCACGCACTCCTTATGTTCCACAATTTGAGACTGATACTACTAGATATTTTGATACTATTCCCAAGTTTCCACACACACATAATAATGAAATTCTAGTTGAAGAAACCTAAAGACAAGATATCGAGTAACTGCAACCCTCTTCTTCCCGAAAACATAAAGGAGTAACTTCCCATGTCCACCAATATTATACATTTATCTCATCTCAGTCCAATCCAAAAGAGGAACAAAATGTATGTAACAAGTGTCAAACTGGTTGCAAATGGAAAATGGAACTGGAATCTATGGCTTGATAAGAAATTCTTCAAAACTGAACTAGTGACTGTTAAGTCCAAAATCTATGGCCTTCCTGTTAGGGAATTGTGGCGCAGCAGAGTTTTTGAGCAAGGTAGCGAGGAACACAAACAGATCTGATGAACAACCAAGCAAGTAGATCAAACCAATCACACAAATAACACAATAATTTTTCCTGATTTGGGCGAACCTAATCCGGGAAGAAATATAGGGAGATACTATTCAACCAAAGAATATTACAAGAGTTACAAACTCACTCACCAAGAACTATCTCTCAAGCCTTACTTACAAAGGAAGAAATCTCAATGAAGTACTTACCAGCTGTCTCAATAGAGGCTATTACAATATATGGAGAACTAGAGAAACCTTAGGTTTACTCTTGATACAATAATCGTCTAATATATCTTCAATAAGAAGCCACACGATGGAAGCTGTGCGATCTAACTTGGAGTAGAAGATGGGCTCAAGTGATCACCCAAATAGGCCCAATAACTTCCAGCCCGTCGTTGGCGGTCAACTGCAATTTTTTTATTCCAAAATACGTTTGGGTAGTCGATTGTCAATTAAGTGTGTTGCTGTTGTTGCCTCTGTTTGCGTGGTTGGTGTCTCTTCTTATCTCCATCGACGCTTCAACCTTCCTTCGCCTCGCCTTCTTCTCTTCACATCGAACCCAAGTATGCAAGACATACACCCAACACTTCCTCCAATCAGCAAGTTGTTAAGATTTCGTTGTTGAGTTTAGCGGCAACTGATCCAATGAAAAACAAGTAGATCTAACCAAACACACAAATCACACAATGATTTGTCTCGGTTTGGGTGAACCCTAATTCGAAGAAGAAATAAGGAGATATTATTCAATGAGAGAAGATACAAAGTATTACACTCGCACTAAGAACTTATCTATCTCTCAAGCCTAACTAGAAGATAATTAGCTATTTACAGTGGAGAACTCTCAATCTAAACTCTCATATAAAGTAATTTCTCTTGCCTCTCGATGGAGACTTACACAATAATACATAGAGATCTAGAGAAATCCTAGGTTGTTGTCTTGATACATAAATCGTCTGATATATGATGAATAAAGAGACACACGATAGAATCGTACGTTCTTGGAGTGGAAGAAATACCTAAAACAAAATAATCCAGACCCGACATGGAGTCTACGCCGCCAACTACGGGGGCAGTCAAACACAATGAGCTCTATCCCAAACAGAGACTTAGCACTCATGAGTGTCCTTAGGTTCAGTCGACTGTCAAATGGTCTATTGTTGTGCTGATGCGGCTTCTTGTTGTATTGTTGTTGCTTCACTCATGTGATTGCTTCGGCCTCCTTCGCTTCATCATCTTCTACTTCTCATCGGACTACAAGTATGCAAGACTTAAAACCCAACACATGTAACTTCTTCTATTGAATGGTTTGCTATTCCTTTCCTCATAAAAAATGGATTAACTTCTTCTCGTTTGTCTGAAAATGATATTTGGTTACTCTAATCATTTAAAATTTACAAGGATGCTATTTTTAGTAGCAGAATTGTTTCCATAATTCCATATATTTTATTATAAATGTTATTTCACAAATCTGGTATTCTATCTGCTGCAATATGTTCTCTTGCAGGATGTAAATCATATTTGAGATAACACAAGAAGATCGTGAAATGGCATTACTTGTTGGAATGAGTCATCATGAGATCAGATGACTAGAGAAGAAAAAAAAAAATTGAACTTAAAGCGTTATAAAGATAGTGGTGTCCATGTAGTTATCAAAACTTCTACTATGCAAACAAATGGATGTGCTACTAGTTTGAACGATGTTGTACAAAATTCAGAGGAATCATCAAAAACTGTGGAGATGTGAATGACATCGACATAGAGGGAACAAATGCCTCTGTTATTGATGAAAATGAACAAAATTTTCAGGGACTTGATGTTGGAAATCAGTTCCATCTTATTCTACTTATCAACACGAATAAAATAATGTACTCACATGTCCAAAACGGATTTCAAATAAATAAAATATTTGCCTTCGAAGTTATCATGTTGAAATGAAGAATTGGACTTTTTGCTTGGTATGTGGTATTAGATGTTAGTCCCATATCGGAATGGAGCAAAGAAGCAAGCGAGTTGATAAGTTAAAAACTTAGCCAAAGGGTTGTGCCCTTAAGGATACGAAGATTTTCTTTAGAGGGAGAACACACCCAACTTGGACTTCGGGTAGAAGCACATGCACGCGTGCACCTGCCGGCTGGGCTGGGCTTAGGCTTGGGCTTGGTGTTAAAACAGTACCAGTGCTGGCTTAATACAAACACTGCTATCATATCCATCTCACCCGAGTCTTTGTTGTTCTAGTGTAAGTTAACGAAGTTCAGACTGTTGTATCTTGGGAGACGACAGCGTATATACACCGTAGCAGTGGTGAAAATAACGTCTTAAGGACATTGTTTTTAAACAAACCTTAGTCTATCTGTTTACCATCTTCAAGGTCGGAATCGAAGATAAAATTATTTTCTTTCTGTGCTTTGTTTATAGTGAAAAAATGTTGTTTGCGAAACGGTTATTCTTAGTTCACAATTATCAAGGTTCGAATTGAAGATACATTATCTGCTCTTTGTTCTTTATTCATAGTGACTTCTACTGTTTGCAAAACAATATAATTGTAATTCAATTCGAGTATGATTTTAATTCGATTTTATTAATGTTTCATTACAAAATTAATTTTGTTTACTTAAGACATAACAACTTAAGACATTACATGTATTCTTCTTTTGTAGACAAAATCATGACTACAAAATTGGAACTTCCAAAAGTGGACACAAATATGCAAAACTAGCCCGAGAATTACAAAGGGGCTGACTTCAAGACTTGGCAGTGCTCTTCTCTCTCATAACCCTTGGGTTGGATAGGTTCCTCGATGAGGAAGAACCTAAGCCCGTTGATAGGCAAACTCCTGAAATCCATAAGGAGACGTTTGCTGCAGTTGATGCATAGAGACAATAGGACTTTCCTGGCATAAACTATATCCTAAATTGCTTGGATGAAGTTCTGTACAAGATATATAGTCTGCTTACTACTGCAAAAACTTTATAGAATGCTCTGGCCAAGAGATACTAAGACCGAGAACGTCAGCTTAAAGAAATTTATCATTGATAAATTTATGGACTACAAAATGGTGGACTCTAAGTCTGTCACTATCCAGATGCAGAAGCTTCAGATCATTATGCATGAGACTAAAGCAAAGGGTCATACTGTTGGTGAATCTTTTCTCATAGAAGCAATCATTGGAAAGTTGTCACCATCTTGGAAAGACTTTAGATATTACCTTAAGCACAAAAAGAAGAAAATATCTTTGGAAGATCTTGATATCAAGCAAGATTGAGGCCGACAACTGTGGGACGATCAAGACCAAAAGTAAGGAGGCTAAGGTACACATTGTGGAGAGCTCCAAAAGGCGTAAAAACAACTCTTAACACTTGAAAAACATCAAATGTGGAAAGTGATTCCGTTACAAGTCTCATGAAAATGTATGCGGAAATCCATCAGATGAATCTACTAAATATCATCAATCTCAAGTAAGTGCAAAGAAGCTGTCATTGTTAGGACATGGACCACATGGTAAACAAGTTGTGGATCATATACTAAACAATTATGGAGAAGATGGTGTTAACCAATTTAGTCAAAGATGGAAACAGGTTTTTGTGGAAGTAGTTCATCCTCGTTTTTTGCCTTCAAATTGGGATGTAATGCACAGGTAACCTACTAAGAACTCTTTATTCTTTCATTTTTCATTTTCATATCGTGAAAGAAAAAAAAAAAAATCAATCTTATATACTTCTTATACCTATTTTATTTAAAAACTGAAACATACCATAAGCTAATAATACCAGCACCAAGATTGTAGTTCAGGATAAGAGAATGTTTTCCATAGCCTGAAAAACCTTTTCTTCTATCATCACAGTAGAACAAGAAGAACCTACCATAGATCTGAAAGCTGATATCATGCAGAACTGGGGTCACCTCTCAGGCACAGTAAAAGATCAAATAGTTGCTAGAGAAGCCGAAATGTATTTTGCTCATATGATAACTATTCTATTTTGGCAGTGGGCGGCAAGAATTTGGTGATTACAGTGTTTACAATCCTGCTAAGAGGGCATCACAAGATGATGAGTAGTTGGATAGCATCTTCGGTTTTGTTTCAGATAGATGCTTAGTTAGACCATTCAAGGCTTTTCACTTCAATTGAGGGTACTGCTACATTTCATCCAATCATTTAAATGAGAAGTGACAAAGTTAATTTTGTAGTTGTTTTGATCTTGTTGTATTTGTTCATTTTCCTCCGTGTATCAGTTGTATGCATGAATCATGTAATATTATAACTTGCTGACGCCAATATAGTTTGAACTTCAATCAGTTGCATGTTAGCAAAGCGAAGAGCTTAAGTGAGTGTTTCTGTATGTTGTTGATGTAATGTAATAAATAGATTATATTCATTTGTTTGTAATACAGTGAAGACAATGTGAACTGATAGTCTCATTGTGACAATTTTTTCATATGAAAAAGTTTCGCTTCAACTGCTGTTCTTTCTTCCATTTACAAAAGCAAATGTTTCATGGCAGACCGAGCCTCATCTGGTCAGTCCTCAACGCTATGACTATTGACGATGATGTGGGAGTAGTAGGAGTACCATTCCTGAGTTTCCTAGGCGGCTTCTTCATCTCTATTTGCAACCGTAACAATGATCGAAGGTTTTTCAATTCTTATATGCATCTTGGAGTTTTTAGTTAAAATCTTATTCAATAAACACAGTAACTTTTTTTTACTGCTAAAATTGTTGCATTAACTAGTAATAAACACCACCTTTAAATGGAATGGCTGAGCTTCTAGCAGCCACTATGGTTTTCGTTGGGCTTAGCTTTCGATATGAGTGATCCTCCCTTGATGCACCACGACGATCCTACCTCCTCTTCTTCCCGTATCTCGCCCAAGACTTCGCAGAACAAATTGACATCACAAGGGAGTTCAGTGGGCCCCTATAGGCGTATCCATGCTCAGCCTCTGCCTCATCCAGAAGCTCTCGGAAGAGTGGGTGATTTGCCTATTCAATTTGCACTTGGAACTGCTCCCTCCCTTTCCCAACGATGACTGTGAGTTGGGATTTCTTAGGAAAACTTGACTGAGGATCTTGTTAAGTTATTCGATGCAATCAACACAAACCACCAAGCACATATTAGATCATACCAAACACATCAAAACACACACAAGTTTGTGCCGGTTGGGGCTTTCGCCTTAATGAGGGGGAGAAGAAATTCGAGATGTTATTCAACTAGAGAAAATACAAGAATATTATAATTCTCACCACGACCCTCTCTCAAGCCAGTAAGTACTAGTTGTTTACAATTAGAGAATCACTCAATCTCTCTTTCTATGAAGTACTCTCTCTCTCTCTTAGCTCTCGATGGAGGCCAATAACAACAAAATATAGAGATCTAGAGAAACCCTAGTTAGATATCTTTATACAATAAGAATGAGTTTTGGGAGGAATTTGAACAATGGCAGTCTGTTATGAATGGTTGGGTCATTTTTTGGGGTGATTTTAATGTTGTTCGTTTTGTTTCTGAAAGGAATGGCTGCTCTTACTATAGATCTGATTCGGTTAACTTTAACAATGTTATTAATTCCCTTCATCTTGTGAATTATCCCATTTTAGGGAGACAATTCACTTGGTCTAATAATAGGTTAGACCCTAGCTTTGCGAAACTTGATAGATTTTTGGTCTCTTGTGATTGGAATTCAGATTTCCCTTGGTCTTTTGTTCAAGCTTCCCCTAATATTGTTTCGGATCATGTTCCTCTTATTCTCTCTTCCTCTTCCTCTTCTCCTAAAGCATTTTCTTTTAAATTTGAGAAGTTTTGGCTGGAAGATCTTCCTTTTAAGGAGATGATTTCTACTTATTTAAACTCTGTTAATATTTACAACCATGCTGGTCTCAGAAAGATTGCTTGCTAAAATTAAGAATATTAAATCTGGTTGTAAGCTTTGGGTTAAAAATAGATTTGGTCCTTTGAAAGAGAGAAAATTTTTTTTGAAGAATGAAATTAATAATTTGAATGTCCTTGAGGAACAGAATCCTCTTTCCTCAGATGATAGAAACATTAGATCTGAGCTTAAAAAAGAGTATCTTCATCTTTTGGAACTTGATAAAATCAAATGGTTTCAAAGAGCTAAAGTGAGATGGCTCACTTTGGGTGATGGCAATACTAGATTCTTTCACAATTTTGCTTCTCATAGAAAAAGACTGAATCATATTATTTCCATTCAATATAATGGGATCTCTACTTCTGATCCACCTCTGATTCAACAAGAATTTTTTAATTTCTATAAAAATCTTATGGGAGATCCTGGGGATACCTTCCTTGACATTGATTGGGATCAGCTATACCCCCTTTCTCAGCGTATTAATCTGGATTGCTTAGAAGCTCCATTCTTGGAAGATGAAATTTATCAAGCAGTTTGTGACCTTCCTATGGAGGCTGCTCCTGGTCCTGATGGGATTCCTACATTCTGCTATAAACTCTTCTGGAATGATTTTAAAGAGGATATTGTGGGAGTGTTCCAAGAACTATATGATAATTCTCTTAATTTCTCTAGGATTAATTATGCTCATATCATCCTTATCCCCAAGTGTCCAGGGGCTAATAAGGTTACTCAATTTAGACCTATTAGTCTTCTAAATGTTATTTTTAAAATTATTATGAAAGTTTTGGCAAATAGACTTGCTAAAGTGATTGGTTCTTTGGTTGGATATTCCCAATCAGGTTTTATTAAGCATAGGTATATTTTGGATAGTGTTGTTGTGGTTCAAGAAACTATTCATTCTATTCATCAAGAACATTCTGAAGGGATACTTCTGAAACTTGATTTTGAGAAAGCCTATGATAGAGTGAATTGGAATTTCTTAAAAAAGGTTTTTATAGCTAGAGGCTTTGGTCCTAAATGGATTAACTGGATTTTTAGTAGCCTTCAATCTGATACTTCCTCAGTTATCATTAATAATTCTGAGGGTAGGAAATTTGTTTGTAAAAGATGACTTAGACAGGGTGATCCAATCTCCCCTTTGCTATTTGTCCTTGTTGCTGATGTTTTCAATTGTATGCTTTCTAAAGCTTGGGATAATGGTTTTATTCAAGGTCTTGGTGGCTTTCCTTCTTTCAGAGGAATTCTTAATTTACAATACGCTGATGATACTATTCTCTTTTCTTCTTGTGATGGAGTTATGCTTAGAAATCTTAAATTCCTTCTTTACTGTTTTGAAAGTGTCTCTGGTATGAAAATTAATTTTTCCAAATCCTCTTGTATGTGGATTGGAGGGGATGATAACAGACAAGTAGAAATTTCTGCCTTCTTTAACTGTCCTAAAGGATCATTTCCTCTTAATTATTTAGGGATTCCTCTTAGAGTGGGTAAGCTTCATAAATCAGACTGGTTTCCTGTTATTGATAAAATTGAAAAGAGGCTTAATTGCTGGGCTGGTAGAACTCTATCTAGAGCTGGTAGGCTCATCCTCATTAATTCTATCATTTCTAGTATTCCTCTATACCTTATGTCTTTCTTTTATGTCCTTGTATGGGTTATTAAGAAGATAGATCTTCTTCGTAGGAGGTTCCTTTGGGTTGGCTCATCTTTGAATTCTGATCAGGGAAAATGTCTTATGAGTTGGGCAAGAGTATGTAAACAAAAGTCTGAAGGTGGCTTAGGTGTTATTAACCTTCGCCAACAAAATTTAGCCCTACTTGGTAAATGGCTTTGGAATTGCCTTATCTCAGAAGATAAAGTCTGGATTAGAGTTGTTAAAAGGAAATACTTTCGTAGAAGTAATCTTAGTGATTTTCCTTATATCCCTTCTTTTGTGGGTTCTTCTTTTTGTAAAGGTATTTGGAAAGCAGCAGCTCCTTTTAAATGTGGTATACGGAAGATCTGTGGTGATGGTAAGAATGTTTGTTTTTGGACGGATATTTGGATAGGTAATTGCAGTCTGTCCTCGAGATTTCCTTCTCTTTTCAATATTGCTTGTTTACCAAATGCTACAGTTTTCTCTCTTTATTCTACCAATCGTTTTGGTAAAGTTTGGAATATTGAGTTTCGTAGAAATCTTTCTCTTCAGCAATCTCATGATTTGAGCGCTCTTCTGCACCTAATTAGTAACTATGATTGGAAACCTCATGACAAGAATGTTTGGAGATGGACTAATTCTGGTTTATTCACTGTTAAATCATTTTATAATTTTTTGAATGCGGGGGGTATGATTTGCCCTTTCTATAAGTTCATTTGGCAAAATGTCGCTCCTCTTAAAGTTAGAATTCTTGTTTGGCTCACTATTCACAATCGTCTTCTCACTGTTGATAATCTTAATAAGAGACATTTAGCTTTGGGGCAAAAATGTGTTCTTTGTGATTCTGGGGATGAATCAGCTTGTCATCTTTTCCTGAGATGCCCTTTTGTTAAGCAAGTGTGGATTATGTTCAAAGTGGCCTTTAGTTTTAGAGGCTTCCCTCCGTCTATTAAGGCTTGGTGGGGTATTTGGAGGAAGAAGAGGATTAGAAAGAAAAAAACTTCTTCTTTGGGATATATCGATGATGGCTATGATTTGGGTTATTTGGTTAGAGCGTAATAATCGTATTTTTATTAAGAAATCTGTTGATATTGTTAAGATTTTGGATTCCATTTGTTATTTTGTTTCTACTTGGACAGATATTTTTCCCCCTTCTAAGAAGATGAAGACGGAGGTGAACATTTTGTTGGATGCCTGCAAATCCTTCATTCCTGATGGTAGCAATGCTGCTTCCTCTGTTGTTCATTCTGCGATGATCCCTTCTACTATTCCTGGTGCATCCCCTAATACTGCCATCCCGATTGAAGATGATGAAGAGGATTTTCCAGTTGACTCTCAAGTTCAAGATGATCATGATGATGAGGATGCTTTAGTCTCCAACACTCTTGCCTCAATTTCTAGCATGTCCACTTTTCACCAGGAGTTGGTCACTGGGATTCTGCTTGTTCATAACATTCAGACTGCTCAAGCGGATCAGCAGTCATCTAGTTCGGGGTCGGCTGGCTTGGTTTAATGACTATGTTGCTATGTTATGTCTTTGCATTATTCTGTTTCTCTTTTGTCTGCAACTGCTGTTCTCCTCTGTCTGGGAGGTTACTTTTGTTTGAGTTGGTGGTGTTTTGATCCTCTGTTTGAGGATATTTTGGGGTCTGTTTTGTGACCACCGCTTTTATCGAGTCTGTTAGAACTCTGATCGTTTTTATTTTATCTTGGCTGAAGTTTTTAGACTTCATCCCTTTTATCAAAAAAAAAAGATATCTTTATACAATAACCATTGGATATTCCTGAAGAGATAACCTTACGATAAGAGACGTATGATCTGACTTGAAGAGCAAGTTGGGCTTCTCATGAATCACCAAGACCCGACCCAAATAATCCATCAGTGTCGCGTTCAGTCTACCGCACCCCAACGTCGGTCGACTGTCTCCCTCTCGAGAACTTCTGCATAGTAGGGCAGTCGACCGCACCCCAGGACGGTCGACTGCAACCTGCTGCTGACTATTTCCCTTTACTTCCACTCCGTCTCCGATCATCTCAATTCCTTCATCGTCTCATCCTTTTCTTATCTAACATAGTATGCAAGACATAAACCCAACACTGTGGAACTTCCCTTCCACGCTGCCAATTGTTTCAGCTTCTTCCACCAGTGGTTCTTGAAGGACCACCACCAATTGAAACTCTTCATTGCAAAGTTGTTCATTCTCTTTTGCTTGCAAAAAAATTAGGGTGCTATAAGAGAACACTGGAATCTGTTAAAACTTCATGCAAATGAAATATTGAGAATACATAGGTAGTAAGGTAGACTTGGAGATTGTTAGATCAAATGAAAAATGGAGCTTTCTTACTTTTGATTTGTTATGATTGTCATAAGAGAATCTTGAATGTGTGTCGTTAGGGCCGGTGCCTGGTGCCCTAGTGCACCACCTACGGTGCACACGACGTGTGCACTCAGCCTTCCCACCTTCGTATTGACGATCTGAACAGCTCACATTGATCTACACATCTAAATTAATCTAAATTTGTAAAATCAAATCATTTGAAATTCATTTGCCCATCCATTGAAGTGTTACAAAATTGTATGGCTGAAAATCATTATTTTTTATAGTCACATGATGGATGGGCAAATGAAGTTCAAATGATTTGATTTTACATATCTAGACTAATTTATATGTGTAGATCAATGTGGTGAACGGTTCGGATCGTCGATACGAAGGCGGGAAGGCCGAGTGCACACGGAGGTGTGGTGCACAATGGAATATTTTCCTATATATATATATATATATATATATATATATATATATATATATATATATATAGTGTCTATAAAGGACACAATTTTATTTTTTGCCCTGAACCTTAAATACCTCAGGACCGACCCTGACTATACTTATCTATTGAGAAAAACATAACTATCATCTGATCTTTAAGATGAAAAAGAAAAGAACAAGATTCAGCTCCAGGATTATGCCCATTGTGGATCATAAGCTTTTTAGAGAGAATGGTGAAGTGAAACTTCTGGTCTTGGTATTCTAAATAATAAGATTTCGTGTTTAACAATGAGCTTCTTGCACCGAGAAGATAAAATATCTCGCTTACATCTTGCTTATAAAACCTTACTGTAGACAAGTATATATGCATATCTTTAAATACAGTTAATGGTGTAGCTAGGGCTAGTAAGAGAATCTGTAGTCGTTGCTTCCTATTAGATATTATAATAGATATTTAGTCTCATATCGGAATATATATTAGTTTAGTATTTGCTTTTCTTCTATATATAGGAGACATTTTACTCAGTTATTATAAATCCAATATGTTTTCTTCAATCTTCTGTCTACCTTAACAAAGTATCAGAGCAGTAATCCTAACCCTAATCTCTCTTCCCATCCCTAATCCCTAACCCAAATTTATCTACCTCAAATCCTAATTATTCTACCCCATCAACAACAACTCAATCCTTCGGCAACACACCCCGCATTTCCTTCCTCCTACCCTGCAACATCAACAACCCTGCACCACCTTCATCGACACACCCCGCATCGGCGACACACCACCTTCGGCGAATTCCTCCTCAATAAACAGCAACTCTGATGCCCACTGCTGCTGCCCCTGCTACCCGCAACCCCTTCCTCCTAACCATGCTGCCTCCCCTACTACTCGAAACCTACTTCATCAAGCCTCACCCGAAACCCTAGACCTAGCCGCCACTCCCCTCTGTTATTTCCCATCTACACCCAAACCCGATCTCATACTCTCACCCTAACCCTATTCACTTATTCCCACTCTAAATCCAAACCCATATTCTACCCCTAAACTCATACCCGAACCGCTACTCGAAATCCTAAATCCAAACCCATATTCTACTCATAAACCCATACCCGACCCGCTACCCTATACCCGAATCCACACACACACACACACACACACACACACACAAACAAACAAAAAAAACAAAAAAAAATAATCTAAACCCATACCACATCCAAACCCGAACCTACTAACCTAACTCTAACCCTAACCCTAACCTTAACCCTAACCTTACTCCTTTCGTTTGTTGCTGCCACCATCGCCACCGCCGCCGCCATCGTTTGTCGTCATCAAAATTTTATAAAAAATTAAAAAAAAAACCCAAAAATCCCCCCCAAAAAATCCACACAAAAAAAACCAAATTTTTTTATGCAGGTACTAGTTTCTCCAATGGAACCCCAATTTCACTAGTATATTTTCGTCTCCAGCGACTTCACCGTTGCTGCATCTTCCTCTTCACTCTCCCTCCCATACTGATCCCCATCCAGATCCAGACAACAGCCGCAGTGCCGCAAACATCCTAATTTCGGCATCCTCCCTCTTCTCAACATCATCCCTAACTCTGCCCCACCTCTTCTTCTGACACCAACAACAGTGGTAGCATGTAGATCCTTATCCCGGTCCTGACAACAGCAATATCTTCGTCCTCTTTTCGATCTCGGTCACAGTAACATCAGTCTCATTCCTCCTCACAGTACTTCTTCCCTTACATCTTCTGCATGACCATTACTCTGGCTTTGTCATCTCCTGCTGATTGGGTCAATCTTCAGCATCGCCTCGCTTAATTGGAACTCCAGCTCTTGGATTAGTTTATCAGTGTTGGCCCCTCTGCCCCTGCATTTTCTGTTACTCCCGGTATGAATTTTTCATGAATTTTAGAATCTGGTGCATCATATCATCTTACTAGTAATTATACACTGCTCACCACCAGCACTCACTTCCCTCTCACTCTCCATCCCTTCACATAGTTGATAACTCACAACTTCTCACTACACACTCGGGATATATTAGCTCTCCCACTCTCAAATTACCTCATGTTCTTTATGCTCCTCATTTATCCATGAACCTTATTTCCATTAATGCTCGGTGCGATAATGGTCTTCTCGTTACATTCGATTCTTGGTTGTTATATTACACATTCACACACTCGACAAGAGTTTGGGCGTGCTAGTCTACAGGGTCGTCTATATCATCAATATTTTCTCCATGCATATAGATCTCATCCTAATTTTGCTGATGTTATGTCTTCTGATATTGATCTGTGGCACAAATATTTAGGTCATCTTCGTAAGTTTCACCTCAACACTTTAGCTCGTAGTGTTGTCCTTGGCCATCTTTCTTTTACACATTTGTATGTTTGTCAGGGTTGTCAGTTGGACAAACACATAGCACTTTCCTTTTAATAACAACAACACTTCTCAAACCATTCATCCGTTTCAACTTGTTCATTCTGACATATGGGGACCCTCTCATGTACCTTCTAGCTAAGGGTATCTTTATAATGTTGTCTTCATAGATTACTTCAATTGATATACATGGGTTTTTCTTATGCGCCAACAATCTGAGATTCCTAATGTTTATCAGTTCTTTACGACTATGATTCACACTCAGTTCGGTGTGTGCATCAAGATTTTTCGCTCAGACGGTGCTCGTGAGTACACTTCCACTACTATGAGATCGATCATTTAGTCTCACGACACACTTTTTCAGTAATCATGCTCCTATACACATGAGCAGAATGGTATAGCTGAACGCAAGCATCGTCATATTCTGGAAACGGCTTGCGCTCTTTTACTCTCCTCTTCTGTTCCTCGTTCTTTCTGGGATGAAGTTGTCATGACTTCTGTCAGACTCATTAACATCACACCCTCGTCTTTCCTATCTGGTATGACACCTTATGAGGCTCTTCATCACTCACCACCAGACTACAGTATGCTTCGTACTTTTAGGTGTACATGTTACGTCATTCTCCTTCCCACTGAACGCACAAAGCTGACCGCCCGTGCTGCTAAGTGCGTTCACCTAGATATCAGTTCCAATGACAAATGATATCGTTGTTTTGATCCCTTAGCTCGCCGTGTCCGTATTTTTCGATGTCTCCTTTGTAGAAGACTCCCCTTACTACATGTCCTCTCTTGGGGATGCTAGCTTTCTCGATTCCATGGTTCCCTTGACTGCCTCCCCAGACACAACTTCCCGCATTCCCACTCATTTGGCTCTTCTCCTATCTCACACAGACATTACAACTCTTGCCCCGCCAACAGAAGCCCCTCCCAAACCACCTGCATCCCCGAAGCCCCTCCCATACCACCTGCATCCCCGCACCCACACCACCTGCATCCCTACCGTCCTCACCGCCACACCCTGCACATCCACAACCTGTTCATCAGTCTGCACGTACTACTTCGGACATCCCACCAGTACGTTATATACCTGATGCCACTAGTCCCTCTGACCAGTTTGGTTTTGCAACCATTGCCTCTTACTCACGACAGTTCCATGCATATCTCACTGTTGTACACTCCACACATAAGCCCAGAACCTATCAGAAAGCAATTCAATATCCCGAGTGGCGGAAAGCTATTACAGAGGAGTTCCATACATTTGATCATACTTGCATTTGGGATGTTGTTCCACTACCAGCAGACGTCAAGCCTGTTAGCTTCAAGTGGATCTTCAAGGTTAAATATTGACCTGATGGCTCCACTGAGCGGCACGAGGCTCGTCTAGTTGCCCAAGGATTTACTCAGGAGCATGACATTGATTACGATGAGACTTTTGCTCTAGTTGCACAAATGACTATAGTTTGCACTCTTCTTGCCATTGTTGTCATTCGACAGTGGTCGTTATACGAGATGGACATGAAGAATTCCTTTCTTCATGGTACTCTATCTAAGGTTGTTTACATACAGCCTCCTCCTGGCCTTACCACACCTCCTCGTCATGTTTGTCATCTACGTCGCGCTATATATGGTCTGAAATAGGTTCCTCGGGCATGGTTTGTGTGCTTTCGCCGTGTCATCACACAGGCCGATTTTAGCCAAAGTTCACAGGACCACTTTATGTTTATGCAGTCAACACCACATAAGAGGGTACTTCTACTACTACATGTTAATGATATGATTATTACTGAAGATGACTCTGGATGCATTGCATCTACTCAGAGATACCTTCAACAACAGTTTCATATAAAGGATCTTGGCCGACTACACTACTTTGTGGGTATAGAGATTTCCCATGAATCTCCGGGGATACTCACTTCTTAGCAGAAATACACATCAGACATTATCTACGCTGCATGTCTCTCTGACAGTCGATCAGCTGATACTCCCTTAGAGCTTCACGTGAAGCTTCATCCCACAGATGGTAAGCTACTTCCTGATCCAACTAGATACAAGCAAATTGTTGGCCAGCTTGTCTACATATGCATGAGCAAACCCGATATTGCTCATGCAGTTAGTATTGTCAGCCAGTTTGTTTCAGCTCCTCGATCAGTCCAATACAGTGCTCTTCTTCGGATCCTCAGATATGTTCGGGACACTATCACTCGCTCATTATTCAAACCTTCTACATCTAAACTGAAGCTCAGTGCATATTCTGATTCAGATTGGGCAGGTAATCCTACTACCAGACGATCTACCACAAGTTTCTGTCTATTTCTTGGTGATTCATTGATCTCATGGCAAAGTAAGAAACAGACAGTTGTTGCATGTTCTTCCACAGAAGCTGAGTACAGAGCGTTGTCAGCTACTACTAGAGAGATTGTTTATGTTCGTTGGCTATTATCAGATATAAGTGTCACTTTTACAGGAGTTACTACTCTTCATTGTGATAACCGGAGTGCATTGCATATTGCAAGCAACCCGGTCTTTCATGAGCAGACAAAGCACATAGAGATTGATTGTCACTATGTTCGTGAGCGTTTTGAGGTAGGGACCATTTCACTTCATTCTATGATATCTTCACAGCAGACAACAGATTTCTTCGCCAAATCTCACACTGTTCAAAGATTTCTACACTTGGTGGGCAAACTCACACTGCTCGACCCACCATGAGTTTGAGAGGGGGTGTTAAATATTATATTAGATATTTGGTCTCATATCGGGGTTTGTATTAGTTTAGTAATTGCTTGTCGCCTATATATAGGAGACATTGTACTCAATTATTATCAATCCAATATGCTTTCTTCAATCTCTCTGTCCACCTTAACGCAAACCCAAATTTTACAAAAAATTCGAAGAAAAAAAGCCCCAACAGTCGTTCTATAAAAAACCAAAATTTAGGCATAGGAGGAACAGTACTCTTCTATATTTGGGAAGCGAAATGGATTTTTCCAAAATATAGCAAATGAAGGATCTTGTCTCGTTCAAATTTTTTTTAATACCCATCGGACGAAAGATGATCTTTCGTCCGATGGGTTTTTTAATATTAATGTCCATCTGATGGGTTTTTGTTAAAAAAGAGTCCATCGGACGAAAGTTTTTGTTGTTTTTTTTTAACCTCAAATTTTGGTTTATTGACTATGGCACTTTCCTCCTATTTCTATTTCAATTTTTACTAAATTTGCAAAATTTAGAAGGAACGACTACAGATGGTCTAAGAGACTAAGAAAGGAAGCGACTGATGGGAGAAATGAAAGTCAGTTTCTCTCTAGAATATTCGAAAAGGAGTTTCTCTCTCTAGAAAATCTAGAGAGAGAAGCTCTCCCCTAAAAAACCCAAACCCTAGATCTGAGCTTGGGGGGCGGCCGGCGGCTAGGGTTTCTTCCCCCACCCCCCCCCCCCTCCTGCTTCCCCTCAACCTCTCTCTCCCAAATTCCATCTTCTCTTTCCCTCTCATTTTTTTTCCCAAATCCTTACTTTCTTTGTTGGAATCCGAGAGGGATGCGACGGCGATGGTCGGATGGCGACGCAGATCGCAGCATGGTCGAGAACGCCCGCGGTGGTCAAATTGGTAAAGAAAAATCTCTCATGCTGGAACTCGATTTTCTTTACACTTACAAAGCCAAACTGGGTGTGCTTTGTAAGCGTTCTTAATGCTTCTTCTCATTCTGGGTTTGTGGATGAAGGGCGCAATATGTTTTCGAGCATGATAAAGGACTACTCTATCACTCCTAGAATGGAGCACTATTGCAGCATGGCTGACCTTCTTAGCCGGGCTGGTCTCCTCGATGAGGCATTGCATTTGGTAAAGAATATGAATATGGAGCCGAATTTCGTAATTTGGGGAGCCCAATGGTCGGATGGTCGAGAATGTCGCGATGGTCGGATGGTCAGATGGCCGAGAAAGCTGCGATGGTCGGATGCGACGGCGATGGTCGAGAACGCTGCATCTTTGGTGGGGCCGAAGGTGCCGCGCGGGATGTAGTTCGTCGTTCGTGACTGTGGTTGTGGGATGAGCTGACTTGGGCTGGCGTCATCGGGGATGACGACGCAGATCGCAGCGGTGCTCGGACTGGTGGCATCGGGCTGGTGGCGGGAGTGCTGCCACGCGCCGGCGTGGAGCGGCGAGCGGCGAACTACGGGGTAGTCGGGGCTGTCGTTGAGGCATGTGGGGGAAGTCGGAGAGATAGTGGGGGGGAGGGGGATTTCTGATTTGGGAGTGCTGCGATAAAGGGGAGATTTGAATTTCAAATTGAGTTTTGAAATTTGAGTTGACGCGGTGGAGTCCTTAAGATCCAAATTTGTCCCTAATATCCAAATTACAACCGACTTACAATTAGCAACAAAATGTATCCTAGTTGGTGTAGGCGACGATTGTCGGGCAATTTTATAGTTTGGGTTCTACTTTGACCTTGGTTGGTTAAAGTGAGGGGTGCCTTTGGCTCTTTCATGTCAGAGGGCTCGCAGGGGTCAGCTGCGACGTCTACCCTCGTTGTGAGGTTGCGGTGAGAGTCATCGAGGGTGAAGCGAGGGGATGAGAACGATGACTCAATCTTGATATAGAGTTGTCAGATTGGTGGAGTGCCTGCGGGGTCTCTAATATGGTGCTTACGTTTGTCGTATGGGTCACTGCTGGGGACGACGAGGGAGAGCGTACGATAGTTGGAGAGGATAAACGGCGTACAAGCGAGGCATTGAGTGAGAGAGAGCCCAAATTGGCATGAGAAAGTTGTTCTGGCGGGAGTGGTCGATCAGTAGGACTAGATTTCGGTGTATTTTTGTTTGTTGGTTAGGGTGTATAAATTCCAGAACCCAACCTGTTGGGATCTGAACTTCATAAGCCTTATTTTTATTTGTTTGTTTTGTCACAATTGCCAACCTTCTACGATTATTTTAAATTAAAAAAATAAAATAAATAAATAAATAAATAAATCAGTTGAGAAGAGAGGAAAATTTGAAATTAAGGCAGCAATTACATCCAATAAGTGAATGATCAGAATTACTTATCAAACATAGTTTCTTTAATCTCAATACATCCAAACCTATTTTTGGAGTTCAAAGATATCCTCTGACAGGAACATCGTTATAAACACGAAAAGAATGTTAAATTTTTCCTTTATATATCATCAACTAACTTACCAACTAAATCTCTAAAATCAACCAAACATATAGGAAGCGGAATGGCCGAATAGGTAATTAATTAACTAGTAGGCCCAAAATTACCCATGGTGTCTCAATAAGCGACAAACAAAAACAAAGCAAGCACATTGAAACACAGATCCCTCAACAAGTCAGTAAGTCGATTTATATGATCAAGACAGGAAAACTCAGTTGTGCATTGCTTCAGTAACAAAAATGGTGAGTTCATAAAGAACAAGTGTATACAGAAGTTAACATAAAATACCATTTAGTTCCTAAAATTTCCTAATGAAGATAACTTATCTAAAATTTCCTAATAAACATAAAATACCATTTTGGGGGGTATGTTCCTCTTCCATGGGTTTGATCCAATACTGTATTGCTCGTTTGCTTGGAGGTGTGGTTCAGTATTTAGCTCTTTTTTCAGCTGTATGTTTGGCCGGTGGTGGTTCTGATAGCGCCCGTTGTGTCCCATATTGGCTGTTTGAGTACTATGCTCTGGGTGTGGCTGGTGGCCCCGTCGCCTAGGTGAAGGGGCTAGGCTGCTTCATCAACGTGTGATTCCCCTCAGATCTGTTTGTTCTGGCTGCTTATGGTTTTCTGGCTCTCGCTTGAATGTTAGCTGCTTTTGTTTCCTTTTGCCTTTGCGGATGAGCAATTAACTCCATTGCCTGATGTACTCTGTGGTTATTTTTAGGTGTTTGGCCCTCTTGTTATCTTCCGGCCTATTTTACCCCCTTGTAAAATATGGGTTACGCTTTTTGCCGGTCTCTGTATTGACTTATTTTTTATATATACATATTGTTTGGGCTGGAGTCTATCGACTCTATCCGACTTATCAAAAAAAAAAAAATGCTTAAGAGAGTAAGCTAGCTCCTCACATAATTCTATCAAAATCATGGCTCCATTCATTAATGCAGATGATATATATTGGCAGCTTCAACAGAGTACAGAGAGATACTCAGTACTACAGTATTAATTATTAAACATATTCATGTATGCAAAAACTTGAACTATCTTACCCATCTCAAATAAACAATAGAAAGAATAAAACACAATGCATCAAACTCTCAATATACAGCTTCTTCCTAATAAAACCAACACTTTACACTAACGATATATTTCTTAACAAATTAATGAACTGAGGATAGCAAGATGTAAGTGTGAAGCAAACTCTAATCATAGTGTTTCCTAGTCAAACTACAGTTACTGTTAATATAAGCATAACAAATGTCGCGCCACCAACCACTTCATCAGAGCATACAGATTTGTCAACTTGAGGAAGGTTTGAATGCAAAAAAACATGATTACATTCAGAAACAAGTATCTATAAAAAAAATCATACTATCATCGAGTGCTAGGGCCTTGGAACAAAACTATTAGAATCAAACACATTCGACTGTACTGTGTAAAGCATAAACCCTATGCAAATAAGATGATCAACATCACAAACACTAAATAACAGTGGCATTCATTATTTTCCATCAATTCAAATTTCCAACAAGTGAGAGCAAATAGGGGAAATCTAAACAATGGAACATGAGCCCTAATTACTCAGTGTCTCCACAAACAACATATAAACAAGCTAAGAAATTCAAGATAAAGTTCCCTCAATATATTGGTCTAAACCACTTTATATGACCAAGAATGGAAAAATCAGTTGCAGCCTTGAAGGAGTTTCACTGACCAAACTGGAGTTATTGAAGAACGGAAGAACTCTGGTAAATTAACATATAATCAAATCCTTGAACTTCCTAATAAAATTTGAGTTATTACAATCCAAGTACAAGAGACTAAGAGAGAAATCTAGCTGCTCAAATAAGGTATGAAACACTAACACTCCTATGGACTTAATATGTTTTGTAGGTAAGTTTATATGATCAAAAATGGAAAATCAGTTGCACTGTTTCCGTAACGAAATGCCAAGCTATTGAGGAACAAGTGTATAAAGAAGTTAACATAATATATCAATAAATTACTGGAATTTCCTAATAAAAATATCAAGTTATGATGTAAGCTAAGAAGAGTTAGCTTCTCAGCATAATTCTATCTCAATCCCAACTACATTCATTAATACAGATGATACATATTGACAACTTAAACATGGTACGAAGAGATACACAGTAGTATTAAACACATCCATTTATGCAAAAACTTAAAATAGGACCATAACAGCAATGTGACAAGAGGAACATCCTATTTCACTATCTCAAACAAACAGTGGAAAGAATTAAACACAGCACATTGAACGAACAGAACAAAGCTCACAATTTTAATTCCATAATTCATATATTTTTAAATGGGAAACTTCAGTTTTGCAAGCCTAATTGAACCATGACACTCAAACTAGAGTTTCTTAGAGCATCCACAGCCGTTTGCTATATTTGCCAATTTCCCATTTTTTAGCAAACGAGACACTGCAGTTGTTTGCTATTTTGCTATATTTTGGCAAAGTAGTTACAGTGCGTTCTCATTTTTTAGAAACAAATTTGCTATTCTCAAATTATAAGAGACGGGACAACATGTATCGTCCCATATTTTTTTGACTTTTTTAATAGGAGTCGGACGAGACAACTTGTTTCGTCTGTATTTATTTATTTATTTATTTATTTATTGGATCGGACGGTCTAATTCGTCTGAAGAAAAAAAAATCAAAAAACCGCTCGGACGAGACATGTTGTCTCGTCTCAAGCAAAATAGCTCGAGACGGGACAACATGTCCCGTCCATGAAATATGGGCTATTAGATTAGGTCACTAACTTAGTTTAGGTCGTTAGTTATTAGGTTTAGGTTATAGAGTCCCCTTCGGTTGGTTGCACACTACTTTTGGTGAGCACTCACGAAGTAGAGCACCTATGAAAAATCCGAACCGTTCATGTTATTCTATATGCCTAAGAAGCCTAAAAATAAAAAATCAAGTAATTTGAAGTTCATTTGCCCATCCATCATGCTGTTAGAATTTTCAGCCATACAATTTTGTGATGATGTAAATCATGGGCAAATGAACTTCAAATTACTTGATTTTTTATTTTTAGGCTATCTTAGGCATATAGAACAATATGAGCGGTTCGGATTTTTCATAGGTGCTCTATTTCGTGAGTGCTCACCAAAATAGTGTGCAACCGAAAATTTCTCTTAGGTTATATTTTACTATATAATTTATTTAATTAAACTATTTTAATCTCTAATCACTAATTAATTAACCGTAAAATAATAAAAAAATCCGACAAAACATGTCTCATCCGTCTCAAATTTTAGCAAAAAAATAGTAAACGACTGCACGTTTTCGCTAAATGCTATTATTGTAGCGGCCATTTTGGCAAATTTGAGAAACAAGTGGATGCTCTTATAAAATACTACAAATCAACATCATCTTATTTGGATTGCGTAATTGATCAATCTTTTTCCTTATAAAATACAAATCAACATCTTATTTGGATTGCATAATTGATCAATCTTTCCACCATCTGAAAACAAGTCCCAATCCAAATGCAAATCCCTCAATGCAATGTTCAACAACACTTCATATGATCAAGAACGGAAAATTCAGTTGCATTAGTTTCAGTGACCAAAGCAGTCATCCATTGAAGAAGAAGAATCTACAGACAAGTTAACATACCAATACCATCTTCGAATTTCCTAATAAAGTTCCGAGTATGTCAATCTAAGTATTAGAGATTATTGTTATGTCAATTAAACCAAGTCCTTTAACTCAAACAATAAAATGGAAATTTGACTTACGCAACTCTAATCGGACCATATTCGCAATTAAATGTAAGTAACAAACTAAATAAAAGGAATCAACTTTCATAATCTGAATCAAATTTCCATTAAAACCCCTCAAATTGTACACAAATCTCGACGCTTGAATTGTTTTTATTATCGTCTCCAAATCTATCTATCTACCAAACCCTAGAAGAAGAAAAAAGAACAATTTACAAACATCAATGAGCTAAGAGCAAATCACCGCCACCGAACGCATCCAAACCCAACTCCGACAACAGCGGGTCCGGGTTCGCCGACGCAAAAAAGCACCGCTTCGTCGCCACTAGCTTCTTCCGCTTGAGCAACCTCGGGCCGTACGATCGCCCCGCAAAGCACTGGGAGCCATCGATTTGGGCAATTGTACGGACGGGGGACTGCGGCGGAGGGGAGGATAGTAAGATGATCTTCTTCGCAGCGCATCTTGGAGGGGAGCGGATCTTGGAGTCGCGGATCAGGGCCAGGGCACCGGGTTTGAGGAACTTGTCGAATTTGGATTTGGACCCGTTAGGGTTTCGGATCCGACGATTCATGGCGGCGATTGAGAAAAGGGGTGATGGATGGGGGATTTAAAGGGGATTATTAGGAGAGAGGAGAGAGCGGGAAACGGGTCGGGTTTGAAATGAGAAGAGGGGTTTTGAAGACCTCATTGTTGATTACACCCAATAACATTTAGTTTACAGCTTGTAGGACCCGATAGGTGGGTGTGGGTGTAGGTGTGGATTTTGGAATTGATTTGGAATGGAAAGGCGGGATTTGGAGAGTGAATTTTTTCCGTGCTGGACTACCTTTTGAAAATATTAAAAGCGACCTGATCGACTTTTGAAAATATTTACCCAACTAACTTAGTTTTGGGTACATCAGTAAGGATGTTTTTTTTTTTTTGATAAATCGGATATTGGCTATACCAACATCTGTATCCGCTTTCCAAAGACGGATTCGGATACAGCTACGGAAATGACTCTGAAAATAAAAATCATATCCGCATCCGCAATTTTTGAATATATATGTGAATCAGATACGGTCTGCCGAAATTCGGATATCAAATATAAAGTTTTTTGCTACTTTTTTCTTCTTAACTAGTACATAGACATGTATATCACTAAATTGTGTCTATCGATTTTCATATCTAATCACAAATAGAAATCAACAGAATAAAAGAAGTTGAGGAAAATTTATTTCAAATATGCACAGCTATTATAAAAATGAATACAGTACGCACTTTAAGTTTATTTTGCATATGGTTTGAACCTGACTCTTTAAAAAAAATTACCATGACGATATGGCATCACTGAAATTCATTAATCCGACATTAGATATTCTAAACCTGTACGTTTTACCTGAATATCCATAATGAAGTTGTACCAATTAATTACTAGGTCATCTAACTACTGTGTAATACCAATACTCATATTATGCATACATATAAACTATTAAATAACAGAAAGCTAACTCGATAAATATAATAATGACGGATACATTCATTTCTCTACAATTTAAGTTGAAATTTTGTTTCACTTCTGTGAATGGCAAGGCAACTGGGAACAAATACATCCTAAAATTCCGTGGATACAATCCATAAAAGCTTGCATTTAGGGGGAAAAAACTGAATTTGCTAATTCAAGTATCATAACAAAAGAACAACCAATCACCTTGATCAACAGTAAACGTGTTTCCATTATGTCCCCTTCCATTAATGAGAAGAGTGTCAGAAAAAGGGTAGGTTATGCCCATTGTCTAGCATCCAGACTACAAAAAAAGACGGTTTTACTAATAGAACCCGACAGTAAGAAATTCACTCCTAGCTCACAGAAATAGCTTATCCATAGTTACAACAAAAATGATGTCAATCACTGAATATTAATTCAAATGATTGCTTACAAATTTGGTTAGCTTTGTACCAATCGCCAATTAGCATAGAAGGTTGGTGGGAGATCCTGATGGCGAGGAGGTCGAAGATGGAGATGGAGAAGATGAGAACTGGGTTTGGGGTTTGGGTTTTTGGGATTTGGGGGTGGAAGAAGAGCCCGATGTTGGCGGAGGTGGTGAAGGAAGGTGGAGCTAGGGTTTCGGAGCTAGGGTTTGGGGGAAGGTGGAGATGGGCTCGGGTTTCGGAGGTGAGCGAAGTGAGAGAGGGACGTCGGGGGTGGTGGTCGTCGGGAGCTCGGAGTTGAGCGAGCTATGGTTTTGATTTGGGGGGAATACGAGGGCAGGAGAAAAGAGAGAGTACTCAGGATGTCGGGGGAGGAGCATCAGGGGGCATCGAGGAAGAGACCTGATTTAAGATATCGATTTGGGGAAGATCACGTTGGATTTAGAGCTGGGGTGTTTTTCGATTTGGGGAGAACATTGGAGCGGGATACAAGGGAGAGAGAAAACGAAGGAAAGAAGGAGATAGGAGATGGTGTATCAATTTTTGTATCATCCCGTAATTTCTTAAGTATAATATATATATATATATATATATATATATATATATATATATATATATAGGTGGTGGAGGGCAAAATTGTAAATAAAAAGAGTAATAGGGGGGAGGGGGCACGTGAAAGAGCAACAAATGCTGCTGGCTTCGCTAGCATGTGATGATGTCAGGTGGGGGGGCCACAACTTGAGAAACAGCAGACTTGATGTTGTGTTGCAGGTGACATCATGATGACATCACTGTGGGGGTTGCTGCTGTCTTCTTACGGAAGAGGAGAGAGAACGAGAGAATTGTAGTTTGTCCCATATCGGGATTTCAAATAAAAATAAATAACTATAAATATAATAGCCTATGATCAAGAGTCACCAATCCGGTTAACCACCTTTTGAGAGGCAACCTGTGGTGGGCAGTTCGACTATACTATAAATAATTTGTCTGATAAATTGTATAAAATTGTCTGAGCTTGGGGCAGGGGCGTTACAAATGGTATCAGAGCCGACTTTCGACACCGAGTGTGGGACATGTCTATATAGTCAGGCAGTGGATTTTGGGACTATAGACCCAGTCGGGCGGTAGATTCCGGGACTGTGGTGAGCCCTCAATTAAATTCAGGATTGTGATTGATCGGGCGGTGGATCTCGAAATCATGATTAGTCGGGCGGATAGGAGGGCAGCTCAATTAAATCTGGGATTATGATTGATCGGGCGGTGGATTTCGAGATCATGATTAATCGGGTGGATAGGAGAGCAGATGCTCCACATCGGCTAGAAAGTAGATCCTGCACTAGATTGTGCATGCCCCGTGCTCAGCGAGGACGCTGATTTCTAAATGGGGGTGTATGCAACATCTCGTAATTCCTAAAGTATAATATTTTATATATATATATATATATAAGTGATGAAGGGCAAAATTGTAAATAAAAAGAGTAATAAGGGGAGCCCACGTGAAAGAGCAGCAAATGCTGCTGGCTTCGCTGGGATGTGATGACGTCAAGTGGGGGGCCCAAAACTTGAGAAACAGCAGACTTGCTATTGTGTTGCAAGTGACGTCATGATGCTGTTGTCTTCTCACGGAAGAGGAGAGAGAACGAGAGAATTGTAATTTGTCCCATATTGGGATTTCAAATATATATATATATAACTATAAATATAATAGACTATGATCAAGAGTCACAAATCCGGTTAACCACTTTTTGAGAGGCAGCCTGCGGTGGGCAGTTGTACTATACTATAAATAATTTGTCTGATAAATTATATATAATTGTCTGAGCTTGGGGCAGGGGCATTACAATTTTGGTGAGTGAAAAGACTCATTTTCCCCATCATATTAAGGGAGAGAGTGGGAGAAAGTAGATCCACCTGATCTTCATCAAGATCATGATGAAGATCGGGCAGCGGTGGTTGAGTATGCATGGGGGTGCGCAAAAGAAGTGTGTGCAACGGAAAAGTCATATATATATGTGTGTGTGTGTGTGTGTGTGTGTGTGTGTGTGTGTCTTTGCGAATATCAGTATCCGAATCAACTTTTTTAAGTGATATCTGATTCTGTATCTGCATCCGAATTTTTTTGGATTTGGATATCTGAATTTGTATCTGTATTCTCCTAGATACGGATTTTTCATATTCGTATCCGTGAAAATTTCAAATACGGATATGGATCGGATCGAATATATCCTTATCCGAGAGCATCCCTACACGTTAGCATTAACCGTTATTGGAAATAACGGCATAGGTTAATTCTATGCTGTTATTTCCAATAGCGGCATTTCTATAATAAAAAATTCGCGTGCCGTTATTTAGAGTAATGGCATCAGTTAACTTGTTCTCAATCGTGTACTCTATGTGACTTGGCAAAAAATACAAGTGGGAAAAAATCCTATAGAGGATGTCGCTATTCCCAACAACGGCATTCTCATTACAGATATCGTTGTTAGGGATAACGACGTCAGTTATATGATTTTTTGCATATAAATAGTGTCCCCCTCTTTTGCTTCCCCTTTCATTTTAGATCTGTTTCCCCTCTCTCTTACACTCTCAAAACCCAAAAACCCTAGATGCCGCTATTGCCAAAATCCCACAATTGTTTCCTTTCAAACTTCATATCTTTTACCTCCTCACTCTCCTTCTCCGTCTCCCACCCAAATTCAACTCCCTCATTCTCAAAATCTCCAACATTATATTGGGTCATCTCATTCTTCATCCACGACGTCTTTTCAAGCTATCCAAGATACGGTCTAATTTGAAGGTATTATTATAACCATATGTTTTATATGTATGCATGGGTTATGCTTAGAAGTAGTTGATGACTTGAATATATGTGATTGTTTATGTTTAGATATGGAATATGATATACATATTTGGTTATATTTTGAGGGTGAAATAATTCTAGATCCGAAGATTCGATATTGTTATAGCTATGTTGAACCGGTCATTATTTGGGCTCCCTATAACTTTATATACTCACAACTAGTAGATAAGATATTTGAAGTTACAAATTGGGATAGAGGTGAATTGAGTGTCAAAATCAAAGCTCGTTATGCTGCCGGAAAATGAGAAGGGCAACATTTCATGGTGGTTCCTGTAGATAATGATAATTCTTTGAGGTCCATGATTTCTATGACACTTGATCCAAATTGTAGTTGGATTGCACTGGAGTTATATATAGAGCAAATGAAGCTTCCAAATACTAGGCCAGTTGTTATTCCAAGCCCAAGCCCCGTTAGGAGTTTGAAACCATCTCTCGTGTCACATACAAGAATACCAAATACACAAAAAAATATTAGCACAACTCCAACAGAACCTATTACCACTGAATATGAGCCACATCCGTTCACCTCGACACAAAATATTGTCCACACCGACATGGTCATGCAAGACTTTGACAACGCCATTGTAAATAACGATTTGGTAGAAGAGGAAGAAGATGAAGATCATGGTCTTGAAGTTGAGGAGGTGGAGGATGCCGATGAAGCTCTGGTTAATGATGTCAACGTTCATGTGCCGGTTAACAATGTGTGTTGCCAAATCAATCCATTAGTGCATCTGTACATGAGGTTCAATCGAGCGAATGGATGTCTCGTGCGATCGTACATGAGCGTGCATAGTCTTTCGTCGGCTCTTCGAACATGGATGAACTCTCCATAGGTCAAAGATTTCCAACTAAAGATAGTATATAACATCAAGTGAAGATGTACTCCATGAAGAACCATCGAGAATTCATGACAGTGAAATCGACCCCTAGTTTATACTATGTCAAATGTAAATACGCACTGATTAAACATTCACCTAAGGAGATTGCAGAAAATCCTGAACTTGTAAATATAGTGGGTTGTCCATGGTGATTGCGTGTTGTTCCAAAAGGCTGATCTTCTTTCGTGGTGAAGAACATTGAAGGTCCGCATACATGTGTGAATCCGACATTGAATCAAGATCATAGTTAAATTCATTCTATGATTGTATCAACAATGATATTTAATGCTGCGAAGACACAACTAGGAGTAACACCAAGAGCCATAATTGAGATAGCCAAGCTTCTATTCAATTACACTATTTCATAAATGAAAGCTTGGAAGGCGAAACATAAAGCAATTAAGCAGTTGTATGATTCCTTTCAAGAAGCTTACACTAAATTGCTTTATCTTCTCATAGCAATTAAAGCCTCAAATCCAGAAATGGATGTCCATTGGGCCAATATTGTGTCCGGTCCCGCCGAAGAAACATTTAAGGGGGTCTTTTGGGTATTCGGCCCCTTGATCGAGGGATTTAAGGCATGCAAACCAGTCATAAGTGTTGACGGAACATATTTGTACGAAAAATACAAAGGTTGTTTGTTGATAGTTGTTTCGCCCGATACAAACGGTAGGTTGTTTTCATTTGCGTTTGCAATAGTGGATGGAAAGAGCATAGAAACCTGGACATAGTTCATGAGCTGTATTCGGTGCTTTGTTACAGACCGTGCAGGTCTATGTGTCATTTCTAATCGTCAAGCAGGCATTTTTCGGTAAAGGACAATGTGTTCGGAACATGGAAGGAGCCACTTGCATATCATCATTATTGTATGCGGTATTTTCCTACTAATTTTCAAAAAACAATTAGGAATGAGTTTTTGATGAACAAGCTCAAGGCGATCATGTGTCAAAGTCAGCCTAATAAGTTTGAGGCAAAGATTGCACAGCTTAAAGCAGATAATGTTGATGGGGTTAATTGGTTGAAGGACAAGCCGATTGAGAAGTGGACACTTTCCGCCGATGGAGGCCGTCGATATGGTATAATGACTACAAATCTATCGGAAGTGTTCAATTAAGTTTCAAAAGATTTCTGTAGCTTGCCCGTCACGGCAATTGTGGAAATGATATTCTTTCGTCTCAACATGTACTTTACTGACCGTCGTGAAGCGGCACAAACCCTTATTAGCGAAGAAAAATAATGGGCACCACGTGTTCAAGACATTATCGATTTGCGGCGTGAGAAATAAAATTTGCATGAGGTTATAATGTTTAATAACTGGTCTGGTGTTTTCGAAGTTAAAACTAGCATTAGAATGAATAATGGACATAAAAATGGTGGACAATGCACACTGTTGACCTCGGGAACCATACGTGTACTTGTGGAAAATTTCAGCTCTATCACATTCCATGTTCTCATGTATTGGTCGTTTATGCCTTCCGTGCAATTGATTACCAACCTTACATTAATTCATTTTATTCTACAAGTTCATTAGCACTAACGTAGGCACCAACTTTTTTTCCTATCTAAGATGAATCTTATTGGCTAACACCGAGTGGATCGAAACTCATAGCCGATGCGAGTCTACGTAGGATAAAAGGTTGTCCTAGGAGTACTCGTATTCGCAACGATATGGATGCTCGAGAAGGTGGGAGCACGGGTAAAATTTGTTCTAAATGCGGGTTAAGTGGGTACAATAGGCGCAGATGTAAGAATGTACCCAATGTAGGCTCATCTCAAACGACCGATATTTGAAGTTGTATCTCATATTTATATTTATGCAAATCTGTTTATATGGATGCCTTATATTGTAATATTTATATGTGTTTGTATTGTTTCTAATATGCGGACTTCTCATGAGTTATAAATTTTTAAATATATATCTTTACCTTATTATGATTTGCTGAAGTTTGATATGATAATTTTTTTTTGTAATATATGATTATGTGAAGATGAGTCTGAGTGTGATACATGAAGAAAAGATTTTGGAATGTCTGTGCATGTTTTCAACAAATTTTAAAATAACTGATGCCGTTGTTAGGAATAACGGCATCAGATACATGTAACGTTATTCCAAACAACGGCAATAGTTCAAAACATGCACAAAGTTCTTTACATTTTAATTTTACCCATTGTCGCTCTTTACAACAACGGAAACAGAGCAGATAATGTCATTATTCTGAACAATGACATCAGTTATCGCCGATTTTTCCCACCAAATAGCTTCTCTGCCAAAAACTCTCTACCACCACAGTCGTTATTGGCAACAACTGTATGAAAATAATGGATGTCGTTATTCCAAACAATGGCAACAGTTCAAAACATGCACAAAGTTCTTTACAATTTAATTTTACCCATTGTCGCTCTTTACAATAATGGCAACAGTGCAAATAATGTCATTATTCTGAACAACAGCATCAGTTATCACCTATTTTCCCCACCAAATAGCTTCTCTACCAAACTCTCTGTCTCCACAGTCGTTCTTCAACAACGACAAGAGATAATTGGAACCGCTGTTTGGAAGAGTGACAACTGTTGGAATAAATATATGAATTTTGATAAGTAAAAATTTAAACTGTTGCTGTTGTTTGGAATAACGGCGTCCATTATTTTCATGCCGTTGTTGCCAATAATGACTGTGGAGGCAGAAAGTTTGGCAGAGAAGCTATTTGGTGGGAAAATTAGGCGATAACTGATGTCGTTGTTTAGAATAACGACATTATTTGCACTATTGTCGTTGTTGTAAAGAGCAGCAACGAGTAAAATTAAATTGTAAAGAACTTTGTGCATGTTTTGAACTATTGCTGTTGTTTGGAATAACAACATCCATTATTTTCATGTCGTTGTTGCTAATAACGACTTGGTGGCAGAGAGTTTGATAGAGAAGCTATTTGGTGGGGAAAATAGGCGATAATTGATGCCGTTGTTTAGAATAACGACATTATTTGCTCTGTTGTCGTTGTTGTAAAGAGCGGCAAAGAGTATAATTAAAATGTAAAGAACTTTGTGCACGTTTTGAACTGTTGTCATTGTTTGGAATAACGTTATAGGTATCTGATGCCGTTACTCCTAACAACGGCATCAGTTATTTTTTAATTGGTTTAAAATATGTACAGACTTGCACAGCTTTACTTCATGTATCAGACTTCAATTCATCAAATACTCCAACATATATCACAATTATCAACAACAAATATGACCACATTAATACCATATACCTTATATCACAACACAATACCATATACCATATATCACAACCCAATTACCATAATCATATATCACAACAGCAAATTATATCCATATATTATGCTAATATGAAAGAGAGTGTACCCCATCTCTCCTTTCTCTATTTTGAAATAAAGAAAAAATAGAGAAAGGAGAATAAAAGTAGAAATTAACCCGTGTTCAACACGTAAAAAATAAAAATAAAAATCAAACAAAACTCTCATCTCTCCCACCTTCAAAACCCTTCATCTTGCCAACCCCCGATCTCCTCCCTTCCCAATCCGCACCACTATTATTGTCAAATAAAAAATAATAATAATAATTCATCGCCTCTCTTCTACTCTCATTCCCTTCAAATAAAAATTCCATTTTTTTCTTTGGACCCAATTTTTTTTCCAAAATTTCTATGGTTTGAGATTTCAAATTGGAAGATGCAGATGGAGGAATATATTTCATTTTCCAGAACTACATTAGAAATACTCTCATATCCTACCACAGCAGCCCTACACCAACCAAACTTCACAATGGCGACCATAACGGCGGAGAAGACAGTTGACGAATTCTGAAAAGATATCGAACAACTCCAACTCCAACAATGGGAGGAAACTCCTCTTCCCTATTCTCACCCCCAATTTCCCCAAACTCTACTCAAACCCTAACTCCAACCTTAATTTCCAACAGATCACAGAAAGGTGTAACCCCTGTTTCCGTAAATACATATTTTCTGAATATTTTCTGTATTTCGATTTTTTTATAAATTTATTTTGTGCTAAATTTGTTTTGGATTTTCTATTAAAATCTTTTTTAAACGGAAATTATATTTATTTCGAACGATGGTATATCTTAACTTTATTTTCTATTCATAATTGATGAACCATTTACATTTTAGCCCAAATCAAATATATTATTATTATTGGATTATTTTAATCTTATTATTATTGTTGTTATTACTTTGATTGTTGTTATCATTATTGTTGTTGCTAGTATTATTGTTATTATTATTGTTATTATTATTACTACTTTTGATCGTTTATTAATGTAACATCCTGAATTTTTCATTTAATGTAAATTTCTTTCTTTTATTTTTCACGTGTCTTGCACGTGCAATTTAATATGTATTTTAGCTTTAAAAAGTATGCTCATATCATGAATAAACATTCTTCTCTTTTTAATTAAAGCCTATTTTAATCTTTAGGCCTAATAGTCTAATTCTAGCCCACTTAAATAAATTAATTAATTTAATTAGAGAGCCCATGAATTCTAGCCCACCTAATTGGCCCACTAGTTAATTTTAATGATAATTAGTACAACTTGTAGTGTAGACTTGATCAAGTAATAATTAAATAAACAATTTAATGTACAACTAATTTTGTAGTATGCATAGTGTGACACGTGCTTTGCACAAGCACGTGGAATGCATGAGAGAAGGGGTGGCCGGATTGAGTCCTGGAGTGGGAGAGATGGAGAGAATGGGAGAGTGATTATGTGATGGTAGGTAGTTGTTCTAACTCCTAAATGCATCCTAGCCTCTCATCTAAACTCATCTCAACCCTCCATTTGAGCTTGAGTTGTGTACAAATACCCCCTTTTCTTCTTCGTGGCTGACACTAGAAAATTTATAAGAGAAGAGAAAAGAAAAGAAACAAATTGTGAGAAAAAGAAAGAGTAGTGTGAGAAAAAATATTGAGCGGTGTGTGTTTGTGTGCTCTTGCAACATTGGAGGCCGGCCTAGCATAGCAAGGAGGGGAGCTCGGGTTCACACTAGCAGGGAGGAGAAGGCTCAAATTTGGTGGCACAACTAGGAGGAGAAGGGAACCATTCATGCGTTCAAAGAGTTTCTTAGGAGTTTTTCCATTTGTTTCATCAAGAGGTGGGTGATTTCTCAAACTTCTAATTTAGATACCATGTTAGGATTTAGAATTGTGAACATGTTAGAAATAAGTAGAAAAGATTGCTCTATACTTATTTGAAGAGACTAAATAGAAAAGAAACTCAAATTGATCTACATGAAAAGTTAGTAAAATGAATTGGAATGTATTAATTAAGATGTGTTATGATGATTTGTTAGTATATTTGCATGCTAGAATTGATGGATTATGATTTTATGAAAAAATTGCTTATGAATGAATTCTAGAATGCAATATGTGAAAAATTGTGCCTATGGATAATTTATAGAATGCAAACTAGTAAACCATGGATTATGAATTGATTGTGGTAAAAAGTGCGTTTTTAAATGCCACATATGAGTAATATTGTAGTCACTAGATCATCATCCATGTTGCCTCTTGAAACTTAAGAAAAAGATTGGTTGTAAAAATAAGACTAAATTAAAGAGCTTGATTTTGCTGAAGAATGAGAAAGAAATTGTATGAATACACTGTGAATGAAAAGGGAATATGTTGATGAGAGATTGAACTAAAAAGAAATATATCTATGTTGAAAATGTATTCATGATCCACTTTTTCAAATGAACTAAAGAAAAATAGTCTACTATGTGTAAAAATGAGATTTTTTTGACAATCTAAGAAAGTATAAGTTACTATTTTACAAAAAAAAATCTGGAAAAGATCTAGATTTTATAAGTGCAAAAAATTTGAGAAAAATCGAGTTTATTAAAAGAAGAACTAGAGACAGTACAGTCTAAGACAAAATTATTTTATTTCGACCCTATAGCGGTTAGTCACTCAGACCTATTGGTTTTCGGGTGCGTTTTGGTTGTGTTACTGTAGCCGAGCGGGCCTTTCGGTCTTGGGTTCGAGTCTCTCAAGAGACTCTGTTTTTCTGAAAATTTGATTTTAACTCAAATCCGAAAGCCATACCTTAAATATAAATCAAGTTCCCTCTATAACAATTAGCTGCATTGGACTTACTGGTTCTCGGGTGTGATTTGGGATGGTTACTGTTCACAGGCGGGGGGTTCGGTACTGGATTCGAACCCGACCATGGCCACTTTTTTTGGCTTTTTGATTTTTTTTTTCCTATTTTGAAATTTTGGGTAGTTTTAAATGTATAAAAAAATTGAGAAAAAATATTAGAATTTTTCTAAAAATACATAGACTTCATGAGGATTATTTCTACAATATTTTGACTTGTATAATGAGAATTAGAAGCAAATTTGAGAAAAAGAAATTAAATAAGTTTCGTAGAATATGATTTTTTTTTTGTAATTAAAGACAACAAATATTTTTGAGTGTAGAGAAATTTTCTATAGAGTTCTAAAATGAGATTTTTGATATGAGAAAATTGATCAGTAAGACTAAATATGAGATTATCATTTAAAACTATGCAAAATGTGCATGGAAAATGAAGTAAAAGAAACATGATGAAATATGGAATTTGTGAATATGAATACTCTCATTTTAATAAACATGAAAAGAGAATTGAGACTGGAGTTTTAACCAAGTCCTTACATCGGCATGAATGAAATTTTGAAAGATAAATATGATAAATAATGACCAAGATTGGGTCATGGTTAATGATTGATGTTTAAGACCGATGTAGAGGTAACGCTAATTCTAGAGTATTGATTTTATTCATGATTCAATTATCTAAGGATTAGATACATAGTGGAGATGTGACGGAAGTAAGCGAAAAATGCAAGTGTGAGGGCCTCGGATCTACGATGTGAGAGTGTTCACAGGAAGTCCACATGATGAGTCATGATAGGGCATGGATACTTCTGCAGGTTATCGGGACCGTGGCAATGCTTGTGGGGTGCTCGGTGACTACATAGTGTCATTGTTCCATGGCAGAGGCGAATTGTCCATAGGATGCCTACATGATGCATCATGTCATGGCGTGGGATTCTCTCCAGGATGTCTGGACATGGGCTCGTAACTCATAGAACACCTAGGATACTTACTGTAGTTACCGTAGTAGTTTAACTCAAGGCGAGGGATTCAACCCTACAAGATGAAGAATGATTAAGGGCTTGTCCTCGGACTTATGTAGTATGGGATGCATAGAATCCGAACAAGTGAGCATTAGTGCCATTAAATATAAATAACTGCATTAAGGACTAAGTGCACATTCACACACAACATCAATAGGATAGTCCCCCTTAGCTTTGTTTGTGACAAGTGTGTGCTTTCTAAGTAAGAGAAATTAATGTATTATATTCTAGCGTCAATTGTATGCAACCGACGTGCCCACAGTTTCTATGCAGGATGAGTGAATGACAAGACTAAAGAATGAATGCTGCTTAAAGAAATGTTCAAGTTGCTATTTAATTCATGTATCATGTTGTAATTTATAATTTTGCTGCGTTAATGTAATCATTGTTGTATAAAAAGTTTTAATTCCTTGTAAAATTGTACGAAATGAAGTGTAAAGATCCTGTGAAACTTCGAATTCAGTCTTATTTGGAATTCGGGGTGTTACAATTAAAAATCTATTTCTATTTATTAATTATATATGTAGTTATTTCAAATTATTTATATTTGGTACTACAAATTACATTTTGTTATATAATCCTTGTTTTTAGTTATTCCATCTTCTATCGGATCTACACCCAAAACCCTATAGCCTTGTTCTTATTAGATCCTACCCGAAACCCAATATCCCAATAAACCCCCTATATATACTCTATTCTAGCCTACCCTAACCCTAACCCTAACCCTATTTACCCTATACACATTCAGCCGCCAACCCCAGACCCCCCTCTCTATCCTGTTAAACCCTACCCCCATCCTGTCCTTCCCTCCTTCTCCTTCCTCTGCTTCTAGCGCCAGAGAACCCAGACTCATCTTCTTCCCTATTTCGATCTCTTCCCAACCCCGTCTTCCTCTCCACCTCATCCTCCTCATCGCTGCTCTGTCCTCTTCCCATCCCGTCGATCCACTTACACCTCAGCCACCGCATCACCATCCAGTGCCTCCATCCTCGACTGCTCCCTGTTGCCACTATCAAGCACGACCAACCACCCTGCCATTGCCGCTCTCCATCATCGTGAGTCCCTGCCTCGTCGCCCAGCCAGCGTCGCCTCTTGCTGCACCTCGTAGCCATGGTCACGGTCGTCAACCCATCAACCTTGTCCCTATTCTCCTCGGCCACCATCTCTACTGCACCCTCGTCAACCTCCAGCGGCGACCCCGCCACTCATTGTTAAACCCACTGGGAAAAAGAAGAAAACCAACTTTCCATCCTTCTTGTGAGAGTTTTAGATTAAGGGGATGCGAGTCCACTGATTAGCGTTTCTCCACTACCGACCAGCAGATGCCACCCTCGCCTCACCCCGAGCACCCCTTGTCGCTGCCTATCTCCGACCAGCAATGCCGCCAGCCAAGTTCGTCGCCATTGAGCTCCTGAACCTTTCTTTTGTTCTCTTGTGCACGGGTGTTGCACATGCTTTGCGGGCACGTGTTGTTGTTGTTTTGATCTTGCATCTTGATCCTTGATCTTCGATGATCTATGATCTGTTGATCTTGGCCTTGATCTTCTTGATCTTTGGTTCTCGGCCCTTGATCGTCTTGATCGTCGCGTTCATCTTCTACTTGGTGAGTTAAAAATTTGATCCACTTTTGTCCTCATTCATCAATTTGTCAATCATGGTATATTTTACTCCCTTAGTACTCTTATAATTCTTATCTATTCTACTTTCGGTCACGTATCGATCGCCACTCGCACATGTGGATTTTTTGTTGCTGTTGTCGTTGTGTTGTTGGAGTCTTGTTGTCGTTGTGCACGTAGAGTGCACGTATTGTTGCGGTCCATGTTCGTTGCTCCGGGATTCTCATCCTGTTATTCTTTGGTATCCGAACTAATCGTCAATAAGGCAAGTTACTTTCCTCTTGAATTGATTCTTGTATCAAATTCAAGTTTTTATTGAAATTTCGCAAGTAGATCCTAATCGTTTAACGTATCTTTGTATTGATTATCTTTCGTTGAGTCTATTGAGGGTATACACGAGCTAACCCTAATATTCTTGACTTTGTGCCACTTTTAACTCTAAAGATTGAATTTTTCATGCATTCATGTAGAATTGATAATAGGGTTATTCATATAATCGCTACACAAATAATCTATCGTAGAAACTAATACTAGGTTGTATGTTTGAATGATCGATTGATGTTTGGTTGTTGTTAAAATAGTGTATGTGTGTGTTTTAATTGTAATTATCAGGCTATTACCCCCATCGTGCTGATTGTAAGATTTATTGACTAAAGAATTGATACCCATCATATTTAATCACTTTATTTCATCAAAAATATCGAGAGAAAAAACCTGTATGTTGATTGCTATCTATATTTTACATGACATTTTCGACCCAGTATTTGATCTCAAAATAAATAACTTTCTGAATAAGAGTTTTAGCCCTATTTCTCTAGTTTCCAGAACATCTTGAATCACTGAATTCGGAGTTGTATAGCAAAAGTTATGATCGTTTTACTACTAATGTGTTTTTTATTCCAGAATTTCAGATTCTTGTATGATTCATATTTAATCTGTTAAAAGGTTAATTTAACATTAAAATATTACTCTGATAATTTTCAGTATGTTAGATAACATGTTTAGGAGTCTAAATAATATTTTTGGTGATTTTATTATTGAGTTTTTACTGATTCTAAAAATATAATAACTTGATGTCGAAAATCTGCCTGAACATGACATCTGTAAAGAATGATGTGTTTGACCGAGCTACTATTGTCGAATTTTGAATTTTAAATATGCATTGGAATTAGGGGTAGGCATCGGTCGGTATCCGACCTAATATGGACTATCCACCACTGATTCAAAGAAGATCAGTTTTTTAATTTTCTCATCTGCAACAAATCCGAACCTTAATTGGATCGGTTTCCATCCAAGCCGATTAAGCTCGGTTTGGATTGGATTGGATGGTCGGTTTGGCGTGCTACTTTTTACCTTTAACATCATTCATAATTTTATTAAAGTTTAAAGATTAACTTCAATCAAACTTAAGAAACAACCTGCAATTTGTTATTCAGAAATAAATTTAAAATGAAGATTCATAAAATCACAAGTTGTTAATAAATTTTGCACTAATTGTTTGAGATCATGACGTTTAAATGGGTGAGATAAACTACTTTTTCACTTTCATACTTCTGTAATCTTAGTTTATTATTAAAAAAGAAACATTAAATAACCATAGCTAATTGAATTTCAGGCACAATAAAAATATATTTAGATTACAATTTCTACTTGACTTGATTAAAGTAACTACTAAATGTTACATCAACTTCATGATTCTATTAAGTTGGATCAGACTGTAAATCAAGTATTTCTCAACAACATAACACACAAGATTATGAAAAATCAAAACATAGGTAGAACAATTACTCGGTTTGTATTAAAGAAATTAAAGAAGACTGTTTGTATCTCCAAGAAAATGAGAAATGACTATTTTTATATTCAAAAAATTAAAGGAGAACTATATTTTTTATGGACTTATGTATAGATGTACGGCCGGTTCGGTTTCATCGGTTATTTGAAAGCCCCATCCAACAACCGAACCGATCCAGTTGGTTATTGAAGATCAAGAACCGAGCCAATCCAAACCCCCAATTAGTTCGGTTAAAAACTGGTCGGTTCGGGTTGGATTGGTTCGGATAATAGAGTTCCACCTCCAGTTGGAATCGTGTGGAAGTCTAGTTTCCAGAATTTCTAACGGTTTCGATTTTCAATTTCTGTAGCGGCGGAAAAACTAATTTTTGTATAGTGACCTCTTGCTGTCCAGAAATTCGTTTTCCAGGTTTTCTTAATATAAGTATATATATAACATTGTATTGCATAAATTGAAGTGTATATGTTGAAATGCATGATTCTAGTGTTCTATTGTCATCATTCTAATTGTCCTATCCAAGTTATCGTCCTATTGTTCCCTTATTGTTACTATCGTTCATCTAATGCCTCTAGATTGCATATGATATTATCGCATCGATAAAATAATTAACAAACCGGGGTTTAAGGGTTGACTCTAGTAGTGGACAATATAGGGACTGTACTCGGATAAGGGGCCTATGGTTCCCTATATCGTTATCTTGTGATTTTGTGTTCTTGTGATCTTGTGATCTTGTGATCTTGTAGCATCTTATGGATAAATTATCGTCATGGATGGAAAGTTGTTATCGTGTCGAGTACATGATTTATAGAATATACCACTTTAGTTAAAACGAAATTGATTGTATGCATCGAACGTGTGGTATGGAACATATTGGACACAGTAGTACGTGCATTAGTTAGGATTAAAATGATTAATATACTTAAGAATTTCCATTACATCGACATTACATATTGTACATCATCGTTTCTATTAATATCGAATATTGCCTAAGTGTTATTGATATCGACTATTGAACATTGTTATCGAACATTGAATTATTGTTTATAACTATTGCATTAACCATCGTTGGTATTGATTATTACTATCGTACCATGTTATTGATTCCTATTGATCCATTGAATTCATTGTTATATCATTATTTCATTGTTCTTTACTTTCTCTACTTGTTGTCCATGACTTGCTTTAAGGACAATTTTTCTCCACTTTTTAGATGAAGTGTTCATAGGTGTTGGAGGAGAATTACCTGCTGGGATTGGAGACCAAGATTTTTAAAGATTTACTGTTTTCTAGTTGATTATTATTTCATGGGCTTATTGTGTTGAGACTTATTACTATTTTGTTTGGATTTATTTCTATATTAGGCTTATGACCCGGATATTGTTATTTGTTTCCAGATGTTGTATTATCATATTTGGTTATTTTATATTGTTTATTCCAAGTATTATTGTTCATGTGGTTGATATCATTGCCTGCGCAATTGTTTGGTGTTGTTTATATTGTTGAGTTGATCGGATAAACAACTTATGTGTGACGTTATTCATTCGCTGGGCCAATGTCATGTGCTCGTGTTACGTATTTTTGGGGAGTGAGGCATGAAAAAGGGCTACACGCCCACTAGAACGGCAACGGCTCCACCATCCTGCAACGTAAGCGCGACAGCAGCGTTAGACCCGTAAGATTCCGAGATCCAATATTTTGATTGCTTCCCAATTTCTGATCAAATTTTGTGAATTAATTAATTAATTATTTATTTTTTTGGGTTGGTTGGTTGAATTTAGGTGGGTGACTTGGAGGATCAACGGGAATCGAAAAGTATGTTGTCTTCAACTATGGTTAAAGTAAGCTTTCGACAAATTCCTTTGAAAAAATTTATTTATTAATTAGAATGTTGATTGCTTTGTGATTACTGTGGTTAATGCGTAATAATGTTATATTAGCTCTTTTTTTAAAAGGAAAAGAGATTAAATGTAAAATTGTTGAAGATTTTATTGGGTTTAGGGCTGTAAATCGGACTGGACGGGTCCTGACAGCCATATGTTCAAGCTCGGACCGAAATTCTACTCGGACGGGCTTATGTCTGGCTCGGTTTAGGTCTGACAAAATTTTCATATTTCGGGAACGGTTCGTTATAAAAGCAAAATGCTATGTTTGTTCGGACGGACCAGACTCAGTAAAGTATCAGACCTAATAATTTGTTCAAGTTCGGTTCGTATAACAGTTCGGACGATCCACGGTCGAGTCATTTCTCGAGTCGGGCTCGGATAGATGACGTACCGTCCTTTTCATTTTACATCCCTAATTGGGTTATGTTAGTGGGGATGTTAACATGTATTATCATGAAATGATCAGTCTGGATTTATATGAATGATTAGGCGAAGAAATTTTGTATTAGTTGATATTGATGCTAATCGATTATTGTAGAATAACAACATTGTAATTCTTTTTTGTAGGGGTGATTCAAGTATAAATAAATGGGTTGGTTATTCAGTTCATTGAATGCATTTTTTTAGCTTTAGTAATATTAAATTGGATAACATTATGGTTTAGCAGTGATTCTATAAACCATCTGCTTATGTGATGATGATAATGAAGATTTAAGTAATTTCGGTAAAGATGAAATTCATAAGTTTCTCCCAATTCTCTCACACTTTTTTAAAGTTCCATATAATTTTATAAGTCTCTCAAAACTATTTTAGGCTGTGCAATTTGCACATGGTAATCCTAGTAATACAATGTACGAAAGTAACATGAAAGTTTACAACATAAAGTCCCTAAATTTCCTTACACCCCCTAACTAGGCATGTAGTGTTGGGGATTCTCCTCTTCCGAGATGAGACTATCTTCCTACGTTCACCAATTTCCTATGTCACAGGTACACTAGGGCCAACATTCTCTTCAGGCTCATCTCCCTCTTGTACAATCTCTTGTGATTGTAATTGGGAACACTCTCTTAGTCTTTCGTCGCTGCCCTTATGAAGATGATGATTCATTTGTCTTGGTGGTGGTGGTGGGGGATGTTGAGCTTGTCTTGGTGGTGGGGGATGTTGAGCACGTCTTGTTTGCAGAGTGGGAGGGTGAGTAGCACCTTCAGGTTGTTCTAAAAGGGAGTTCAAGGCCGGGTCGTCTCCAACTTCGTCGACAACCGACATGGATGGAGGATTTCTCGCACAAGATCCTTACAAGCTTTCAAGGCACACGAGCACATTTCCGCGCCATATCTTATGTGTTTTCAATCTACATCATCAATAAACACAAGGTAATATTAGTAAACCAAATTATTTAAAACAAGTAATAACAAATTGTGTACATAACATTTAAATGGAATAATTATTAACAAAAGAATAAATTTACCATGCTTCGGTACGATGACGCCTTTAGTTGATACATTGGTTAAGAATACGAATGTGCCAGTGGTGGTTCCACTTGGTTCTTCGGGATCGGTATTTGAATACCCGTCGGGATCATTGATTTTGGAGCAGTAAACAACCGTGTAACACGACTGTACCATGCTATGTAAGCATCTTGCAAAGACCCGTTGTATGGTACGATCTCATCAAGCACCAAATCATACTTTCTCTCGTTCCACATTATGACGTGCGAGCGATAGTGATCGGCCCAATCCATAGTCGGCAATCGTCCTTGATCGGTAATATTGTGTAGTCTTCGGTCGTACATCCGGTTCTCTGGAATTCTCTGTTTTGTATTGAATTGTCGGAGGACTCAATCGGGGTAATAGAACTCCACGATGTTGAAGTTTATTAGTGGAGCTCGTGTCAACTAAAGTTGATTGTTTGTCGTGCAACTTGGGGGTAGCCATTGTAGCTGTTCGAGAGTATACGATGTCCAATAGACGTATTCTTACCAGAGCAGATCGATCTAATCCCTATAATAAGTCAATGCCCCACGTGGGTTATCTGTCATGCCATGCTTCCCAAAAATACGGAATACGAGCACGTAACATTGGCCCAGCAAATGACTAACGTCACCCATAAGCTGTTTATCCAATCAACTCAACAATATAATTAATACAGAACAATTGGGCAGGCAATAATAATAATCTCATGAACAATAATACTTGGAATGAAGCAATATGAAATATCCAAATACAATAAATCAACGTCTGGAAACAATAATAAAATTCGGGTCATAAGTCCAATACAATAATAATCCAATCACAAATAATAATAAGTATCGATACAATAAGTTAAATAAAATAATAAGCAATAAGAAAGCATTAAGATCTTTAGAATGTTTGTTCTTCAATCCGAGTCGGCAATTCTCCTTCATTACCTGTGAACACTTCATCTAAAAAGAGAAGAATTTTTTTTCTTAGAGCAAGTCATGGACAGCAAGTAGAGAAAGTAAGGAACAATGGAATAACGATATGACAATGAATTCAATAGATCAATAGGAATCAATAACATTATTAATATCATGATAAATGATGCAATAGTTGTAAACAATGATTCAATATTCGATAACAATATTCAATGTTCAATTTCAATAACACTTAGACAATATTCTATATTAATAGAAGCAATGATGTACAATATGCAATGTCGATGTGTAATCCTTAAGTTTATTATTCATTTTAATCCTAACTAAATCACGTACTACTGCATCCCATACTACAGGTTCGATGAATACAATCAATTTCGTCTAGACTAAGTGGAGAATTCTATAAATCATGTGTCGGTATGATAATCATTGATACGATACAATACTGTTGCACGATACATTACGATGATTCACTGATACAATGCATTGATATGATTCATTGATACGATACATTGAACAATACACAAACGTGATGCATGTCAGTATTGTAAGTATTGAATTTAGTACGGATCTCAAAAAAATGATGCATGTCAGACAAGAACGTGTGTATTGTAGTCTCTAACATAAAACTGCCGTAGAGAATCCTCGTCCATTTGGGTGAATGCCAAGAACGTGTGCATTGTAGTCTCAAGCATAAAACTACCGTAGAGTATCCTCGTCCATTTGGGTGAATGTGTTTACTTCACTACTTAAAAACTACAGATCAATCAAATTATTATAATTAAGCAAGAAGAAGTTTTTGAGTATGAAATAGGCTAAATGTAAAAAAATGACACAAAGTTTTGGAACAGTTTAAAAAAAGGACACTAAGATTTTTTTGTTTAAAAAAATGACACTGTGTCAAAAAACTCCACTGGGTTAGTTAGGGTTAGGGTTGGGTTTGGGTAGGATTTTAAAAAACCATTTTTATTTTTCATTTGTGTTTAAAAAAACCGCATTCATCTTTTCTTTGTGATTAAAAAAAACATCACTTAATTAATTAGATGTTTAAATAAACCCCCTCGAACTAACCCTAACTAACCCAGTGAAGTTTTTTGAAACTTTGTGTCCTTTTTTTAATTAAAAAAAATCTTAGTATCCTTTTTTTAAACTGGTCCAAAATTTTGTGTCCTTTTTTTATATTTAGCCTTAAAATCATATCATAGTACTCAGTCAGAAATTAGAAACATCATATATTTTTAATACGTAATACCATATCACACTACTCATTCAGAAATTAGATACATTATATATTTTCTTAGTTATATAACAATGGATTATTTGGCAATAGGATAGCCATGTGAGAGCACCCACAGTCGTTTGTTTTTTAGCCATTTTTTTGCATTTTAGGAGTAATGTAGCCGACACAGTCGTTGGCTATTTTGCCATTTTTTTACCTATTTGGCTACAGTAGAATGGTATAAATAGCATTCGAAATAGCAAAATGCATATTATACCTGACGAAACATCATGAGTTATATTTTTAAATAATCGAACGAAACATGATGTTTCGTGTAAATTAAAAAAATTTTAAAAAAAAGAAAAAAAATCCAGAAATATGCATATAATGGGTGGACGAAACATCCAGGCCATTGGGTCTCATTTCCTTAATTTTTTTCTTCAAATTGCCATCATTGGTTACTGGATACAATTATTTAAATTTGTTTTGCAAATTTATAAATTGTTTTTGCAATTTTGTGAATATTTTTGCAATTTTTTTTGCAAAAAACCTCCTTAAAATCCGGACGATACATCCGGTTATTTTGCAATTTTTTTTCCTTATCATGTTTCATCCCGTATATTTTATTAATATTTTCTCAGTTTTTGACTATATGAATGATTTTTTAATCACAAACGAGCCATCATGTTTCGTCTGTTTCATTTTTTGCATTTTTTGCCTTTTGACGACTGCAGCATTTCGTCCAAATGGAAAGGTAAAATATGCATTTTGTCATTTTTTACCTCAAACGAATGTGGATGCTCTGACTCTTCACATATCTCTAATCTTTAATATCTAATATTATAATGGAAGAGTTGAGGTTGTCATTTGTAGTCAACCATTCAACTATCTAATCTCAACCATTCATTTTTAAGTGGGAGTTATATTAACCATTCATTTACTCAACTGTTGTTAGTTACCAAAATACCCTCAAAGTTCAAATTACTTTACGACATAATTATTTACAGAAGTGACACTCATATTAAATTAAAGTTTGTGCCACTATAAATAACTAGTAATTCACACGTGCGATGCACATCTTGATAAATATATATATATTTTAAAGTAAAAGTTTTTAGTCTGACCTCGAACCTGAGACCTCTCAGACAATGCACGCCTCAATAATTTTTTTAAAAAAAATAAAAACTTTGACGTAGTGAGGACTCGAACCTGAAACCTCATTTATATTAGTTATGTACGTGCATCACACACGTTAATAGATTGACAAATGACACTAAGGCCATCTCCCATTATAATATTAGAGATTTGTAAATAATATGTGATGAGTAAAGTGAGGTCTCAAGTTCTATACCAGATTACGTCTTATTATTTACTATATATATAAATAAAAGAATAAAAAAATTGAACGTGCATCATACGTATAGATTACTAGTTCATTATTAAAAGCTTACATAAACAACTAAAGGTCCACACTTAGATCTATCATACAATGCAATAAATATTGTAGACAGTAATAAGCATAATTTAGGATGCTTATATTCACTATCAATTTTACTATATTTTTCTTCACTAGTTTAGATGACACACTTCAATAGGTAGGGAAAGATAGAATAGGTAGAAGAACTTTCACGATAGAAGTATGTCGTCTAAGATAGTGAACAAAATAATAGTGAAATTGGTAGTGAATGAAACATTACTCTTCTACCTTTTATTTTTAAAAAATAATAATAATGAGCATAAGTAATTAATGCACATTAACTGCAATAGGGGTGGACAACTATTATCCGAACCGACCAATCTGAACCAATCCAATCCGAACCGACCGGTTTTTAACCGAACCAATTGGAAATTTGGATTGGATCGGTTCTTGATCTTCAATACCCAATTGGATCGGTTCGGTTGTTGGAAGAGGCTTTCAAATAACCGATGAAACCGAACCGACCATACCTCTATGCATAAGTCCATAAAAAATATAGTTCTTCATTAATTTCTTGAATATACAAAGTCATTTCTCATTTTTCTTGAGATACAAACAATCTTTTTTAATTTCTTTAATACAAACCGAGCAGTTGTTCTACCTATGTTTTGGTTATCCATAATCCTATGTGTTATGTTGTTGAGAAATGCTTGATTTACAGTGTGACCCAACTTAATAGAATTATAAAGTTGATTTAACATTTAGTAGTTACTTTAATCAAGTCAAGTAGAAATTATTTTCTAAATTTTTTTATTGCACCTGAAATTCAATTAGCTATGGTTATTGATGTTTCTTTTATGATAATAAACTAAGATTACAGAAGTATGCAAGTGAAAAAGCAGTTTATCTCACTCATTTAAACGTCATCATCTCAAACAATTAGTGCAAAATTTATTAACAACTTGTGGTTTTATGAATCTTCATTTTAAATTCATTTCTGAATAACAAATAGCAAGTTGTTTCTTAAGTTTGATTGAAGTTGATCTTTTAAATTTCAACAAAATTATGAATGATGTTGAAGGTGAAAAGTAGCACGCCAAATCGACCGTCCAATCCAATCCAAACCGAGCTTAATCGGCTTGGATGGAAACCGATCCAATTAAGGTTCGGATTGGTTGCGGATGAGAAAATTAAAAAACCGATCTTCTTTAGATCGGTGGTGGATAGTCCATATTAGGTCGGATACCAACCGATGCCCACCCCTAAACTGCAACATATATAAAACCTAACGTTAGTGCATCCATTTTTATTAACACCCTCACAAATACTCCCACAAACCGATCTCAATCTCTGTCTCGCCCGTACAATTTTTTAAAGCGAGTGCAAATGAGTGCTTCTCCATATTTATTAAATATATTTATTGATTCATAAATAAATCTCTACTACTATAATGGGAGAAGACCATTGTCCATAACCCAACCCGTGTAGCGCACGTGCAGGTAAATTTTTTTCCCCTTTTCATTCCCTCCCTCCCCCCCCCCCCCCCCCCCAATTTTCCCCCACGTGCACAGCACGTGTATAATACTAGTTACTTAAAATTGAGCTTAAGCCCAAATTACTTAAAATTGAGCTTAAGCCCAACCATGAAAATTTGTGAGTCTAATGCGGTAAACTTTTTAAAGAAAGATATCGGATTTAAGAAACCGTACGAAGGCTTTTCTCTAATAAACCCATTAGAGCATCTAGAGTCGTTGCTTGCTAAATTTTAGGTATATAGCAATTAGAAATAGAAAAAAAGAAATATCGTTGTAGTCGTTTTAAAGCTATATTCGATTTGTCGCATGTTTTTTTTTTTCTAAGACGGAAGATTATCTTTCGTCGTTGCGTTTGCAAACGAAAAAACTTTGGGACGGAACATAATTTATCGTCTGTCAACTGAAAAAATATTAAACAAATAAAATGAAGCACTTGGACGGGACATTATCCCTCGTCGGAGGTTTTTAAATTTTTTTTAAAAAAAAATTGGCAAGGACGGAAGATAATCTCCCGTCCGACACTTTTGAGATTTTTCCGCATTTCCCGGACGATGAACAATGCATCGTCGCTGGTTTTTTTTAAATTTTTTTTTAAAAAATGAGTGGGACGAGTAATTGTCTTTCGTCCATCAATTACGCGCTGAAATTGTTGATCACGGGTTTGCTTGTGGCTTTGTTCGCATGCGATAAAGTAAAAAAAAAAAAATCAAATGTAAAATAATTGTGCCGGCCACCCTAAAAATTATTGACGCATTTACCCTTTTGTGTCTTCCCCCTTCTCCATATAAATTGCCGTTGAGATGAAGAGAATTAAGGTAAGAAGCAAACAACATATTGCAAGAATTACGAGTTTCGATTTGAAGGGAAATTTCTATCTTTCTATATCATTCCACTCTCAAATCCAAAATAAATAAAATGTCGATTCGACGTTTCATTGGTAGGCTAAAATCAAAGGGTGTATCTAATTCTAATCAAGGAAACAGAGGCAAACAAGCTGAAGCGGATACTCAAGAAGTTGATTTAAGCGATCCAACAATGTGGACACAGGTGGTCAACAACAAATTTCATATCTGTAAGAATGTTACTGAAAATTCTTTTGGTGGGTTCTGTAACTTTATGTAACGCCCCGAATCCCAAATACAACTGAATTCGAGAGTTCTGCAGGATCTCTCCACTTCATTTAGTACAATTTTACAAGGAAATTTGAACTTTTCACTTTACATCAGAGTTACAAGTAAAACATTACAATTTACACTGCACAGCGGAAGTAAAATTACAACATTTAAATAAATGTACAACAACATTGAATAATCTTTAAGCATCAGTTCCTCTTTAACCTTTATCATGTCATTTTCCTGCATATAAAACTGTGGGTACGTCAGTTTATTCAACCGACGAACATTATACATGGCCATCCTCTTCTATGCCGGAAATAGTATAACTCATTTTCCATATTTAACAAACACAAACTTGTCACATATCAAACTAAAGGGACTACCCTATTGATGTCGTGTTGTGATTGTGCACTTAGTCCTTAATGCAGTTGTTTATGTTACATGACACTAATGCACACTTGTTCGGATTCTATGCATCCCATACTACATAGGTCCGAGGGCAAGCCTCTTAATCGTTCTTCATCTTTGTAAGGTTCAATCCCTCGCCATGACTTAATCTACTACTGTAACTACGGTAAGTATCCTAGATGTTCTATGAGTTACGAGCTCATGTCCAGACAGCCTGGAGGGAAATCCCACGTCATATCACGACGCATCGTGAAGACAGCCTGTGGTCAATTCAGCCTCTGTCATGGGACATGACACCACCCGCAGTCACCAAACATCCCACGAGTGTCGCCACCGGGACGGTACTCTGGAGCAGTATCCACGTCATGTCACGACGCATTGTGAAGACAGCTTGTGAATACTCTCACGCCGCCAATCCAATGGCCCTCATACTCATATTTTTCTCCTACTTTCATCACGTCTCCACTATGTACTAATCCTTAGTTTATATCAGAATCATGAACAAAATCAAAGCTCTAGAGTTAGCCTCTCCACTAACCGGACTTATTCATTCATTCAAACATGACCAACCTTGGTCTTTCATTTCAAATTTCATTTCATTTCTTTCCAACTGCCGGGGGGGACTTAGCTACTCTTTGTTTCAATTCCAATTCACAATTTTCAAAATTGAGCATTTCCAGCTCATAAGTTCATTTTCATAATCATAATAGATTTTCTTTTTCAAAAGCATGATCTCTAATTTATTCATAAGTACATAGCCATACATGGAATCATATACTTCATTAAATATCAATTTCATATCGAAATCACTTCACTAAATGAATATTCATAATTCATAGTTTCCACACTATTCTCAAATGAGAATAATTTATATCACATCACATAATATAATTTCTATCTTTATTTCACTTCTTTTCTGATATTTTATTTCAAGTCCCTTTGCAAAGTGTAACTTTCATAACATACAAGTGTATAATTATAATTCTAAATTATACATTTTATTTTCAAAACATACTTCATTTAATGCAAATAATCCTCAACTTATTTTTCATAAACTCCACATATTTTTAAGATAATAATCATATTTTTTTTCCATATTTTTTGATCATTAAAAATCCCCAAAAAAATGTTTTTTCCCCAATTTAAATACTGGCCGAACCCAGTATTCGAACCCACGACCACAGGGAAAACCGCCCAAGGCACAGACCACTAGGCCGAACGCTATATGCGTTAGGAGAGGCTGAGAGCATCTAATGCTCTCGGCCGCTGTTCTATATTTTTTTGAAAAATAGGAAACAAAAGTATGGTGCCACAGGGATTCGAACCAGCAACCTGGGACTCCGAAACCCACTGTAGCAAACAGAGCCGTCCCAACCACTTGAGCTATACGATCGGGTTGTCAATGGTACAACTCTAAGTTCACTTAAATCAATCCTCTCTGTTATCAAAACATTTCGATAATCAACAAGCTCTCATTTCATTTCGCTTTTATAAAAATTATTGTAAAATTCCAGATTGATTATTACCATCATGAATTATACTCCAGTATATAGAAAATAATTTTTTTCAATAATTAAAATATATTTTCCATACAATTAATTCGAATTGTGAACTATCACTACCATATTTCTCCCTTTTTTTTTGCATTTCTTAACAATTAACACCGCTAATCTCTTCATTAGCAAACTTCATATTATTTTCCTGTTTTTAATCATTTACCAAACATAAAAATCTATATTTTAATTCATTCATTTCAATACAACACAAAGATTCATTTAAACACATAAAGTAGCATTGTTAATCTACTAACTTTTGTGTCTATAATTCATGGTGTAGATAATAAAACTTTCTTCAACAATCTATGGCTATAATCAATTCACACAAAAATTTAGACTTTTACTAATAAAACCACATACAATTGCACATCCACATTCCAATCAATTTATAGATCAATTTTCCAATTAAATGTGTACTCTTATTAATCTTTTTCATGCATCATTTTTCCATTCAAATCTAGCATGCATTCCTATTTAGAAATATAGAAAATTTACCCACCTTAAATGGAGAGAAAAATACAACTAGCAACCTCCTAAACGAATGTCCTTGCAAACGAACGATCCTCCTCCTAGAAACGCGCACTCGAGCCTCCAAGCACACCAAAACCGAGAGCTCTCCTTGATGATAGCCGGCCTCTCCCCTTCTTGATGATGCAAGCACAATCTTCTCGCACACTCTCAATCTTTTACTCACTTACTAACTACTAGATAATTGTATTTTGAACTATAGATCGGAGGAAAAATTTAGCACAAGAATACTAGCCAAAGGGGGGGGGGAGTATTTATACTAAAAAAATAGGAAAATGGATGGCTAAGAATGAAGTAGGAGTTAGGAACAAATGACTTAGATTTAAGGAGGAGTTACACTAACTACCCATGATCAAGTAACCACCTCCACCATGACTCCACTTGAAATTTTGATTTCCCTCCAAAGCTCCAACCGGCCATGCCTCAAAGGTGCATATTGCACGTGTACGTGCAATGCACGTGCATGCAATTGCCTCCAAAAATTTGTACATTATATTTTATATTAAAAAAATCTTTAAATTGTATTCTACATTACAAGTTGTATTTGAAAATAAAATAGTTCATGGGCTTTAGTTTATGGGCCAAAATAATAATTATAAAAATATAATAAATTGAATTAAATTTGGGCTTTAAGAAAAAGGCTTTCCGTCTAATTGAAAAACAAGGCTTTATACAAAATAATTAAAAGCAAAAATTTAAATATCTATACTTATCATAATGAAAATAATTACCAAAAAATGTTGCACGTGCACACTACGTGCAAAAATAAATAATTTTCATTAAATAAAAAATCGGGGCATTACAACACTCCCTCCTTAGAATAGTTCCGTCCCCGGAACTACAGTCAAGAGCGAGAAAACAAACCCAAACACTAATAATAAGCACAAGAAAAATACAAAAATACAAATCAAGCAAAAAGCTCAGGATAGTCCTTCAACATCCTCTCCTCAGACTCCCAAGTAGCCTCTTCAACCAAATGGTTCTTCCAGACTACCTTGACCATCGGTATCGTCTTATTCCTCAAGACTTTTTCTCGACGATCAACAATCTCAACAGGAGACTCGATGTAATTCAGGTCCAACTGCAAACCTTCCGGCACTTCAGGCAAATGATGACTCGGATCTGGAATATACCCTCTCAACATAGACACATGGAAGACATTGTGCACTTGAGATAACTCTTCCGGTAGCTCAAGCTGCTAAGCAGTTTTCCCGATCCTTTTCAATATCTTGTACGGGCCTATAAACATCGGAGCTAACTTCCCGCCTTTGCCAAATCGAATCACACCTTTACTGGGCGATACTTTCAGAAAGACGAAGTCACCGACCTCAAATTCAAGGTCCCTTCTCCGGTTGTCTGCATAGCTTTTCTGCCTGCTCTGAGCTTCTACCAACCTTTTCCTGATCAGATCAATCTTCTCAGAGATTTGCTGCACAAGCTCAGGACCAAACAACTGACGCTCCCCAACTTCAAACCAACAAACAGGTATCCTGCACTTCCTGCCATACAGAGCTTCGTACGGCGCCATCCCAATGCTAGCCTGAAAACTGTTGTTGTAGGCAAACTCTACCAAAGGTAAAGGCCTTTCCTAACTGCCCCCAAAGTCTAGTATACAACACCGAAGCATATCCTCAAGAATACGGTTGACTCTCTCGGTCTGCCCATCGGTCTGCGGATGAAAAGCAGTGCTGAAATCCGTCTTGGTACCCAAAGCTGTCTGAAGACTCCTCCAGAAATGCGAAGTAAACCGCGCATCTCGATCAGATACAATAGTTGACGGAACACCATGAAGCCGGACGATCTTGCCAACATACATCTCAGCTAACTTGTCCATCGAGGCAGTGAATTTCATCGCCAAAAAGTGAGCGGACTTAGTTAGTCGATCGACTATAACCCAAATCGCATCATTGCCTTTAGGACTCTTAGGCAATCCCGTAATGAAATCTATACAGATGTTATCCCACTTCCATTCCGAAATAGGTAACGGTTGTAATAGACCTCCGGGTCTATGATTTTCGGCTTTGACTTGCTGACAAACCTCACACTTCGCCACAAATTCAACCACATCCCGCTTCAAACCTGACCACCAGAAATGCGGTTTGATGCCTCTTTACATCTTAGTACTCCCAGGATGTACCGACAAATGAGTAGCATGTACCTCCTGAAGAATACTCTCTTTTAGGTCCGCCTGGTTTGGAATACACAGCCTCTCTCCAAACCACAGCACTCCATCCCTGATTTGAAATCCGGGCAACCTGCCAGCACCAACCTGCTCCTTCATCTCCAAGATATCAGCATCAACCTCCTGACTTGCAATGATCCTTGCATTCAAAGTAGGCTGAAGTCTCAACTGAGCTAAAGATGCTCCCAATCCTTGCAAGACAACCTCAATACCGGCTCGGTCCAATTCCTCAATCAGATGCTTCTGAATTGTAATCAAACTGGATAAACTACTCTTGCGACTAAGTGCATCAGCAACAACATTAGCTTTCCCAGGATGATACTTAATCTCAGGTCGCATGTCCTCAAGCACTTCCAACCATCTCCGCTGCCTCAAATTCAAATCCTTCTACTGATATATGTACTTCAAACTCTTGTGGTCTGTTTACATGTTCAACTTTTCACCGTACACGTAGTGCCTCCATTGCTTTAGGGCAAAGATAATCGCAGCAAACTCCAGATCATGAGTCGGGTAATTCTTCTCATGTGGTCGTAGTTGCCTAGACCCATACGCGATTACTCTTCCTTCTTGCATTAAGACACAACCAAGCCCACGATGTGAAGCATCGCTATAAACATCATACTCAACACCTGCTCTAGGCAAAGCCAAAATAGGTGCAGTAGTCAGCTTCTCTTTCAACTCCTGAAAGCTCGCCTCACATTGCTCAGTCCACTTGAAGTTCACATTCTTCTTGGTCAGACCAGTAAGCGGCATGGCTATCTGAGCATAACCTTGAATGAATCTCCGGTAATATCCAGTCATTCCAAGAAAACTTCTGACTTCCTTCACTGTAGTAGGCCTTGCCTAATCTCTCACTGCCTCTATCTTCTGAGGGTCAGTTGCCACTCCCTCCTTAGAAAGGATGTGACCAAGGAATGCCACTTCAGATTTCCAGAAATCACACTTGGATAGCTTGGCATACAACTTCTGCTCTTCCAGCTTCTTCAAAACTGCTGCCAGATGCTCGGTATGCTCCTCCTCTGACTTGGAGTACACGAGAATATCGTCGATAAACACCACGACGAAAGAATCAATGAACGGCCTCAGAACTCTGTTCATCAAATCCATGAAGATTGCGGGTGCATTCGTCACTCCAAATGGTATAACTAAGAATTCGTAATGCCCATGTCGAGTTCTAAATGCAATTTTGTGCACATCTTCAGCTTACACTCGAACTTGGTGATATCCTGATCGAAGATCTATTTTGGAGAAAACAGCTGCTTCTTGTAGACGATCGAACAAGTCATCAATTCGAGGAATAGGATACTTATTCTGAACAGTGACCTTATTCAGGTCTCGGTAATCGATGCACATTCTCATCGATCCATCCTTCTTCTTTACCAAAAGCACTGGTGCTCCCCAAGGTGACGACTAGGTTGAATAAAGCCTTTCTCCAACAGTTCCTCAGTCTATCGTTTCACCTCATCCTGTTCCACTGGAGCCATCCTATATGGTGCCTTGGAAATGGGTGTACTTCCCGGTTGAACAGTGATGCTGAACTCTACATCACGATGTGGGGGTAGCCCAGGAAAATCATCCAAGAACACAGTCGGATAGTCCCGAACCACAGGAATCCCTTGCACTTCCACAGGAATCTCTTCCTTACAGATAGCTGCCACCAGCCTAGAACACTTCTTCTTCCCTTGGAAAGTGACTTCAGATCCACCTGGAGCCTTCACTGTTACCGTCTTGGTCTTACACTCGATGCTTGCACTGTACACCGACATCCAATCAATGCCAATGATAACATCGACTCCCAAGATAGTCAGCTCGATCAGATCAATCCCAAAGATTTGATCTCCAATCACATTCTCGCAATCCGCATAATACCGATCAGTGGTTAAAGTTTTCCCTGATGGAGTAGCTACTGCTAAGATCTTGCCTGGAAAAATCTTCGGTTCAACTCCCAACATTTTAGCAAATTTAGGAGACACAAAAGTATGAGAGGATCTAGTATCGAACAACACAACAGCTTTCATTCCATTAAGATAAAGTTCTCCTGTTACATAATACACACTCATTACGTAACAGTTCACTTAATAAATGGGAAAAAGAAATGACATAAACCACTAAACATCTGCCCTCGTACCAGTGATGACATGATCCACCTCATCGGCATCAGCTTCTGTCAAGGCAAATACTCGTCCTGATTGGTACGGTCTCTTCCCGGCCTGCTGAGTTGATGCATTGCTATTACCATTTCGTGGCTTGGGGCATTGGGATTTGTAATGTCCCGTCTCACCACAGTTGAAGCAAGTTACCGCAGGAGGTCTCACCACATTGTTCCCAGGTCCTCTAGCCACACTAATAGCGTTCGCCCCGTCGGTTTGAACCTTTGTGCAGATGGTTGTCCCTTGAAACTCCCAGAATTTACGGGCCTCTTTCCAGATTTCCAGTTGTTCCTCCGGTTCTGAACAACATGAAATTGCTCCATGTCTGCTTCAGTGGCTGCTGCTCTCTTTACCAACTTGTCAAATCTTCTGATACCAAGAGGTATCATCCAGGACCTCAAGCTCGGCCTCAATCCATGCTCGAACTTACGAGCCTTCTTAGCCTCATCCATCACTAATTCCGGAGCATACCTAGAGAGCTGAGTAAACTTGGTCTCGTACTCTCTCACTGACATGCCACCTTGCTATAGTGACAGAAACTCCATAGCCTTCTTCTCTTGGACGTCGGAGGGGAAATAGTGACTGCGGAATTCTTCCAGAAATTTCTCCCAGCCGAGGACTATGCCTTCCATTGTCCTCTTCATCGACTGCCACCACACAGCCGTGTCTTTCTCAAGTTGCAGAGTCGCCAACTTCACCTTACTGTCTTCAGGGGTCTCCAGCACTTCAAAGATCGTCTCTACCTGACAAATCCAGTTGTCAGCCGCATCAGGGTCTGACTTCCCTTCGAATACAGGTGGTTTCATTCGTTTGAACGATTCCACTAGTTTAATCGCTTCGGGCACCGGATTCGCAGGTACCCTTCCCTGGTTCTGATTCATGGCCACGGCGTTGAGCGTCTGATAGACCCTCGCAAGTTCCGTTTCCAGATCCAGACCTTCACCGTTTCTAGCTCCTCTTCTAGCCATGTTCTGATGCAAAAGATCCATTAAATTCGAAGTATAAGACATGAATTTTAAATCAACTTGCATTTCATTGAATTCCAAACTTTATACATTCGAATTGAAAAACATTTCTTGACATCAGAATGAAAACAGTAGAAGCTACAACAGTCTAACTCCTACGGTTCCTCTTCGCTTCTCGAAATTCTCCCCGTAGTTCATCAACTTCTTCCTTCAGCACATCGGTCAGATTCTTCCTCTTCTCGAGTTTCCATACCCGATGACTGAGAACTGCAAAGTCGTCCTTACGCTTTGCCAACTGAGCCTCCAATAATCCGACTCTCTCTCGCAGTGTTTCAACCTGCCTCTGAAGAGATATCACAAGACTATTTGGAACTGGTTCTTCTTCTTCGTCAGAAGAAGAGTCATCAGATGAATCTGGAGGTGGGGTGATCTCTCGGAATTCAGGCCATTCTTCTCCGTCAGAATTTGCTTGTCCTGGGTAGTACTCTTCCTCGGAATCTGCTTATCCAGGATGGTACTCTTCCTCGATGATATGCCAGTCGTCGTCTCCAGCAGGGTCAAAGTGATCAGCCATCTTAGAAATAGAGAGGAAGATGCATAAGTCATAGAGCAACACAAATGTAAGTCACTTACATTTAAATCTCTAGACTCAAACACACACTCTAATGTCCACTTTTAGGGTGTCGTTCCTTATAAATTTATACAAGTGTGAAACCTGGCTCTGATACCACTCTGTAACGCCCCGAATCCCAAATACAACTGAATTCAAAAGTTCTACAGGATCTTTCCACTTCATTTAGTACAATTTTACAAGGAAATTTGAACTTTTCACTTTACATCAGAGTTACAAGTAAAACATTACAATTTACACTGCACAGTGGAAGTAAAATTACAACATTTAAATAAATGTACAACGACATTGAATAATCTTTAAGCATCTGTTCCTCTTTAACCTTTATCATGTCATTTCCCTGCATATAAAACTGTGGGTACGTCAGTTTATTCAACCGACGAACATTATACACGGCCATCCTCTCTATGCCGGAAATAGTATAACTCATTTTCCATATTTAACAAATACAAACTTGTCACATATCAAACTAAAGGGACTACCCTATTGATATCGTGTTGTGATTGTGCACTTAGTCCTTAATGCAATTGTTTATGTTACATGTCACTAATGCACACTTGTTCGGATTCTATGCATCCCATACTACATAGGTCCGAGGGCAAGCCTCTTAATCGTTCTTCATCTTTGTAGGGTTTAATCCCTCGTCATGACTTAATCTACTACGGTAACTACGGTAAGTATCCTAGATGTTCTATGAGTTACGAGCTCATGTCCAGACAGCCTGGAGGAAAATCCCACGTCATGTCACGACGCATCGTGAAGACAGCCTGTGGTCAATTTAGCCTCCGTCATGGGACATGACACTACCCGCAGTCACCAAACATCCCACGAGTGTCACCACCGGGACAGTACTCTGGAGCAGTATCCACGTCATGTCACGACGCATCGTGAAGACAGCCTGTGAATACTCTTATGTCGCCAATCCAATGGCCCTCATACTCATGTTTTTCTTCTACTTTCATCACGTCTCCACTATGTACTAATCCTTAGTTTCTATCAAAATCATGAACAAAATTAAAGCTCTAGAGTTAGCCTCTCCACTAACCGGACTTATTCATTCATTCAAACATGACCAACCTTGGTCTTTCATTTCAAATTTCATTTCTTTCCAACTGCTGGGGGAGACTTAGCTACTCTTTGTTTCAATTCCAATTCACAATTTTCAAAATTGAGCATATCCAGCTCATAAGTTCATTTTCATAATCATAATAGATTTTCTTTTTCAAAAGCATGATCTCTAATTTATTCATAAGTCCATAGCCATACATGGAATCATATACTTCATCAAATATCAATTTCATATCGAAATCACTTCACTAAATGAATATTCACAATTCATAGTTTCCACACTATTCTCAAATGAGAATAATTTACATCACATCACATAATATAATTTCTATCTTTATTTCACTTCTTTTCTGATATTTTATTTCAAGTCCCTTTGCAAAGTGTAACTTTCATAACATACAAGTGTATAATTATAATTCTAAATTATACCTTTTATTTTCAAAACATACTTCATTTAATGCAAATAATCCTCAACTTATTTTTCATAAACTCCACATATTTTTAAGATAATAATCATATTTTTTTTTCCATATTTTTTAATCATTAAAAATCCCAAAAAAAATGTTTTTCCCCAATTTAAATACTGGCCGAACCCAGTATTCGAACCCACGACCACAGGGAAAACCGCCCAAGGCACAGACCACTAGGCCGAACGCTATATGCGTTAATAGGAGAGGCTGAGAGCATCTAATGCTCTCGGCCGCTGTTCTATATTTTTTTGAAAAATAGGAAACAAAAGTATGGTGCCACAGGGATTCGAACCAGCAACCTGGGACTCCGAAATCCATTGTAGCAAACAGAGCCGTCCCAACCACTTGAGCTATACGCTCGGGTTGTCAATGGTACAACTCTAAGTTCACTTAAATCAATCCTCTCTGTTATCAAAACATTTCGATAATCAACAAGCTCTCATTTCATTTCGCTTTTATAAAAATTATTGTAAAATTCCAGATTGATTATTACCATCATGAATTATACTCCAGTATATAGAAAATAATTTTTTTCAATAATTAAAACATATTTTTCATACAATTAATTCGAATTGTGAACTATCACTACCACATTTCTTCCTCTTTTTTTTTTTTTGCATTTCTTAACAATTAACACCGCTAATCTCTTCATTAGCAAACTTCATATGAATTTCCTGTTTTTAATCATTTACCAAACATACAAATCTATATTTTAATTCATTCATTTCAATACAACACAAAGATTCATTTAAACACATAAAGTAGCATTGTTAATCTACTAACTTTTGTGTCTATAATTCATGGTGTAGATAATAAAACTTTCTTCAACAATCCATGGCTATAATCAATTCACACAAAAATTTAGACTTTTACTAATAAAACCACATACAATTGCACATTCACATTCCAATCAATTTATAGATCAATTTTCCAATTAAATGTTACTCTTATTAATCTTTTTCATGCATCATTTTTCCATTCAAATCTAGCATGCATTCCTATTTAGAAATACAGAAAATTTACCCACCTTAAATGGAGAGAAAAATACAACTAGCAACCTCCTAAACGAATGTCCTTGCAAACAAACGATCCTCCTCCTAGAAGCGCGCACTCGAGCCTCCAAGCACACCAAAACCGAGAGCTCTCCTTGATGATAGCCGGCCTCTCCCCTTCTTGATGATGCAAGCACAATCTTCCCACACACTCTCAATCTTTTACTCACTTACTAACTACTAGATAATTGTATTTTGAACTATAGATTGGAGGAAAAATTTAGCACAAGAATACTAGCCGGGGGGGGGGGGGGGTATTTATACTAAAAAAATAGAAAAATGGATGGCTAAGATTGAAGTAGGAGTTAGGAACAAATGACTTAGATTTAAGGAGGAGTTACACTAACTACCCATGATCATGTAACCACCTCCACCATGACTCCACTCGAAATTTTTATTTCCCTCCAAAGCTCCAATCGGCCATGCCTCAAAGGTGCATATTGCACGTGTATGTGCAATGCACGTGCATGCAATTGCCTCCAAAAATTTGTACATTATATTTTATATAAAAAAAATCTTTAAATTGTATTCTACATTACAAGTTGTATTTGAAAATAAAATAGTTCATGGGCTTTAGTTTATGGGCTAAAATAATAATTATAAAAATATAATAAATTGAATTAAATTTGGGCTTTAAGAAAAAAGCTTTTTGTCTAATTGAAAAAAAAGGCTTTATACAAAATAGTTAAAAGCACAAATTTAAATATCTATACTTATCATAATGAAAATAATTACCAAAAATGTTGCACGTGCACACTACGTACAAAAATAAATAATTTTTATTAAATGAAAAATCGGGGCATTACACTTTATGGGTAGTTGGAATGGTCCAATTAAAGCTGACAAGATATGCTCTCATATCCTCGTAGTGAAACAAATAATAGATAACACCGGTTGGCAAAGCTTATTTACAATTGATACCGAAAAATCATCCCATAAGATTGTCGAATCTTTGGTTGAGAGATGGTGGAACACTACCCACACATTTCATCTTCCGTGTTGCGAGTTAGGATTTACCCCATTAGATTGGGCAATGTTAACGGGAATATTCATTGGGATCGGCGATCAACCACCATGTCATGACAAGAAATATCCATTCGAAATTATACAGTCCCGTTTGTTTCCAGAAATTACTTCTGATGATTGGAAGTTTCAGGGAATACGCTGTTCGTTCCTGAAGAAATATTTTCACACTAGTGTGATTGAGGCAGCAAAAACCGACAACGATGTAGCTGCGAGAGTCGCAAGGGCTTTTTTGTTTACTTCTTGGGCGAATTCCTTTTTGCTAATGGTGCTTCCGTTATTAGGTGTGGATGACTTGCAGCTCTTGAAGATCTAACTAAAGTTGGCACATTTGATTGGGGTGGTCAAGCTTTGGCACTCTTGTACATGTCTCTGGATGCTTGTTCCAGGCATAATGTTAAATCTTTCAACGGTCCATGGCAAGTACTAGAGGTAATTTTATTAATTACTGTAATAATTTGATTGGTTATTTATATAATCAATATTAATTCATCTTTATATTCTCAGTATTGGGCATATGAATACACACATGTATGTGTTCCAATCATTGTAAATACGGGAAATGTTGCCGACGATGTCCAGGCCGCTGACAAAAGGCCAAGAATTACACGTTGGAACAAAAGTAAAATTGAGTACCGAAGAACAGATCAAGTTAGGTACAATGTTTCTATTGCTAGGTACCAATTAGAGATGCGAACTTCTGCATCAATTATATGGCAACAGTATTTGGGGTCTTCACATGAGGTTGAGCATGATATCACGTTCGCTAATATCATGTCTCGCCACCGAGTGATTCTCCAGTTTTGCGAGCAGGTAATAGTTTATATTTGTCAATTTATCCAATGTTAATATTCATCAAGTTCTTTATGTAATGTTTATTTTTTTTTAAATGTTACAAAATTATGTTGTAGGGTATTTGGTATCTTGGTGATCGGTGTTACCGTCAATTAACTGGAATTATTGCAATACCAAGACAACCACCAGTTGTTATGTTTAGAATACCTGCACATGATATATGTCCACCGATTGACGCTTCCCAATTGGTCCAACCAGTAACCCAAAGTATATATGATAAGTATTGGTCCAAAGTATCAATAGGTGCTATAATGAAGAAAGTCTCACATGCGGCAAATATTGATTTCATCGGACCAGCTAGCGTTAGTGATCCGACTGCACAGTTACCCTTCCCTGCTCCGTCATTTTGGGCCCCTTCTGAGTACGTCACACAACTAATTCAAGATCAGCCAGTGGACTACAGGGATTGTATAGTGGAAATTCCACTGTATTCCGGGGATACAATTACAAGAAGTTATCCACGAGAACCTGTTTATTTAGAACCTCATGGTTCAAAATCTTATGTAAGTTTGTTTTCCAACATTCATAATTTACGCATCGGATTCATCTTCATCCGACGAAGAGAATGACATGCTAGCGAGGATTATTAATCATCGGATGAATGTGTTGTCGTTAGTTGTTCAAGATAATCGTGCTACACACCACCGCCGGTATATTCGTCGGGAAAGAGAAGATGGTGATAGACGGCTTCACAAAGATTATTTTGCCGATAATCCTATCTACGGTGATAGTCTATTTCGACGTCGTTTTCGTATGCGCCGAGATTTATTTTACCGAATACTCCAAGCAACTGTAAGTTTTGATCAATATTTCCTTCAACGTCAAGATGCAACAAAAACATTTCGCTTATCCCCGCATCAAAAAATTACTGCCGCAATACGCTGTTTGGCATATGGAACTTCTGCCGATGCAATTGACGAGTACGTACGTATAGGCGAATGTACGGTATTGAAGACATTGCGATGCTTTTGCATGGCAATTATTAATGTGTTTGGTCCACAATACATGAGACATCCAACGGCTAATGATGTGGACAGGCTATTGGCAGAAAATTCAGCTAGGGAATTTCTTGGAATGTTAGGAAGTATTGATTGCATGCATTGGGCATGGAAAAATTGTCCGGCAGCCTGGCATGGTCAATACACGGTTCACGTACGTGAACCAACTGTTGTGCTTGAAGCAGTGGCATCTTACGATCTATGGTTTTGACATTCATTCTTTGGAATGCCGAGGTGCAATAATGATCTGAATGCTCTGCAATAATGATCTGAATGTACTCAGCCGTTCTCCACTGTTCAACAACATCCTCGATGGTTGTGCACCACCCGCTGAATTTGTAATAAATAATCATGCATACAACCTGGGGTACTATTTAGCTGATGGTATATACCCCCCCATTGGTGACTATAGTTAAGACTTACTCAGCCCCAGATACACCGAAAAAGAAGAAATTTTCCCAGATGCAAGAGGCTGCACGAAAGGATGTTGAGCGCACCTTCGAGGTTTTACAAACACGATTTGCTATAGTCAGAGGGCCAGCCAGACTTTGGGATGCTAACAGCCTATCATATATTATGAAAACGTGTATCATATTACAAAATATGATTGTTGAAGATGAAAGGAAAGAAGGGATCGGTGACTATGTATACGACCATGATTCTAACTCGTCCTTCGTCATACCTAATAGGTCTGACCCAACTGAGCGTGCAGCTTGAACGACATGTACTGTACAGCTTCATGACAGACAAATGCATCATGCACTTCGTCTTGATTTAGTTGAGCACATTTGGTACGCATATGGGGAGGATGAAGAGAATGAAGATTAAGTAAAGATGTATTACTCAACAATGGATTCAATGGATAATTTGGGTCATGTTATTTTCATAAATGTAGCCATTTCAGTTTTTTTACGTATTGTTTTTCCATTTTTAAAATTAATGTAATACGCTTTTAATTATGAAGATCATTTAATTAAGTTCGAAAGTTGTTGGGTTATCTTCATATTGCAACAAATTAATAGATAACAACTTTACTGTTAACCATAATTTCATTAATCCCATTCAAGAACAATAATAATAAGCTTAATAACAACATACCAACAATACTAATAAAAATAAAAGACAACTAGTCGAAATTTAGTACTGCTTTAATCTGGCTGGTAGCCTCTTTTTTGAGCGATTTTATTCTGTCGACATAGAAAATAATAACATTGATGCTTAGGTAAGTTGCTCAGATCCATAGCCATTATACGATCTTCTTCAGTTGACACTCTAAAATCGAAATCTCGTTGTTTCAGCTCAAGCCTGTCTTTCTGGTTGCTAATATAAAAATTGTTAAAATTACGCGTCTCTTCCACCATAGCAGACACATCACTGGCTTCGACGGTGCGCTTCCCTTTTTTCTTTGCTTCTTTCCAACCGGGTGGTCGCGATAGTGGTGAAGGCGCATTTAGATCAATTGGTATATCTGAATCCCACTGCACGGATGTGGGGGAATATATTGAGTATTCAGGACATTTTCGAAAATCTGTGTAGTACGCATGGAAAATTTTGGTTGATCTTTCAAAATTTCATAGCACTCTTCAAATTTGAAGGGCTTTCCAGCTGATTGCATATATTCCAGTCATGCATCGTGTACTTATCACAGTTAATAAATTGTTAAAAAACTTACGTGAACGAAATTTATATTAAAAAGTTACATAATCAATTAATAAAATACATTAAAACAAAACAAATCTTATCCGCGTTCGTAGTACCACTTGCCGCTCTATTCGTCACACCGCTCAACTTCGCAATGTACAATGCTACTTCCTTTGACATAGTGGAAAATCGACTGGAAAGAGAGCCGGCCGTTCTATCGGTTGCACATCCAGACAGATTCTCAAATGTGAGATAAATCCTATTCCAAAATTGACTCCCAGTTTGATCGCTACCGATCAACGGATCTTGGGTTATAGCAACCCAACTTTGTGCCAAAATAATATCCTCATACACGGTATATGCCCGGCCTCTAATTGGATGAAGATTGGCCATAAAATCAAATGAAAATAATATTACAAAATTAGAGAGATAGAAAGACCGAAGTTGAAAATATAGGAGTTGTGGATTGTGAAGATACACAAACCCAGTTGTTGTTCTCTGTTTTGAGTTCCTTGTTAAAAAAGAACAGAGAGTGAGGAAATGAGATAAATAGACAGTGGGAGGAGATGTGAAGAAGAACATTGTAGCTCAAGGTTTCTTTGTAGTTGAGTATTTATTTTTTTATTTTTTTTATAGCCGTTGTAATTTCGTGTGGGCCAAAAAAAAAAAGCTATTGTCGATATTAAAAACTAAAGATGGAATTAACTAGCCGTTGTATATATAAAAATTGGAAGATGGAATTAACTAAAGGGTAAAAGAGTATTTCGACGAAGGGTTGGGGAAAAAAATTTGGGAGGGACGGTAGACAATCTATCGTCCGACTGTTTTGGCATTTTGTGAAATTGGCTTGGATGGTACATTATGTACTGTCCGTCATTTCATTTATTTATTTTTTTTTTATTTTCAACAGACGGGATTTAATCCCTCGTCCGACCACTTCTCCGTATGTTTTACCTTTGAGACGAAAGATTATCTTTCATCTCATTTAAGGGACAAAAGATAATCTTTCGTCAGCTATATTATGGCTTTTGCCAAACCGTCTTCTATATTTGACAATCGACTGTTCATGCGACACCCAAATTTTGAATTTTTGACAGACGACCAGAGTGATTTTTTTGCCATATTTTTCATTTTTTGGGTATTTAGCCGACGACTACAAATGCTCTTATCAATTTAACATTATTCTACTCTGAGTTTATTTTATTAATTTCTTATTAATGAAACAGGGTGGTCATATTTTACCTTTTTCCGATTTTTTTAAAAAAAAACATTATTCTATCCTAAAAATAACTACTAGTTGTCTAGCTCTATATAGATCGAATTTAGTTACACAAAATAACAAAATAGATAGTCTATCTCTACTATTTTAATGAGAGAGTTAGGGTTGTAAACAAACAAATCCTAATTTTGTAACTGAGTAAATACGTGCAATATATGGCAAACTAAATCCACCAAACATACCCGTGTGATGCACGTGCAGCTCCTAAAAAAGGGATATTTTAGCAAATGCCCCCATTTAAAATGTGAAAATTAGCATATACCCCCACTATTTTAAGAAATACTCCTATTTCTAATATTATAATGGGAGAAGACCTTAGTGTCATTTGTAAATGTTTTGTCAATCTACCAACCCGTGCAATACACGTGCATAACTATTATAAAGAAGGTTCTAAGTTCAAATCCAGATTATGTCTAAATTTTTATTTTAAAAAACTATATTTATTAAGACGTGCATCGCACGTGCAAATTACTAGTGATATAGAATTTCAGAGCTTTGTCGTGTTAATCAAACTTCAAATAACAACCGGTTCGAGAAAGTATTATACTTCAAGCATAGTCCTCTACGATGGCTACTTCAGTGGATACTATAGATGATGATCTCACACTGTGTATGAACAATTTCTTTATCGATCACACATCTAATTGCTATTCTCTCTTGCAAACAAATATCCTTAATTAATCTCTTTTCACTTACTGTTTTTAGTACAAGATCTACAATGAATGTAGATTTTATACTAATGAGTTAACTTCTCTTGCTTCTTACATTTGTGTGATACCAATTTACTTGTAAATAAATTTAAAGTTGGAGAATATTGTAATAACTGACTAATTCATTAGAAATGGATAGTTAATATAATTCTCGCTTAAAAATGTATGGTTGAAATTTGATTATTTTGGTTTGTCTACAAATTACATAACTCAAACTCTTAAGTTATAGTAAATAGTAATTTGCACGTGCGTTGCACATATTTATAAATATATATATATATTTAAAAAAATTCGACATTGTCTGACATCGAATCTAAGACATTCTTTATATTAGTTATGCATATACATTACACGTTTTTAATTTGTTACAATGCACGTATTTGTTTTGTTACAAATGATGTTTGTTTGATGACAAACTCTCTCATTAAAATAGTAGAGATAGAAATTTGGGTGCGGGGGGGCCCTTTTTTTAATTTTTTTTTTAATTTTTAATTTTTTAGAGCTCTCACTCTTCATGAATTACTCCGAAGTGCATAAACATTTATTTTATATGAATGACATTTTTATAAATAATTATGTTGTAAATAAACTTGAAGTTTAATAATATTATAGTAAGTGACCAACTAATTAAAATTTGATGATTAATGTAACTTTCACTTAAAATGTTTGGTTGATATTAGATTAATTAGTTGTCACTTTTAAATTTAATTTTAATTTTTGGAAAATCATATTGGACATTGATTTTCTGATTTTGTTTTTTTGGAATAAATAGCCTTTTGCTCACCAACATTTTACTTCCCATATATATTAACGGCTTATGGTGACCTTTTGCTCACCAACAAAGATGCTTACAAACAGACGACACTGACACTTGATTAAAATTTATTTTAAAAATATATATTCTGATCTTAAAAATTTCTCCCTTTGTCCCATTATATAAGTCGTCAGAGCATCCACAATGGTTTCTTATAAATGGCAAATTGCGATTTTATAAGAAACGGAGCGCTGCAATGGTTTCTCATTTTGCCATTTTATAGCAAACTTTTTATTCTGGTTTCTCATATATGAGAAACGAATTATAAAGGACGGCAAATTATAAAGGACGGCAAATTATATACCGTCGCTCCGATTTTAATATTTTTTAATGGAGTGAGACGGGAAAACATATACCGTCTGAATAATTATTTATTTCTTTTTTATTTAAAAAAGGGTCGGACGGGGAAACATACCCCGTCCTTCCCTTTTATTTAATTTTTTTTTTTGGAATCACCTCAGACGGGGAAACATCTCCCGTCCGGGAGATGTTATCCCATCCAAGGATTTATTCCTTTTTTTTTTTGGGTTTTTTTGTTTCCCAAATTGCCCTTCGATCCATTTAGGAAGAATATCAAAGGAGGGGGTAATTTGGTCTTTTCATACGTAACAGGCAAATGAGAAAAAAATTAACAAACGACCACTGCACGATCCTCCCCTATATGCTATTACTGTAGCTGCCATTTTTTAACAAATGAGAAAAACGACTGTGGATGCTCTCATCGCCCTTTTTGTTTCTTACAATATATGGTTTTAGATTTTCTAGAAAGATATCTTAATCTACTTAAGGTACATTAATAATTTTTCTGTGAAACTTTAAATTTTGTCAGTGTGTAACCATTTATTTTTTACCTAAAAATATTACTAACTCATTTTGGTAGAGAAAAAAAATTTAGATTGCACATGGATTGTTGTTTTAAAAACAGTTTTCTGAAAATGAGAATGTAAAAGCTGTTTGGTAATAATTTTCTATGAAAACAGTTTTTTGAAAATGATAGTATAATTTATGTATAGGTTTGGTTGTATGTATATACTGTATACAGTATATATATTCTGAGACATATATGTTGTATACATATACATACATACTGATATATAATAATATAAAATATTTTATTATAATAAACATATTTAATAATATACATATATATATAATAATATATAATAATTATAATAATTTATATGTAATAATAATATATTCAAATTATATATTAAATAATTTATTATAATATATATAATAGTAATATATAATAATAATAATATATATTATAATAACAATAGATTATTATAATAGTATATATAAAATAGTATATATGAAATAGTAGTATACATAAAATAGTATATATAAAATAATAATATAATATAATATACATATAATATATATATAATATAATAATAGTATAATATAAAAATAGTATATAAAATAGTATATATAAAATAATAATATATATAATAATAATATAATATAATAATAGTATATATAAAATAGTATATATAAAATAATAATATATTATAATAATTGTATATTATATAATAATATGGAATAATTTATTATAATAAACATATTTAATTATATACATATATATAATAACATATAATAATTATAATAATATATATATTATAATTATATATTAAACAATTTATTACAATATTAATCAATTATATAATAATATATATAATAACTTATAATATTAATATATAATAATAATAATATATTATTATAATAGTATATATAAAATAGTATATATGAAAAAATAATATATATTATAATAATAGTATATATATATATATATATATATATATATATATATATATATATATATATATATAGAGAGAGAGAGAGAGAGAGAGAGAGAGAGAGAGAGAGTTAGTCTATTATGAGATGGTGAGATGGGCTCCTTATCGTGAGCAGGAGCTAACAGCCATCTGATCTAGTTTGATTCAGATCGAATGGCTGAGATCAGATCCCGTTCTGCAGGTGTTTTGTTGAGGGTAAAATGGTCATTTACTCCCTCTGGTCATTTTACTCTTCCCTCAATCTCTCCTCTCCTTCTATCTCCCCGTTCACTCTCTCTTCTCTGCTCTCTCTCTCCCCACTCCCCAAATCGCCCCAAAACCTAGCTTCAAATCCGACGATCTCTACTTCCAAATCGAAACCCTAAATCCGACACTCTCTCTCTTTAATCTCTTGCTAATCGATCCCGACGCTCCTCTCAATTCTCCTGCTCTCGAAATCCCCCCAAATCTGAAACCCTAACTCTCTCAACTCTCAACCCCCAAATCTCGAAATCCTCTCAACTCTGCCTAAAGAGCGCCCGACGCCTCTCTTCACCGTCGATTTTGGAGGGAAGTTTATGATTATCATATATGGTTTTAAAAATTAAGTTCAATTTATTACATATTTCTTTTGGTTGTGTGTGCAGGCAATGATGAGTTACACCTGGATATAAGTTAGTTTTTCATATGATACTAAGTTGCTATAATTTGATATTAGATATAAGTTGGCAACGATGAGTAGTCACACTTGGATATTAGTTGGTTTGAGGTTGTTTTGTTGTTCTTGTTGTTGATTGTTTTGATGGTCATTATGGTGATCGGAACTAGTTGGCATGACATTTAACTGCAGCCCTAGTAGTATGCTTTGATTTGTGAGTCTGGTGGATTGGGTGCTGAATTCATTGTGAGTAGTAGAGGGGGCCAAAACAGTGTATGTAAATGTTGTTTTTCAAAAATGATGATATGAACTGATGCTTGATAGCTTATGAATTTGAACTAGTTAGCATGCCATTGCAAAATTTTGTTCAGTTACTAATAGTTCCCTGTAATACTGACAGTCATTAGTAAAGTGATCCATGTTGACAGAAAGCAAGAATTTAGCTGTTGTTGCTTCTCCCTCTACTTCTTCCTTCAGATATTGATGCTCGATTATTTATGTATTTGAACTAGTTGGCATGACATTGCAATGCAGCCCTAGTTTTAAATCTGTATTCTGAGCCTACTTTGTTTTATAAAAAAAACTTAAGGGGTTTCAGTTTTTATGTTTTAATTCATGTTGCAAAATGAGTAACATTTTCTCAATTCCAATACTTGCTTTTGCCGCCCAAGCTGCTATATTCTCAGCCAATACTAAGTTCAAAATGCTAGAACATACAAAGGAGTTCTGAGCCTACGACTAATTCAATACTTTCAAAGATTTACATTTCAAAGATTCACATTGCTTTACAATCCGGTAACTAGTACAGAAGTAAAATTGTATTGCTTAATGAATCATGTCTACAAAATTTATGCGGTGCATTTGGGTACTATTGCGTTACATTGGCATAGCATTCAAATGCAGCCCTACACTAATCTCCATGTTCTGTTCAATCATTTTTTCTATACATACATGTTCTGAGCCTATGACTAATAGATGCTAGTTGCTCATTAAATTAATAGACTAACTCATATAGAGTAACTCATATAGACTAACTAATAGACTAACTCATATAGAGTTAGTCTATTATGAGATGGTGAGATGGGCTCCTTATCGTGAGTGGGAGCTAACAGCCATCTGATCTAGTTAGTCTAAAATTGTATTGCTTAATGAATCATGTCTACAAAATTTATGCGGTGCATTTGGGTACTATTGCTAAACAAGAAGCTTATGGCTGATGAATCTCTTTCGGAATTTGATGCTTACAGGTAGTGTGCATGGACGCATGTTTGTGCCCTATGATGGTTATAAGGGTGCATCTGATTCTCACTAACAGGAAGTGCTTGATTCTCACTCATTTTAAATTTACCCAATGTCCTTTTTTTGTTGTGCTGGTCTGGGCAATGATGATAAGCACTACTTAAGTAGCTATTTATTTTGAATGTGTAAGCTATTTATTTTGAATGTGTCTCCCCCCTCCACCTAGTATTGTTGTGTCTTGTGCGGAGCTGATTTAAGCCCTCAGATCGCGATCCAACGGCTGAGATCTTCAGCTCATGATAAGGAGCTCATCTTACCATCTCATAATAGACTCACTCATATAGAGCTGGTTAAGAGTTGTTTAATATTTTCCGAGGCTGATTGAGCTCTTTTTTAGTTTTGTTTCTGAGCATTCTTATTTGGGGGGGGGGGGGGGGTGGCAGAAGTTAAACTAGTTCGCATGGCATAATAATGCAGCCTTAGGAAAATAAGTATTGTTGATTTAAACAAACAATGAAATATAAGTGTGTTCTGAGCCTTGACTGTTTGAAGGCAAATTGATGATGGGTATAACAGAAATGCATGATTTTTCGCCATCTTCGAAAAGTTGGTAAAATGATTTTGTTTATACAAATGATATCAAGTTAGTAGGCAGTGATGAAAAGTTTATGACTGATTTTGTTTATGCATGAATTTGTTGAATCATGAGTTTTCTCTACTTGAGTGTGTAGGCAGTGATGAAAACTTTATACAAGACAAGTAAAATGATTTTCATAATTTTGTGCTTAAACTAGTAGGCATGGCTTAATTTAGCAGCCCTAGTGACAAACTCAAATTTCTGCATTTGACTCACTTATACTTGATTTTTTGGAAATATTTCCAGCATTTGTGTACGGTCGTACAAGTTATTGTTGTTCTGAGCTTACACATTTTTTGGTGGTGTTATTGTTCAAAGCCTACACATTTTTTTTGATGTTGTTTTTCTAAGCCTTCAAGTTTTGTTGCCAAGTGTTTTTCTGAGCCTACAAATTTCTACATTTCGACTCACAATTTTTGATAAGTTGGCATTTTCTATGAGAAGTCAAGTTACTCAGTTCTCAAGTAGTTATGAAGTTCCCTTGAACTGTGATATTATCCTTTTTGGTGCTGTAGTTGGTTTATCTAATTATGATCTTACTATACTTAGGATGTTTAATTTTGTGAACAGTTTAGAAATTCTGCCAAATTGAGGAGAGTGATGCAGACGATTCTGTCTTTAGGAAATGCATTGAATCAGGGAACTGCGAGGGGTGAGTTAATTCCTTTTGAATGATTTTTCTTTATCTTTAAAAAAAAAGGTTGTTTAGATTGGCAATACGATTTTCTATAACAGTCTACTTGCAGTACGCAATTTCTTTTCTTTTTTCTTCTTCTTAAGCTAGTAATGGCTGCAAAATAATTGATCTAACTCTTGTACAGTCCGTTCAGTACTTGGAGATCATTCATCAATATTCTTGTCACTTCAGTGGGTTATATGAGAAGTATATTTATGCTTCAGTGCATGCACAGAGGTGAAATTTTGTTATTCTAAATCAATAGCTTTTGATACACTTAGAAAGATAATAAATGTTGGAATTGAGTATACATTCAAAACACTCATCTTGTTATTAATACTGTCTCATGGCCTAACGGTTAAAGTTTTGAGTTCACAAGAGGTTGGGGGTTCAATTCCTACATTCTACATGATGTATATATATATATATTTATATATCTATGACCGGGCCGGGCCTTAGGGCCTTGGGGGTCTTGGGGTCTATTGAAAAAAAAAAAAACAGAACTTTTTTTTTTCTTTCTTTTTTTGAAACTTTCAGAATTCAAAACGTTTTTAATAAATATAGCAGTTTCACACATAAATAGACTTTATGTTATAGCAGTTTCAAAAATTAAATAGTATTCATTATATAGCCGTTTTTGGATTAATGCACACTCATTATAGCTTACTGGTTACAAGCTATAAGATGAGTATCTTTGGGAAGAAGAAGACACAGAAAACAGAAAAAGAAAATACAAATTTCTATCATTCAAAATTTTCTCAAAAAATTCAATTTCTGCGGTTTTTTGCTGGTGCAAGTTGGTACGTGCTGCTTTGGAGTCTTGGCAGCACTGTAGATCAGAAGCTCGTTGTATCCCGGGAGAAGTGTTTGGTGATCAACGATTCATCTCCAGAATCGGCCAAATAGTTTCTTAAAGAAAGTGCAACCCACGCCTCGAGCTACTTCTCACTTTCTTCCTGTTGCAGATCAATTCCAGAAAGGTCACTTGGTACACTCAGGTCGTTTTATTCCTAACAATTTTAAGAAACTATTTTCGTGATCTGTAATGGCTTTAGTTTCTGACCGCAAATATGAAACCAACAAACCAGAAAAATTTGCTGGCTTGAACTTCAAGCGATGGAAGAACAAAATGTTTTTCTATCTGTCGCTGAAGGAAGTTGCCCATGTTCTTACCCTAGACTGCCCTGTAATGCCTAACCCAGAACCTGTTGATGCAAATGATAATGAACAAATTTTAGATGACATAGCAGAATGGAAGGATGCCGATTTTAAATGTAGGAACTTCATCCTGAATGGGCTATCCGACGAACTGTATGACTATTACTTACAGTCCGATACGGCTAGGTCTGTTTGGGAAGCCCTACAGAAGAAATATGACACTGAAGAGGCTGGCTCGAAGAAATTCGCAGTCAGTCGTTACCTCAAATACACCATGGTCGACGACAAGCTGGTAACTATTCAATCACACGAGTTACAACATATTGCTCATGAGATCATTTCAGAGGGAATACCCCTCGATGAGCAATTTCAAGTAGCTGTGATGATTGACAAGTTACCACCTGGTTGGAAAGACTATAAGAACATCCTGCGACACAAATCAAAGGAACTGACCATGGAGAATTTGATAACTAGGCTTAGAGTTGAGGAGGAATCCAGAAAGCAAGATCAGAAAGAAGAAGTCCTGCTTGTTCAACAGAACAAAGCAAAAGTCCATTTGAAACCAAAGAACAAGCCGTTCAAGAAGAATGCTAGTCGGAAGTTCAATTCGAACTTTCGTCAGAATGGTCAGAATGGACGTCAGAATCCGAATAAGACAAATAACCAGCAAGCCCAAACCAACAACAATGGAACAGATCCTATCGAGTGTTGGAAGTGTCATCGCTTTGGACATATCGCTAGGAACTGCCGATCGCGTACACCTGCACCGCAGGCAAATGCTATCGAAGGGCCATTAGTGGCTATGATTACTGAGATCAACATGGTCGGTGTAACCGATGGGTGGTGGGCTGATACGGGCGCTACTAGGCATGTTTGCTATGAGCGCAGCTGGTTCAAAACTTATAAGGAGACTGAAGGTCAAAAAGTGCAACTTGGTGATTCTCACTGTATCAATGTGATGGGCACTGGAGAGGTGGACTTGGAGTTCACCTCTGGCAGGACTGTTACCCTCAAGGATGTCTTGCACACTCCTGATATGAGGAAGAACTTGATTTCTGGATACCTACTCAACAAGGCTGGTTTTCATCAGAGCATCGGATCCGACCAGTATGTTATAACTAAAAATGGAATTTTTGTGGGAAAGGGATTTGCTTGTAATGGAATGTTTAAACTCAGTATTGAAATGAATAAGAATAATGCTTCTGTTTACTCTTTGTCTTCTTTTACTTTATGGCACTCTAGACTATGTCATGTTAACAAGAAATTGGTAAATAATATGAGCAAACTTGGCATGATACCAAAAGTTAACTTAAATGAATTTGAAAAATGCACATCCTGTAGTCAAGCTAAGATAATTAAAACTTCACATAGAAGTGTAGCTAGAGAAACAAAAATTTTAGACTTGATACATTCTGATATATGTGAGATGGATGGAACCTTAACCAGAAATGGTAAAAGATATTTCATTACATTTATTGATGATCATTCAAATTATACTCATGTTTATCTTATGGCACATAAGAGTGAAGCAATTGACATGTTTAGAACTTATGTAACTGAAGTGCAAAATCAATTTGAAAGAAATATTAAGAGATTTCGTAGTGATAGAGGTACAGAATATGATTCCAATGAATTTAAACAATTATATACATCATTTGGAATTATTCACGAGACCACTGCACCTTATTCACCTGAATCTAATGGAAAAGCTGAAAGAAAGAATAGGACTCTTACTGAATTGGTAGTTGCTTCGCTTATTAGTTCTGGAGCACCCAAATCTTTATGGGGTGAAGCTCTTTTATCTGTATGTCATGTTTTAAATAGAATTCCACATCTATCTTCTGATACTTCACCATACGAATTATGGAGAAGTAGAAAGCCCAATATTGATTATTTTAGAGTTTGGGGTTGTTTAGCATATGTCAGAAAACCTGACCCTAAAAGAATCAAACTTGCAAGTAGGGCATATGAATGTGTTTTTGTTGGTTATGCAGAGAACAGTAAGGCTTCCAGATTTTTAGACTTGAATAATAATGTAATTATTGAATCCTTAGATGCTGATTTTTATGAGGATAAATTTCCTTACTTATTGAGGAACAGTGGGGGTAGTAGTGGGGGTTCACAACCCTCAACTTCCTCTGGCATTCCTCAAACTACAAATGCTGCTAATGTTGATTTAGATTCTGAGCCACGTAGAAGCAAACGTGCTAGAACTACTAAAGATTTTGGTGATGACTATGTTGTATATGCTTTAGAATCTGATCCTAGTTCTATCAATGAGGCTTTAACCTCACCGGATGCCGATTTGTGGCAAGAAGCCATAAATGATGAAATGGATTCACTAACCTCTAATGGTACTTGGGAGTTAGTGGACTTACCTCGCGGTAGTCGTACTATAGGATGCAAATGGATTCTTAAGAGAAAGCTAAAACCAGATGGTACTATTGAAAAATTTAAAGCTAGACTAGTAGCTAAAGGATATGTACAAAAGGAAAATATAGATTTCTTTGACACTTACTCTCCTGTGACCCGTGTGACTACCATTAGAGTTTTATTAGCCATTTCTGCTGTGCATAACTTGTTGATCCACCAGATGGATGTTAAGACAGCTTTCCTTAATGGAGAACTTGAAGAGGAACTTTATATGGATCAGCCTGAAGGTTTTGTGATTCCAGGGCAGGAACACAAAGTCTGCAAGCTGAATAAGACTTTATATGGTCTTAAGCAAGCTCCTAAACAGTGGCACGACAAAATTGATCAATTATTACTCTCAAATGGTTTTTCTATTAATAATGTTGATAAATGCCTTTATTATAAAGCATCTAGTGATAGTTGCATCATGCTTTGTCTATATGTGGATGATTTACTCATTTGTGGTTCTTCACTTGAACTAATTTCAGAGACTAAAACTATGCTTAGTCAAAATTTTGATATGAAAGACCTAGGTGAGGCCAATGTTATTTTAGGCATGAAAATCACACGTTCTGAGACTGGTATTACTCTTGATCAAACTCATTACATTGAGAAGATCTTGAAGAAATACAATTACTTTGACCGTAGACCTGCATGTACACCTAATGACCCTCATGTTAAACTTTTGAAAAATTCTGGTGCTGCAGTTAGACAAAAAGAATATGCTAGTATTATTGGTAGCCTTCGCTACGCTACTGACTGCACTAGACCTGACATTGCATATGCTGTAGGTGTATTATGTAGGTTTACGAGTTGTCCAAGTTCTGAGCATTGGAATGCTATTGACAGAGTCATGAGGTACTTGAAAAAGACCATGAACTTAGGACTACATTATGAGAGGTTTCCTGCTGTCCTTGAGGGATTCAGTGATGCAGATTGGAATTCATTTTCGGATGATTCCAAGGCCACAAGTGGATACGTTTTTAGTATCGCTGGTGGTGCTGTTTCTTGGAGGTCCAAGAAACAGACTATTTTAACTTACTCTACTATGGAGTCTGAGTTAGTTGCTCTAGCTGCGGCTAGTGAGGAGGCAAGCTGGTTGAGGAACCTCTTGTCTTACATTCCATCATGGAATAGGCCTATACCTCCGATCTTAATCCACTCAGATAGTACTGCTGCCATAGCTAAAGTACAAAATGCTTACTATAACGGTAAGAGATTAGCGATTCGTCGCAAGCACAGTACGGTGAGAGAGCTCCTCACGTCTGGTGCTGTCACTGTGGATTTTGTCAGATCAGAAAGTAATCTTGCAGATCCTTTGACGAAAGGATTGTCTCGAGACAAAGTTTGGAATACATCGATAAGGATGGGACTAAAGCCCATTTAGGATCACAATTGGTGGGAACCCAACCTATACGACTGGAGATCCCAAGACATAGGTTCAATGGGAAAAACAAGCCATGCTGTGATTGAAATCATGCAACCTAGGAGTTTTACCACTCCCTAGTCCATCCTGATGTGTATGTGCATGATATTTTGTAGCGTTAGTAAGGATGAGCTTGGCTCTTAATGAACTCTATATCTCTGAATGAGAGGAGTGCCTAGCTACAAGAGCACTCTTGATAGACTCACCGGGGTGTTTGTGAAGTGTGGCCGCTTCTACGAGAATAGGGCTGATTCTCTAAAAACATTCACCTATACTGGGATAAGCACAAGGCCGGAATGTGCTGGCATTTAGAACTTGCACCTGGTAGAATCACGTGTGGTTTTCCTTCACTATGTAAAAACGGGTAATGAGTTCAAGACTGAAGATCACTCATTATTCTTGCATTTTGAGGATTGTCCACTATGTAAGGTTCAAGTCTTCGGACACCTTACTTATGCATGGTTCTATACTTTTTGAAAAACCGCTTCTTTTAAAATTAGTGTTTTAAATATATAAGTGGGGGATTGTTGGAATTGAGTATACATTCAAAACACTCATCTTGTTATTAATACTGTCTCATGGCCTAACGGTTAAAGTTTTGAGTTCACAAGAGGTTGGGGGTTCAATTCCTATATTCTACATGATGTATATATATATATATTTATATATCTATGACCGGGCCGGGCCTTAGGGCCTTGGGGGTCTTGGGGTCTATTGAAAAAAAAAAAAAACAGAACTTTTTTTTTTCTTTCTTTTTTTGAAACTTTCAGAATTCAAAACGTTTTTAATAAATATAGCAGTTTCACACATAAATAGACTTTATGTTATAGCAGTTTCAAAAATTAAATAGTATTCATTATATAGCCGTTTTTGGATTAATGCACACTCATTATAGCTTACTGGTTACAAGCTATAAGATGAGTATCTTTGGGAAGAAGAAGACACAGAAAACAGAAAAAGAAAATACAAATTTCTATCATTCAAAATTTTCTCAAAAAATTCAATTTCTGCGGTTTTTTGCTGGTGCAAGTTGGTACGTGCTGCTTTGGAGTCTTGGCAGCACTGTAGATCAGAAGCTCGTTGTATCCCGGGAGAAGTGTTTGGTGATCAACGATTCATCTCCAGAATCGGCCAAATAGTTTCTTAAAGAAAGTGCAACCCACGCCTCGAGCTACTTCTCACTTTCTTCCTGTTGCAGATCAATTCCAGAAAGGTCACTTGGTACACTCAGGTCGTTTTATTCCTAACAATAAATAAATATAAAAATAATTTCTTTTGATACATAGAAACTATCTATCTGCTGACCAACTCCATTGAAGATGATTAAGGTGTCATTTTCGTAGGCTTTGACCATCAATTGACTCACGAATTTTACTTGCACCAAAGCAGAGTTGGAAAGAACTTGTAAGTGCAGTTCTTAGTTGTTATCTTTGATGTGGGAAGCAAGATTAAAAAAACTTGGCATTTGGATTGTTATCGCCCTAACGTACATTTTGTTTTATTTCCTTGAAAGTTATTGTTCATCCTTGAATATTTGATATTTTATGCTTCTGTTGCTTATGCTTTGCTTTTATTACTCATGATAAGCAAAAGAGCATGTAGCATCATCATGCTCATTGCCTACGTTGCTTACATCTTCTTCCAACTGAAGACTCACCGTCAACTCTTTGAGGCAAAAGAGGTCTGCACCACAAATCAAACCATTTAACTGACTGAATTTGTTCACATTGTTTATTGATAAGAATGCTTATCGATTTCACGATATATGTTAAGAAAAGTATTTATCTATTTTATGCACAGAGAATTAATCTTTTTTAAAAAATAAGTTACCATAAAATGATTTTTGATATTTGGTTGAGTTTTGAAGACTTGAAGGTTTAAAATTATTTGAAATGTTATCAGGATGATGAACAAAATGACTTGGTATCTGAGCAAGATGAGGTAGTGATGGGATTTCCTAGTGCAATGGCATGGTTGGTGGGCAGGACAATTGTAATTGCAGTATTGTCCGAGTATGTTGTTGGCACCATTGAGGTAATACTGAGACTATTTCTCATTTTCTTTTAAATCTTAAGACAAATTTACTTTGACATGGTCAGGAAAAAAAATTATTTATCTTTAGAAGAACATTCCGTAGAGAATATAATATAAGACTTTGCTTCTTATATTTATCTCTAAAATTATAATGGGAGAAGGCCTTAGTGTCATATGTAAATGTTTTGTCAATCTACCAACCCGCGTGCATAACTATTATAAAGGAGGTCCTAGGTTCAAATCAAGACTATGTCTAAATTTTTATTTAAAAAAACTATATTTATTAAAACGTGCATCGCACGTGTAAACTACTAGTTTGATCATAATGCCAAAGGATGTTATATGAGAAACCATACTAAAATCAAAATTTTAATTGATTAATTTTGCATTGTACATATGCATTAATCTCTTTCTCTTAAACTTCTGAGAACTTATAATTATTGGTGAGACACCAAAAATGTCATGAAATATAAATTTTAAAGCCTAATTGTTTGCAAGTTTAGATCAATATTTGATGTTAGTTACTAACTATATGATAATATTCTAGGTTGCATCGGAATCGTGGGGCATATCTATCAGCTTCATCAGTATTATTCTACTGCCCATTGTTGGAAATGCAGCTGAACATGCAGGTGCTATCATATTTGCCTTCAAGAACAAGTTGGTAAACACATTAGAACTCTCAGAAATATCCTTTTACATGATACCAATAAAATCATTATGCTGAAAAAATTTGTATATGTAGGATATTACTCTTTTGTAGTAGTATTTAATTTCACAAATACATGATTAAGATAGTTGTATTCACTGTTTTCAGGAGCAGCAACAACCGTTCAAGCAAGCAGCAGTAGCAGCTGAAGCAAGCAGTGAATATTTTGAGGTGATTGAGCTATTTTTTATGTAGTGTATGAGCGGATTGAGGGATGTGTATGTTGTATCTTGAATGATTGAGCTATTTTTTTATGTTTATGTGCTGTTTGAAATATGTTTATGTTATTTCTTAGGCTGATTGACTTCTTTTTCTGCTGTAAATGAGCTGATTGAGCTATTTTTTATGTTGTATCTTGGCAGTTTGAGCCTTTTTTAATATTGTTTATGAACTAATTGAAGGATGTTTATGTTGTATCTTGGCCGATTGAGCTATTATTTATGTTGTTTATGTGCTGTTTTTATTTATGTTGTTTATGAGCTGTTTGAGGGATGTTTATGTTGTTACTTGGCTGATTGAGCTCTTTTTTAGGTTGTTCATGAGCTGATTGAGCTCTGTTTATGTTGTAAAGCATCAGATTGTTATAAAGCATCAGAGTGATACACAATACATATAATCATATAATAACAAAAAATGTACAGTGTTTTATGACAAATATATAACAATCTCCTTGCTGTCTCAATTTCGCTATGCAGAACTTCGACATACGGTACAAATGAAAAAAAAAAACAAACAAAGCTTGCATTGTCTCTCTACAGGTTAAATATAGAATATGCATACTTGATACTTCAACAAATACCTCGTGCTGTACTGCAGCATGAAGCAGCTTTTAACAAGCAAGTGAACGGATAGTAAAACGCAGAAACCAATCAACTTATATGTAATGATGGAACCATAAATTATCCACTATATTTGTACCTTCGGGTATCATACAATTCATTGTAAGATGAAAGCTCAAGAATTTGTATCAAGATCAAGATCCATTGCTAGCTGATTGAGAGATGATCCACAAGTAAAGCAAAGAATACATGACCACACCAAAATGAGGCATACAGGAATGATGATGATTGCAAAAATGTGCTAACAAACAGCAGAGAAAATCCAAACGAAAACTAATGAGTTGTTTGAGAAATAAGCGAAAACTATTGTCATATTGAAGACAATTGCTAATAGCCAAACCATCACTCACAATAGTCCCATCCTTTACCAGCACACCACACTTGAAAAGCAATGTGAATTGCTAATAGCCAAACCATACCGCTGCTGTTACTATTACAATGAGAACAGAAATGAATATAGCAAATCTATACTATCAACCTATTATAGACTAGAATTCCATTTTCCCGCGCTACAAATGTTAGGCCCACTACACGCCATTGACATTGGAATTGCCAGAATGTCTCGAGCCATCTTTGACAACGTTGGGTACTTGACAATATTCAGTTTCAGTTTCCACCAGTTACCAACATATCCTACAGCATGTACAAAAACCAAAAATCAGCACCTAGCATTAATTTAATCAGCAACTAGCATCTATTAGTCATAGGCTCAGAACATGTATGTATAGAAAAAATGATTGAACAGAACATGGAGATTAGTGTAGGGCTGCATTTGAATGCTATGCCAATGTAACGCAATAGTACCCAAATGCACCGCATAAATTTTGTAGACATGATTCATTAAGCAATACAATTTTACTTCTGTACTAGTTACCGGATTGTAAAGCAATGTGAATCTTTGAAATGTAAATCTTTGAAAGTATTGAATTAGTCGTAGGCTCAGAACTCCTTTGTATGTTCTAGCATTTTGAACTTAGTATTGGCTGAGAATATAGCAGCTTGGGCGGCAAAAGCAAGTACTGGAATTGAGAAAATGTTACTCATTTTGCTACATGAATTAAAACATAAAAACTGAAACCCCTGAAGTTTTTTTTATAAAACAAAGTAGGCTCAGAATACAGATTTAAAACTAGGGCTGCATTGCAATGCCATGCCAACTAGTTCAAATACATAAATAATCGAGCATCAATATCTGAAGGAAGAAGTAGAGGGAGAAGCAACAACAGCTAAATTCTTGCTTTCTGTCAACATGGATCACTTTACTGATGACTGTTAGTATTACAGGGAACTATTAGTAACTGAACAAAATTTTGCAATGGCATGCTAACTAGTTCAAATTCATAAGCTATCAAGCATAGTTCATATCATCATTTTTGAAAAACAACATTTACATACACTGTTTTGGCCCCCTCTACTACTCACAATGAATTCAGCACCCAATCCACCAGACTCACAAATCAAAGCATACTACTAGGGCTGCAGTTAAATGTCATGCCAACTAGTTCCGATCACCATAATGACCATCAAAACAATCAACAACAAGAACAACAAAACAACCTCAAACCAACTAATATCCAAGTGTGACTACTCATCGTTGCCAACTTATATCTAATATCAAATTATAGCAACTTAGTATCATATGAAAAACTAACTTATATCCAGGTGTAACTCATCATTGCCTGCACACACAACCAAAAGAAATATGTAATAAATTGAACTTAATTTTTAAAACCATATATGATAATCATAAACTTCCCTCCAAAATCGACGGTGAAGAGAGGCGTCGGGCGCTCTTTAGGCGGAGTTGAGAGGATTTCGAGATTTGGGGGTTGAGAGTTGAGAGAGTTAGGGTTTCAGATTTGGGGGGATTTCGAGAGCGGAAGAATTGAGAGGAGCGTCGGGATCGATTAGCAAGAGATTAAAGAGAGAGAGCGTCGGATTTAGGGTTTCGATTTGGAAGTAGAGATCGTCGGATTTGGAGCTAGGGTTTGGGGCGATTTGGGGAGTGGGGAGAGAGAGAGAGCAGAGAAGAGAGAGTGAACGGGGAGATAGAAGGAGAGGAGAGATTGAGGGAAGAGTAAAATGACCAGAGGGAGTAAATGACCATTTTACCCTCAACAAAACACCTGCAGAACGGGATCTGATCTCAGCCATTCGATCTGAATCAAACTAGATCATATGGCTGTTAGCTCCCACTCACGATAAGGAGCCCATCTCACCATCTCATAATAGACTAACACACACACTCTCTCTCTCTCTCTCTCTCTCTCTCTATATATATATATATATATATAAACTAACTCATTTAAGAAATTCAATAACTAAAAATATTTATTATTTTTACAAGGAAAAAAACTAAAATAACTCATGAGGAGAGGTAGTGTTTCTGGCTGGAGTCGCAAGGCTCTATCCGTTTCATCAAAAAGGGATCGGAAGAAAAAAAAATAATAATAATAATAATAAAATGGGGGAGGGAAATAATTGTCACCTGCTCCAGAAATAGACCTTTCCCACGTGTACGGCCACTACCCACACTTCTGTTCCCTCCTCAGACTGCAATCTACACCCCCCAAAATTCACCCACGATCACTCTCATAAATCCCTTTCCCACACAATCTTGGGTTCCAAATCGGGTGCAAAAATAACAGGTGCAAATAAAAACGACCCTATCAAATTAGTTATATTTATCAATAAAATAAAATGAGTAAATTGCTTAAAAATTAGAGGAGAAGACAAAACCATAACCTCATCTACATAAATACTCCAGTTTGCACCGCTCGAATTTGGTGCTTCCTTCCTACCTTCATCTTATCTTTCCTCTCTTTCTCTCTCCTCAATTATTCCCTTTCTCTCTCTGAAAAGGTGCGATCTTTTACCTCTTTGTTTCGATTTTGAATTCGATTCAATTCAATTGCTAGGGTTTCATTCAACCAACGATCTGTTTCATCTTCGATTCGTGAGGTTGTGATTTGGATTAGGTTTGGGGTTTCTTGATGTTGTGTTAATCTGTATAATTTGTGATCTTTGCTAGGGTTAGTAATTTGTATGTTGTTTTTCACTTTTAGATTTGTTTTTGTTATTTTAAAACTCTGGTTGTTATAACTATGACATATTTGGGACTTATTTTGGGGTTAAGGTAGCTACATAGTTATTTAAACTCCACTTTTACCTATTTTTTCTTAACTTGGAAGATAACTTTAGGTTGGAGGTAATGGTACCTTGTACCTTCGAAGTTCATATAACTTTGGTTATCATAACCTACTTGTGACAAAAGCAAAAAGAGTTTCTCTCTCCAGATTATCTCAACTTACCTGTGACAAAACCAAAAAGAGTTTTTCTCTCTCTAGATTTTTTAGAGAGAGAAACTCTAGAGAGAGAAACTCCTAAAAAATCCAAAAGAAAGAGAGGGAGCAACCGCCGGTGCGGTGGTTTGGTCGTCGGAGTCACCGACTATAGGAGTAGAAGGGTTTTTTTAGCGTCGCAGATGTCGGGGATGGCGTGGATGGGAGGCTCGACGTCAAGAGAGCTAGCGTTGAGTGTGGGAGTTGCGCCGCCGGGGGATGTGGGGGGTGTTGGCATCGCAGTCGGAGCTGTTGTCGTTGGCCTGTAGCATGCTTTGGATGGGAGTTGTGCCGAAAGGGCTGGCATCGGGGGTGTGGTGATGTCGGATGTTGTCATTGCTGTAGGATGCTGCCTTTGCTGTCGACGTTTTAGGGGCTGGCTCAGCAGGAGAGAACGACGGTAAGTGGCTGCCGTTGAGGGGTGGAGTTGCGCCAGTGGGAGATGCGGTGGTCGTGGTGGTTGCCGACACAGTGAAGGAATTTTAGGGAGTTTGGAGGGGAAATTTTGAAGATTTGGTAAGTGGTGGGCTTGATTGTGGGATCTTGATTGAATCTCGGGATTCATTTTGAGTTAGCCTAAATTAGTTTCTCATTGATCGGTCTTTGTGAAGGTGCGAATCCTCAACGATGCGGTGTATGATTTTGTTGACACCGTTAGACGTGCGGGGCGTCGATATGGTGGTGGATGTATGAGTTGTGGCTGTTGTGTTAAATGTGCAAGTCGTCGCCGGTGTGGTTGATGCATGAGTCGTTGTGGCTGTTGTGTTAAATGTGCAAGTCGTTGCCGGTGCGGTTGATGCGTGAGTCGTCGCTAATTTGGGAGTTTGAGCAAGTTGTTGCTATGGTGAGAGATGTGTGAACCGTTGTAGGTCACAGGAATGGTGTTTGGGCTAGTCATCATAGATGTGGCGTACGGGAAAACTGTCACCGTGGCGGTGAATGAACTTATTGTTCCGGGTTAGAGAAGATGCAAGTCGTCACCAGATGAGTGGATAAGCAAGTCGTTATCAAAATAGTAATTAGGCAAGTCGTCATCAAAATAGTGATTAGGCAAGTCGTCTCCGGTGTGTTGTACTGACAAGGCGTCACCGAACGAGGTTCAGGGAGTCGTCGTTGCTGGAGTGGTGTTTGAGTGAGTCGTCGTTAGAAGGTAAAGTGGCAAGTTGACACTACGATGGATGTTCGATGAGTCATCATTTGGTTGATCTATAGGAACTTAGGATGCACGTCAACTAATGGTTGGGAGAACATGTTGCATGTGTCTTCGTATGCAAGTTTAGCTTGGGGAGGGACAAGTTAATGTTGTTGGTTTAGTTGTGTAATGGTATTTTCTATTGTTCCTTTTGAGGAACGGTTGATGTAATTATATGTTCTACTTTGTTTCGTTAATTCTTTATTAATGAAGCGGTGACGTGGTCACTTTTATTCTTAAAAAAAAAATTATCTTTAACTTTGTTCCCAAACAGGGCTGAAGAACTCAAGTTATGGCCTGTGAAAGCTATATATTACCTGATGGAAAAGGGACTAATGAATAGAACTGAGGGAAAATGTATGGGTAAGAGTTGTAGTAGTCATGTGCAGACAAAAATAATAAAAGAGGATGGTGTAGTCTTGCAAGAGAGAATTAAAAGGAGATATCTGCTTAGTGATGTACTGATATATGGTTGTGAAGAATTCTGCAGCTGTGTATTTACTTGGGTTACATGGCATCTTGTTGGTAACCGATCTGTTTTCCATAACAATTTTGGTTATATTGTTCAGTTATTGCCTGGCCACCTAAGGTTCCATTTTTGCCCCTGTTTGGATACAAAGGTAGGATGCCTTTAGATAGTTTTTAAGTGAACAATCTATAGGTGGTTGCTTACCTGTACATCTACTTTGGCTTGAAAAATAAATTTGGTTGGTTTGGAGTAAAGATTACTAGGATATCCTTCATTTTATCTTAACTTTGAGGTGGATAAACCAGAGGTACTGTACTTCCAAAAACGGATCAAAGTTCCTTTACCTACATATAGGCAACTCATTTCCACTGACCTCCACTTACCCCCACTCACCTCTGAATCCAAACATGGCCTTAGGGGTCGATAGGCTTCTCCCGATCATATTTTGAAATTCAGGTTACAGTGGGAGCCTGTTTCTGTGGTTATAAATATTGGCAGAAAGCAATGATTAAAGCAGTGGGCAAAAAGGTACCTAACTATGGTCAAATCTAGGTTTAAATCAGCATAAGGTGATTTTCCATGGGAAAATTGGGATTATATGGGAATATGCAGGATTAAGTGGGAAAGCGTTTAGCTTTTGAATTCTTTTTAGATCAAAATTTCAGCTAATTTATTTAACATGATAGTTTTGAGGTTGATTTAGGTGAATAAATTACTTATTAATAAGATATACCGGACTGTAGACTTCTTTACTTGTTACAGTAGCGCATTGTGACTGATAAGGCACAACTTCATCCAGGCTTGTATTGGTTATTATATTTACTAATGTAGTAAATTATTTATTAACTAATAATTATTGTTTTGCTGTTGTATTGGTTATTCTGTCTACTGATGTAGTGATTAGCTAATAATAATTGTTTGTTGTTGTTTCAATTTAGTTGTGTGTTGTATATTATTGGTTGTGTTGTGAGATATATGGTTTTAGTTGTTTTCCTACTTCTCTTGTTTTTTCCTTCCAGATTTCCCATTATTTTTTAAAATTTATTTTCTCATTATGTTCCCATATTATTGTATTTTTTAGTTAAAAGATTTTAGGTTAGCGCCTTTTGCTACTGTAGCTGCCCTGCCCCTGGTATCATGCTTTCTTCCACGTTACTCTACTTTTCTTCTCTTTTATGTGCCATTTGTCACTTTAACCATGTCATCTTTATAAATTTACTTGACTGATAGCATTTTTTTCGAAGTTGGAAAAAGTCCACTGTTATCTTTATAAATTTATACAGAAGTAATTACAGATACATATACATCAGTATGGTGCAATATAGATTCCTGCAGATCCAACTAGGGGTGTGATTGAGCCAAGCTTTATAAAGATGGGGGGGTGTTTGATCTTGGCTTATTATTGTTGAGCCAGCAGAGGGACCTCACATATTTGTCCTTGCATTTCATGCCAAGCCTGATTTACTTGCCATTGAGATGTTTTGTTTTTGTTTTGCTGTTGTGTTATTTTTTTTGGACATCCAGTAAGATTGGGTGGGAAGAGGGCTGACACTAATCCATATGATACTTCAATGTTTTGATAAAATTTCCCCATCCACAATGCATATGAGAGTTTGGACCCAAGACCTTCTATATGGGCATCTCGATATATGTTGTTACTTTGTTTATCTTAGGCTGTCTGCTCTACTTAATTCATTATAACTGGCCTCTAAATTTTACTTCTTAATTTTTGCTAAATTTGGCAAGCTTTTGGGTAATTGGTTGTATCTTGAAACTGAAATCGTTAGATCTCAATCTTGATATCTTACTATTCATTAGTTTGGTTTACAGAACCATTTTTACTTATAATTTCCGAAATTAAGCATGTTTCTTCGTAATCCGAATTCAAGCATTCGGTGTTTTAATACATGGTTTCAATGGAGAACTGATGCAATTCATTCATTGCAGGTTTTTCAGTTCATCACTTTCTACTAAAGTAAGCCGAGGAAGAGCTCAGTCTCTTACCGCTTTCCTTCTCGTCAACCAAGTTTCATGTCTGATCTCGACGTCCAGATTCCCACTGCCTTCGGTAAGTATATTTTCCAATATACACCCCCAAAAAACCATCTAGCTGTTGGTTGCTGATCATGTTTTGTAGCTTGGAATCCTATTGCGTTGATTAACAACTTCATTTGCCACATTCCGTATATCTATGTATGATGTTAATCTTTTACCTGAACCAGTAATCCTTGTAACTCTCTTTTGTGAGTTGCAAACAGTTAAACAGTTAAGAATTAAGATTAAGGCATTGCCTGACAACCATTTTGATGTTTAATAACTGTCTGTCTCTACTAGTCTACGTGTTGCAAAAATTTGAATCATAACTTAGAATCAGTCCATTCTATGGGATTCCGTCTTTGTACCATCTTTCATTGTTGACACACGTGGCAATGCTCCACTGTCCATTAAAAAGAGAATTGTCTTAAATGGTTGCTACTTTTATTTGGTTGGAAGTTGAAGCTCTGTCAAGTTATATAGATGCAATCTGTATTTTGTTTGAGGATGCTGTATCTGCTTGTAGCCTATCGCCTACCGTATAATCCTGTACATGTTTTCCCATTTCGTTTTTCTTTTCTTGAAATTTTTGGTAGAAATTGTCTAAAAGGAAACAAATATTATCCTCTCAGAGAGTGAGTACCTATGGTGCGGTCTCAGCTGCACTGCGGGGGAGGGTCCACTGTTTTAAATTTCCTCCGATACGGCCGAAATTTCGTTTTGGTTGGCTTGCCGATACGAAATAACATATTTTATATTCTATCGTTTTGGACTGAAATGTGTAAATTTCGGCTGAATTTGCCGAAACATCGGTCGAAATATTGCCGAAATTGGTGAAATATCAGCCGAAATTGACACAAATGTTATTGTGAATATATATAAAAAATTGTTTTACTTTTGCATGTCTTTCAATATAGGACCTTAAGCTAAGATAATGTGAGAATTTCGTCTCGCTATTGTTTGTATATATGCAAAGTCAAGTAAGTTTATTAACTAATACATTTTTTCTAATCAATGCAAATTCAATTTAGTTATATACTTATATTACATTCTCTTTTATATTATTTGTTAAATTTTACAAATATTTACCGTAATTGATTCATGTTATTAGTTACATTATACATTATTTTATATGATAAATGACATGTAGGATATATAATATCTTATTTAGTAACCAAAAAAAGTATTTATCGAGTATAGAAAATGAACATCCGATATCTCCTATCCGAGACGAAACACCCTTTTGCCGAGACGAGTCCGAAATCCGATATTTAAAACCATGGGAGGGTCCCGTTAGTTGTGGTATTTTATTTTCTAAGCTGGTTAGATAGACGTGTAAGTCAGACCTCTCTTCGTGAGTGTTATCCTTGCATTTAATGCCCAGCAGCTGGAAACCAAACAAGGGAACGACAAGACAAACCAATAAAATGAGATGCTATGATTTTTGAACTTTTGCAGACATTTTGGTGTGCAAAGTCAAGAATTATTTTTCCTGATATCTCTATGCCGTGTATCCTATTCAAGCTCTTCTAAACTGAATGAACCTTTTATCTTCCTTCCGTTGTTTATGTTATGTAGATCCATTTGCTGAGGCCAATGCTGAGGACTCCGGTGCTGGATCAAAAGAGTATGTGCATGTGCGCATACAGCAGAGGAACGGAAGGAAGAGCCTGACAACTGTACAAGGGCTAAAGAAAGAGTTCAGCTATTCCAAGATCTTGAAGGACCTCAAAAAGGAATTCTGCTGCAATGGTACCGTTGTTCAGGATCCAGAGCTGGGCCAGGTCGCGTTCTCAACCTCGAATGATTATCTGTGTTTTAACTCATAAGTTATCCTTTCATTATCATCTAACTTGAACTTTTAGCACGTGCGCATGCTTTCCTTCCAATGATTTTATTTCCCAACATTCTCATTTTTTTTTCTTTATGCATCATAAAATTTACTTCATTGTTGCAGAAGATAATGTATGATTTACTCAAATGAGAAGTGAATGCAGTGCATGTCACATACCACATTCCATTCTTTTGAAGTTCACTGTAGAGATTAATGGAAGTGTGGTTGTTCTACAACTTTTACTTGATAAGGAAAAGGGGAGACTCATCTTAAGTATTGTTTTTTTTTTTTCTGCAGGTTATTCAACTGCAAGGCGACCAGCGTAAAAATGTCTCCACCTTCCTAATTCAGGTAATTGATAAGATGGAAAATTTTCTTATGTCCACTTATCTTTCTTTAGCCAGTGATTTTGTTGACTTTTTCCCCTCTCGAACATTCATAATTAGGCCGGGATTGTGAAGAAAGAGCACATCAAGATACACGGCTTCTAAGGGATTGCGATTTCTCGTGCTGCAGGCAGCACAGCAGTTATATGCTTTATGGTTTACAGAAAACGTGTTTATGCTTGTATTATTATTAATACTTTACAATTGATAAGATCAGTTTGTAGCAAGAGAAATAGTAATAGGTGTTTGCGTTGTCCGATGCACGTGTGCTCTTATCCATGGATTATATCCTGTACTTAATCTCTGTTGAGAGAAACTGTACTGAACCTTTCTTGTTTAAGTTAAATACAATCTGTTTTTGGTTAACTTTTCTGCATGATGATTTTCTGTTTTGTTCATCTTTTCTTATCAGTGGTGCTGAGATTTGCCCCTATTGATGGAGAGAGTTCTCCATATCTGGAATTTGTTGTTGCCTTTATAGGGAGCATATTGATGCAGAAACGTAGTTTGTTGCTTTTGAGATGTTCCGTTTAGGGATAGGTTTATGCTTTGTTTTTGTTAAATGTGAAAAGGATCGAGGATGTTGTTAAACCTGTGAAAGATTAGCTACTTGCCCTTGCAAAAGAATGGCGAAATTACTTCATATCAACTTGTGGTCTGTCTGTCCTATTTCCTTTCTTTTGTTTTGTTAGGTTTTGTGAGAATTAACAATTGGGAATTAGGGTTGATATTTAGATCTAAGTTACTTGAGATATTCATCCTAGGTATCAAGATTGGAATACCTCGACTGTTATCACAAACCAGTATTTATTCCTAAATACTGATTTGGGTATCGGGTTATAAACCCACAAATCCGCGTTCCAATATCCAATCAATTGTACGTTCAATACACGTGTTGCTCATATGCACATGCAATATTTATAGAGAGAATATACCAATATATCCAACAATCTCCTCCTACATTCTCAATATATAAAGTACATGATTATCAAATCAGTTCAGTATAAAACTGACTGGCTGATAGTATTCCATAAAAGGAAAAGCATCATAAAGGTATAGTTTCATAAGAGCCAATATAATTATAAATCTGAATAGTTCAATCAAGGCTAAACCAATATAATTAAATAGTTCCAAACCATATCCAATTCAAAATAGTTCACAAAGACTAAACCAATTGGAATAATCTGTCATAGTTTCAAAATCAAACAAAGCAAATAAATTTCAAGAACAAAGTATGAGTTTTAAGCTCATGAACATAATAGTCTTAAACTCAACAGAAGATTTACCAAGCAAGTGACTAATTTATTCTCGAAATAAATAAACTGAAATTCTATCCTTGCACACTGCTTTATGTTTACTCTTCCATTATGAGCAAATCATTATATTTGAAATCTATGTTGACAGATTCAACTCCTCCATCTTTACTAGCTTATTGAAAACAAGAATATCAAGAGACACATTTCTAAGAATTCCAATGAATTTCACAAAGTATCTAGTTCCACAAAAGAACTTAGTACAATTCATAATTAGCTTAGCAAAAATGTAACGTAAGCATTGCAATCAAGTTTCTTTAACTAAATAAAGAACATGAACTTTTATAGTTTCTACACAAGAATCATACTATGTTTCATATTGAAATGAAAAGACTACCATTTCAATCATGGTTTAACATTGAATCATCAAAATTGGAATGAAACATGTATCCATAAAAGACATATCATCAAAATTGGAATGATATTTAAGACAATTTAATAATCGGAAATACATCGACAAGTTTTCATGTTTCGTATTGGAATAATATGATTATTCTAAGTAAATTCTATAGATGTATAATACCATTAAAATTGGAATGACATTATATATTTGTGGAATTTATGTGGAATCATCAAAATTATCTAAAACATGTCAACTGCCTAAAATTGATGTTTAAGTTTGAACTTCTTTATGGTTCCAATTGGATTCTAAATTTCAAAACAATTAGGATGTTAAAGCTTTGACTCAATAGCTTTCAACTGCCCATTTTCCCCACAGTTTTGATAATTAGATCACTTTCAAGTCTCTTAGCAAGAGCATTAGCCATACTTGTCACAATTGCACTTTATCTATGAGAAAGTTTAACTAGACTTCTTTCAGCCTTGATATACTCCTCCTACTATTATAGAGTGAGTTATAAGCTACAGTGCATTGTAGCTTGATAGTCGTATAACAGAATTAGCGAGTTACTTAAACTTCTTAATGGATAACTAGCAACAATTTCTTCAATCCACTCAGCCTTTTCCTATGCAAAGGATAACACATAGAGGTCTGATTACATGGATGATAGCACAGTGCCTGTTTGCTTTTTTTATTTCCATAACATTTCTGTTTCTCCTAGTGTAAACACATTTCTACTAGTTATCGACCTTCACTAAATTATGAGCATCATAATGCATCAGATCAGCCATTCATTCGAAGAATGACTAGAGTAGCACAAAACAAACTCTTGAATTCCACTCATGTATCTCATTAGCCTCTTAAGGGCACTCAAATGTGTATGGGATTATTAGTAAATCTACAGATCATACCTACCTCAAAGGCTATGTCTATTCTAGTACAGATCTTTGTATACATGAGACTGTCAATTCCTTTAGAATGATCATCTTTCTCATAGTTGCACCATCATTAGGTGTCAACCTTTTATCATAATCATAAGGTGTTTCAAAACACATTTTCAATTACTATATCCCCACTTTTGAAATACATTATGATTTGATGAGTTTGACTAAGAGTTATTCCTTGCCAACTGAAACTCACCCCTATACCTATGGTGTCCACAGTACCTAAGTTTTTCATGTTGAATTCTTTTGATAGCACAATTTTAACTTCATTTGTAATAGAGAGGTCACTTCCAAGAACATGCATGTCAATAAAACAAATAAATAATAGCCACTATATTTGACACACCACAAAGTTGAAGGCACTGATCTGAATTACTTGATTCATATACTAGGCTCTCTAAAAAATTTGTCAAATTATTTATTCGTCGGCTATACATGTTTTAAGAATATACAATGATTTTACTAAATTGTAAATCTTGTTCACTAAACATATTAGTTCAAAACTTTCTAGTACAAAACTGTTCAGTACAAAACATCAAGTACAAAACTTTTTAAATATCCTTTATGAATGACAAAATTTTCAATAGATGTAAGGGTAAGAAGAATACTTATTGTAGCAATATGACAAACATGTGAGTAGACATCAAATAAATCTACCCTATTTTTCTCAGTCAATCTGTTAGCTAATAAAAAGCATTAAAATTGCTACTGAACAATCAAAATTAAGTTTCTTCCACAAAACCCCACTTACTTACTATAGTTTTAGCCCATTTCGGCAGATCAACTAAATTAAAGTATTATTGTATGACACAAAATCATCTCATTGTCTACTAAAGACTCTTCTTAGCTCATTTGTCATTCAGGTTTTTAAGTGTCAGTAAGGCTGGTTCTTGATTCCAACTGTGAATCATTGAACGTGTCTGAAGGACTAGATTATTTCATACATTTATCTTTGATGAACACATCCTCAAAGAACTCTGCAAGTCTAGATTATTCTAACACAAATTAGATAGATCCAGCATCTGTCCACCGAACTACATTCTGTACTTTCTAAACACACACAATATTTGTTGTAGGTCCTACTTTAGGCCTTCTAGAGTCATGTACTCTAACAGATGTATCACAACACAAATTTTCACTTTAACAAAATTATTTGTGTTTTCATGCCATGATTTACAAGGTGTTTCAATTTAGAGTGTAGTAACACATTAGAGATATGATTAACAACACAATATCACTTATAATTACACAAGACAAACAACAGTCAATAATATAGAATTTAAGATTTCACTAAGTGTTTGATTCTAACTTTTATCAATATCGTTTAACTGTTGTAAGTAGAGTACAGTAGAGATTATGCCAAATGCAAACTTCTCTTAAATTGTTAAAAAATATTCACCACCTCTATCAAATTTGAACCCTTGATTTTTAGCATTTAACTATATATATTTTTTTTAAAAAATTCATTAAGAATAACAAGTGCTTCATTCTTCATATATATGACAGACATATATTAATTATCTACAAAAGCGATTAAATACTTCTGATCAACAATCGTCTCATCTAGTCACAAAGGTCCTGAGATCACAAATATCAGAATGTATTGACTCAAGAAGTTGTGTGCTCCTAGAGACCATACTAAATGATTTTCTAATGATCATAAACTGAGCACAACTTTCATATTTGTCATATTTAACGGAGTGTCATTTAGCAGAGTGATGAGTTTTAACAAGAACAAACAATTTATAGTGATTCTAAATTTCAAAATAACTTGGATGTTAAAATTTTTTACTCAATAGCTTTTAACTCCATTTCCCCCACAGTTTTGATAATTAGATCACATTTCCTCACAAACAATTGAATATATAGTTCTTAAATCCTAGCCAATTATGCTACGTTCAAGAACACAATTAGAACTATTATTATTAATTGTCTCATTTGTTAAACTCAACTTATACATGCGACTGACAATATAAGCACATTATAAGAGCTAATACAAGATTACTCTATCACATTTTACAAAATTGTTTGTTTTGTCTAATGGTTCTAACAATGTCCACTTGCTCAAACACACAAAGCTAAGAGTTCTTTCCTTTATTCGTTCTTCATCATCTTCATGATGCTAATGAGATAATGACTAACAAGCTATAATTCAACTTTGCACACACAGTATAATGAACGAGAAAAAACAAAACGTAACTAACGGAGTCATATCATACATTAAGAGATGTCCCCTCCTAAGTTACAGACATTTGTTATACATCTTATACATAAAAAAAATTATTTTATTTTATTAGAGAAGCTAATATATGATCTCACGCAAACTGCAATCAATGGATTTGTCAAAATATTTATACACATAGTATAATAAAGCACTTAACAACTCTAAACATGCTAGTTTTCAAAGCGAGAATAACTATGATCTAAAACTCTCAATCATGTGATCAAACCCACAAAACGTTAACACATTCATAACATGAAAATACTAAGAGGTTAAAGTAGATCATACCGACACTTCCAGTTAGAAGTGTTTTTTTAAATTCGATGGAGAAACCTGCGTAGTGTAGACTTATCATACCATGATGCAAATCTATCGTCTCCAATACACACAATTTGTAAGTAACTTTGGAGTTCCTACATTCATCAAATTGTTAAAGATTACCCAATTAAACAAATTATTAGCACTATCTAATTCACAACAATTTAATTGGAGATCCGAACTTTATAGTCAAAACCAAACAGTTTAACTTATCAATAATATGTATTTGATTTTAGCACATAGCCAAAACATATGTTCAACTTGTATTTAATTAAACAAATAATTAATACAGTCTTGAACTTAACCACTTAGCATCACAGTAATTCTATAATTCAAAATAAACTTAAAACGAATGTTTTGAACACATAACAAAATATTTAACAGAAATTTAATACGAGGAAAGTAAAGAACTTATCTTTCACTGTCTCTTCCCCTTCAATTGATTAGAGTCAAATCTGTTTCGAAACACATCCGATCTATCCCATATTGCATCCTCCAGAGTATCTCAATCTGTGCCAAACCCAATAAGGGACAAATCAACTGCTGCTCTCTTTGAGCAAATCCCACCCATTTCTAATCAAACCAATCTCAATTTCAAGGATTGAACTCGGTGGGGGGATTTCAACAAACAGGTTGTGGGCAGTTCTGAGTCGAACTCAAACTCCTGTCACACAAATGAGAGAGAACCCAACTGTCTTCTTCTTCACAATCCAAAAGCCAGAAATCAGTTTCTCAATGAATCGGTTTTAGATCCGACTAACACAAGAACAAATCTTGCAACTCTCAACTGTAGATCAAAACCAAAACAGATTCGGGTTTAACTTCGAGATCAGATCTATACCCAAATACACAACAGATGGATCGGGAGGAGGAGGTGACTGAGCACGGCGTCTGTTGGAGGGCAGCGCCGTCGATCAGCGACCACGGTGACTGAGTGGAAGCAGCGTTGTTGGAGCTTGGGCGGGATCTGACGCCTCGACGGATTGACGGCTTGTCGATGGTCGCACGAAAGAAGACGACGATTGGCGGCGTTCGTCTGTGGGAGCGACGACGCCAACCAAGGAGACGATCGTCGGTGACGATGGCCTCGAACGGCTTCGAGGGTTTCGACGGGATCCGACGGGAATGACTGAGTCCAACAGAGCTCCTTTTTTTCTCTCAATTAATCTCACAAATTGATTAATAATATCTCAAGATTGTTAGGTTTTGTGAGAAATTAACAATTGGGAATTAGGGTTAATATCTAGATCTAAGTTGCTTGAGATATTCACCCTAAGTATCAAGATTGGGAATTAGGGTTAATACCTCGACTGCTATCACAAGCCAGTATTTATTCATAAATTAGGTTTGGGTATCGGGTTATAAGGCCACAAACCCGCATTCCAATATCTAATCAATTGTACGTTCAATGCACGTGTTACTCATATCCACATGCAATATTTATATAGAAAGAATATACCAATATATCCAACATCTTTTACTGCTTACTGGTAACCCTCTTTCATTGTTTCATTAAAAAGATCTCATTGAAACAAGAACAGAAGCAAGCTAAGGTGTGATGAATCTCATTCATCATTTGCAGCATTGCTAATTCATTGCTAATTCTTTGCTGCTACGCTGCTGCGAGTGTGAGAGTTTTCTTCTGATGGCAGTTGTCCAGCTGCTAAAATTGCTACAGGATACAGCTAGCGCCCTTATTGTGCCATTTCTTCATGCTGGAGCTCTCGTATCTACTTCTCTATAGAGCTTGGGAAAGTGATCCAGCACCTCCAATGGCTGGCATGCTATATCACGGAAACATTGTTCAATCTCCATGCTGTTGTTGTTTGTTGCCAAAGCAGGCAGATCATGAAGTTGCCAATGTTCATTGCAGTTATGGCCACAGGTTCAATCCCGTCAACAAATAAATATTTCACTGTGGGTGGTTATCGTTCTCAGCATTTAATGCAGCTGAACAAGCTCTGGTTACTTCAGTTGTCCTGTAGCATTTGTGATTCGTGAGATCTGGGTGACATGGACAATTTAAATGCAGCTTTCCTGGTGAGGTGGTGAGGTGCAAGTCTCAGTTAATCGAAGCATTTAATGAGTATTTAAGTATGATTCACTGTCAGCTGCAAACGACAACGATTTCATTTCAAAATTGTCTGCTGCTCCTTAAAGACTGCATTTGCATTCAATGATGCTAGGACTCACCTTTCATATCGATATTCAAAATTTTCAGTTGAAGAAAACCAGTAACTTGCAGCCCCTCCTGTGCTGTGCATTCATTTAAAATCAGCCTATCCCGAGTACTGTTGTTGTTGTTGCCTAACTGATATGCTACAGCTTTTGTGATCAGAAACTCGTTGGAGCATCTAGTTCGAACTGGCAGAACCTAGCTGCAGCAAAAACTCGTATGTTGGTGGTGCCATTATATTGAATTTTTTCCCAAAATGATCCTATTTTTGAAAGTTTTTCCACAAACGACCTGTTTTTTTTTTTTTTCCTTAAACGCCCCACTCGCTTTTTGAAAAAGCGAGTGTAGCATTATCACCCGCGCTTTTTCAAAAAGCGAGTCTTAGGGTTCAGAAAATTTGAAACCTAAGACTCGCTTTTTGAAACACCGCGGGTGATAATGCCACACTCGCTTTTTCCAAAAGCGAGTCTTGGCCTTTTTGCCCCAGCAACACTCGCTTTTTGAAACACCGCGGTGAATTAACCCACACTCGCTTTTTCAAAAAGCGAGTGTCGTTTGGGACTTAAACCCCCCACCCCAAACAGATCTCCCTATTCCTCTTTCTTTCTCTTCCTCTTCTAACTTCGAAACCCTAACCCATCTCTCATTTCAAATTCGTCAAAGTACCCTCGTAATTTGTCGAATAACCCATAAAATTGCTTTGGACACCTTAAACCCATCTTCCGATAGAGGTTTAAATTTTGGAATTTGGGTATACTTGAAGAGGAAAGCTACTTCAACTATTTGACCCAAATAATCTTGTGAAGGTATGATGTTTATTGCCCTATTATTTTGTTAATTTCATTAGGTTTTCTTTATGGGTAGATAATAACTCGCTTATTGATATAAATTAACGTAGGTATGGATTTAGAGATTCCTATTTGGTTTTACTTTGGTGGTGAAATAATTCGTGATCTAAAGATTGGTTGTTGTTATAGCGTGTTGGATCCGAAAATAGTTTGGGTACCCCGTATCATTACACTTGAAGAAGTAGTTGAGAAAATATATGAAGTTACTAATTGGGATAGAAATCAATGGAATGTGAAAATTTTAGCTCGATACGCAGCAGGAAGAGGAGATGATCAGTATTTTATGACAGTGCCCGTATCTACTGATAATGCGCTGAAGTAAATGATTGCTAGGACATTTGATCCCAATTGTGCTTGGTCTGCATTAGAGTTATATATTCAGCAAATTCAATTTTTGAATGCTCAGCCACATGATATTCCCAGTTCAAGCTTCATAAGGGTAGTACCTACACATCAGAATGAGGTCTAACCCCGCTCAATCTTCACAACCAAATCCAGTATCCTCACAAGAGAACACCTTCACAAATACAACAATCCTGAATTCTCTAAATGTTGAGCTGCCACGCCAACCTAGTCCGGTTCCTGACTCTGTTCCAAATGACAGTGTATTTGAACTCTTTCAAAATGCAGTCTGCAACAATAGCTTATTAGACGATGATGAAGAAGAAGAAGAGACAGACGATGAAGATGATGATAGTGGTGAGAATGATGACGGAGACGAAGATGATGATGATAGTGGTGCAAATGTAAATCCTACAAACAACAGTTCTAATGAAGTCAGAGCTACTTATAGCTACGCCAATGTTGACGCTCATGTTACCGAGGAGATGGCTCAAGGTGCTAGAGTACACCTAGTTCCACAAGAGTCGTCTGGTTCGTCCAATGTAGACGAATTGTATGTTGGACAGGAGTTTATAAGTAAGCAGTCGATTCAACAGGCAGTGAAGTTGTATTCTATCAAAAAACATCGTGAATTCGTAACTTTGAAATCTACACCGTCACTTTACACTGTTAAATGCAAAATGGCACCTAGAAAACGTACCATTGAAGAGATCGTGCAAGGTCCCCCCGGAGTAAGTGATGGTGGCTGCCTTTGGAGATTACGAGCAATGGTTCCAAAAGGCGGGACGAATTTTGTGGTGAAGAAGATAGTTGGGCCACACACTTGTACGAATCCAACGTTGAATCAGGATCACTGTAAAATTGATTACAATCTTGTTTGTAATCTGATTGTTGATGTGGTGAAAAAGGATACCGGTTTAACACCGAGGTCAATTATTGGGATTGTTAAATTACAATATAATTATCAGATTTCGTATAAGAAAGCTTGGCTAGCAAAACAAAAGGTGATTGAAAGGTTGTATGGTACCTTCGAAGAAGCATACACGAAGTTGCCTTTTCTACTCACAGCAATTCAAGCAGCAAATACAGGAACCGTTGTTCACTGGGATAAATATGAGTCTAGTCCTAGCGAGGAAACATTCAAGGGTGTATTCTGGGCATTTGGTACTTCGATTGAAGGTTTCAAGTCTTGCAGACCTGTTATCAGTGTTGACGGAACTCACTTGTACGGTAAGTACAAGGGTTGCTTGCTAATTGCTGTTTCTCCAGATGCGAATGATTGCTTATTTCCGTTTGCATTTGTATTGGTTGATGGAAAGAGTATAAATACGTGGACATGGTTCATGACTTGCATCCGATATTATGTCACCGATCGCACTGAGTTGTGTGTTATCTCTGATCGTCATGCTGGTATAATGTCTGCTATGGACTTACAAAATGGAGCTTGGAACGAACCTAATGGATATCACCGTTATTGTATGCGTCATTTTGCTACAAATTTCTTTAGTAAATTTGGTAGCAAGGCATTGCGAAAAAAGGCCAAAATTATAGCGTGTCAACGCCAACCCAAAAAGTTCATGGCCAAACTTGCCGAACTTGAAAATGTAAATGTCGAGGCGGCTAATTGGTTGAAAGAGAAGCCGGTTGAGAAATGGGCACTTTATGCAGATGAAGGTCGAAGATACGGGATAATGACTACGAACCTGTCAGAAGTTTTCAATTCAGTCTTGAAAGGTGTCCGTAGTTTGCCAGTAGCTACGATTGTTGAGACGATCTTCTTACGTCTGAACTCTTATTTTACTACTCGTCGACAGGAAGCCAGTAAACTTTTATCTGAAGGGACGATTTTTGCTCGAAGAGTACATGAACTGCTCGATAATCGCCGTGAGAGAGCAAACGGACATGAGGTTACAATGTTCCATCATCAACCGGGAGTTTTTTCCGTGAGAACGGGTATACGCATGGTGAGTGGAGAAAGGAAGGGTGGGAACTTGCACACTGTGAATTTGGGAACGAAAACATGCACATGTATGAAATTTCATCTATACTATATCCCATGTTCTCATGTACTGGCAGCTTGTGCATATCGTGCAATCGATCACAAGCATCTCGTTGATAAATTTTACACCGTTACTTCATTAGCACAAACATACGCTCCACTGTTTAATCCTATTCTAGATCCAGCATATTGGCCTATTATTGATGGACCAAAACTAGTACCTGATGCTAGTTTGCGACGTAAAAGGAAGGGCAGGCCTAGAACTACCAGATTCCGCAATGACATGAATGTGAGAGATAGGTCAAGTCGTGGTACGGAGATGAAGTGTTCAAAATGTGGTTTGCAAGGACACAATAAGCGGCGATGCACTAATAGTGGAACTCAGAATATTTAACTATTGTATGCTTGTACTTTTTAATTTGGACTTTCTAATTGTACTAAATTATGTCGAAAGAGACGACAAAGTTTTATTTTGAAAATTCGTTTGTATCAATTGTCGATGTCCTAGTGTGTTTGTTGCGTTATGAGTATCGTAATCTAACTTAAAGATTTCATTAACATAGGCAAGACTCGCTTTTCCAAAAACCGATTCTTATACAGAACACCTCGCTTTCTCAGAAAGCGAGTCTTCCGCCTGTATATATTTTTCAACATGCCAAAGACTCGCTTTCTCAGAAAGCGAGTTTGGTATAAAGAAGCGCGATGTTTGGGAAAGCGAGTCTTGAATCTGTTGATAACCAGAGATCAATACTTCTCTGGTTTCACAGTCGCTTTCTCATAAATCGTTGAACTAATGACTAGGCTCGCTTTCTCAGAAAGCGAGTCTTGAGTCTGCTAGCAAAAAGAATACAGACCCAAGACTCGCTTTTTGAAAAAGCGAGTGTAGGACTGAACACCGCGCTTTTTCAAAAAGTGACTGTTGAATTAGGGAACAACACACCTCCAAAAAGAGTCAAAATGTACGCCCTTCAGTAGAAGTGGACCTCCTCTTCAGTCGAATCATCTCTCAATCGGTCCTTGAATTTTTCCTTTAACCACTTCAACCGAATCTGTTTCCCAATAACTGCCCCAGCCTCCACTTCGACACCAAGATATTGTTCTACTAAATATGGAGGGTCGAAGTCCATTGATCCTGTCACCGCCTGCCCATCTACCGGAAGGCCTGTGAGTACTGAAACGTCCTGCAACGAAACAGTCATCTCCCCAACTGAAAGGTGGAAGCTGTGGGTCTCAGGACGCCATCTTTCGAGGAGTGCTGTAAGCAGTGGCCGATCGCACTTGATGCTGCTCATCAGTGCAATACCGTAGAGTCCACAATCCCGTAAGATCTGGTGAATCCGTGAGTGCATAGGGAGTGGATGACCCCCACGGAATGTACACTCCTTCGACTCGCCCTCCCACACATCTCTAGAATGATGGTGCGACTGAAGAGTAAGAAGAGCGGGGTCGAGGGGACCTGGACCTCCAAGGGGAATAGTAGATGAAGAAGGGGCCGGGAAAGAAGTACCAGCCACATTTGGGTTACTTGGGACCTGCAAAACAACATTTACATCAGCAAAGAAATATAACATTTAATTGTATGATAATGAAATAAATCGAATGCATAAAATTATAAGCTTACATTAGTACGTGCAGTGCCACCATGACGACCACCACGTCCACCGCAAGGAGGTGAGCCGAAAGATGTACGTGGTCCATCGCCACGATCGGGTCTACTACTAGAACCTACCTTTACATTTTCCCTAGTCCGTAGCATTTTTCAAAAAAAAAAGAGTATCCTACAACGTAGAGCGAGCAATCATTATTAACAATACCATAATATAAAACCAAGAAATATAGAACACATACCATAATAATATACCATATTATTACTCACAAATTCTACATTTATCCACTTTTTCAAAACTTATAGATGATTCGACTATCCAAATTTTACACCCTAAATACCTAGAAATTTTATACCGAATTTTACACATTTTCAACGACAATGCAAATTGTAACTCCAATAATATCAACCAATTTCTAACTAAATAATTGTAAATATATATACAACATTAGAAAATATAGTGTTTGAGAAATATACCACAATCTTCACGCAAGAATCGAATCACGAAAATCAGCCCCAAATCGTTCAACCCCCTTTTTGAAGAACGCCACTGAAATCACCTCAAAAATCGAAAGAACCAGCAAACAAAACGTGGGCAATTGGACAGGGATGAGATAATGAGGAATTTAGGAGTGATTCGATAACTAATTTGATGGGTTAGGGCCTAAAATCAAGAATTGCGACAATGGGTTAGGGTTTCGCGAGCGTAGAAGGAGAAAGAAAGAGGAATAGGGAGATCTGTTTGGGAGTGGGGGGTTTAAGTCCCAAACGACACTCGCTTTTTGAAAAAGCGAGTGTGGGTTAATTCACCGCGGTGTTTCAAAAAGCGAGTGTTGCTGGGGCAAAAAGGCCAAGACTCGCTTTTGGAAAAAGCGAGTGTGGCATTATCACCCGCGGTGTTTCAAAAAGCGAGTCTTAGGTTTCAAATTTTCTGAACCCTAAGACTCGCTTTTTGAAAAAGCACGGATGATAATGCCACACTCGCTTTTTCAAAAAGCGAGTGGGGCGTTTAGGGAATAAAAAAAAACAGGTCGTTTGTGGAAAAACTTTCAAAAATAGGGTCATTTTGGGAAAAAATTCCATTATATTCCTCTCCAGACCCAGTCAATCTAATGGTCAGACAAATTTTCCAGACAAATGTCTTTGCATTTCTTCAATTTTGTAAGGGATAATTTAGCAAATGCCCCCATCAAAATATCGAAACTAGCATCGATGTTGACCGCCAAAAACTATAATTAACTCCGAGATCTAATCATCATACATGTTTGTTGTTGGACAAAAAAACATCAATGCTTTGTTTTCACATCTCAACTTGGGTGTTGTTGAAGATGATGCACAACCTAGTGCGACAGTAGGTAATATCATATTAACAAAGTTTGTGAATAATTTGTTAAATTCACAAATGATTCAAGAAAATAATTTGCCGAACAAATTCGTAAATTATTTGCAGGTTTGCATTTAATTCCTGCAGTTAGCAAATTATTCACGAAAATCAAGAATTAAACGAATAATTCGCGAATAGTTCGCGAATTTAGTGAATTGTACAAGAAATATTTATGGATTTATATATTTATTTACTTAGATGAGAACCAACTATTTAGATGCATTAAATTTTGTATTTCTTTCTTCCCAAACTTTTGCAGAAATTTTCAGAATTTACCGAATTTTTGTTGATTTCCGAATATTAAATCTTGTTGAATTATTTATAAACGACTAATTTGTGACTATGGGTAATACACATGTTGAACCTATTGTGAATGAAGATGATGGAAATGATGATGCACATTATAGAGTGAAACTGACCACACAATATGTTGTAATAAATGATGGTACACAAGTTAGTGTGGATGCACAACAATCTGTTGTAATAGATTATGGGTTTTGTATTTTTTTTGGTCAAAATCTGACGTAGAACCTCTTTCCATTACATTATTATCATCAGTACAGGAAGAAAGTTGTTCAGACTGACTAACAACACATAACACTCACATTTTTTACAACACCTAACACTGAAACAGTGAGGGTATATACTAGTTTCCGCATTTTGAATGAGGGCATTTGTCAAAATATCTCAAATATCATATTTTTTTTAAATAGTGGGGGTATATGCTAGTTTCTGCATTTTGAATTGGGACATTTGTTAAAATATCCCAAATATCGTATTTTTTATCCCAAATATCATATTCTGGTTGGGGGCATTTGCAAAAATTATTTTATCGTGGGTATTTAGGTCATTTTACATATTACGTGTGACGCACGTGAGTTTACTTAACAGAGATTTCAACGGTTCCGTCCAAACTAGGGGTATTTCTTAGTTTTTTAAAATAGTTGAGGTATATGTTAGTTTCCTCATTTTGAATGGAGGCATTTGCTAAATTATCCAATTTTGTAATTGCCATCAATGAAAATGGCACCACCAACTTCATACCTTGCTTTCCGTGGTGTGCGCTCACTTGTCTCTACTTTCGGAGTGCTTGTTTCAACTGTCGCGGAGCGACTATGTTGCGCCAAAGTATCCTTCCGCATCGGTTGTCGCGAACACTATGGATCTGGGGTTCAAGTGTGATCTGGGCGATGGCGAGGTGTGCCCCTCCCTCCCGTAGTACGCTGTCTTGCACGATTGTGGAGCTTGGGTCTGAAGATGGGGTCCCTCCATGATGTGCGCGTTTGAGGGTCCTACGATGTCGCCGATGCAGTCTTCTTAGTGCCTACTATCAGGCTATTAAGCTTCATCCAGCTAAGGCCACTGGCTCATGACAGCGTCGCCTCTTCCCTCGAAGTGGGAGTTTGAGTCGAGATAAGTCTGTGTGGTGAGAAATCGCCGGAGAGAGCTAGAGCGTGAGAGAAGTGAAGGTATCCTCTCCACAGCTCTCTCCCAGAACGTGGTGTTTGGTGGGGTGAGCGAGATAGGTGTTTGGTGAGAAATCGTCTGAGAAAGCGCTATCGTGCGAGAGGTAAAGGTATCATCTTCACGGCTATGTCTTTGGTAGCGACTGTGCGAGCTATTGGCGCATTTATAGGATGAGTGGTGGAGTTGGTGGGAGGGTACGATCGCAGTGCATGTGCAGTGGGGTCGGAGTTTGATCTGCGGGGCTTGGGCCCAAAGATGGGGTCCCCCCAGCGAGGTGAAGGCAGGAATTGGCGGGTGATAAAATCATACCAGACTTGTTTCAGGTGGGTGTGTTGTGCCGTGGAGGTACTGTACGAAGCTAAACTGACGTATTTACAATTTTGTTAGACCGAGCTGGTTTGTCGGCCCACCCTCCAGGGTTGTTGGAGGGATTTGTTGTTCGTACGCGTCATGTTACTTCATATATGTTTTATTTTCTATCTGTAGTTTGTATTTTGGCCCAGTACTCTGGGTTTGTTTCGTTAAACTCTTATTAATGAAACATGGTGGCCAGATTCCACCTTTTCCTTCCGGAAAAAGAAAAAAAAAAAAAAAAACTTCATACCTTGCACCAGCAATGACGTACAAGTTTTTTTTACAGTCCTTCTGAAGTAGAGTTTCCATTCTTCTTATTCGATCAATTATAACTTTTTTTTTTTCTTCAGTATTTGAAGTAGTTTTAGTGAAAACAAACTCTGAATGAAAAGAAATTAAAATGAATATAAGAAGAATTTTATGGTAAATAGTGACAATCAATCTTAATCCAGTCCAACTTTTTATACACGAATTTTTTTAAAAAATGTTTAATTGAGAATCACGACCCTCTATATTTGTCACATTCTATGTATTATCTAATTCACAAACAAAAAGCTAAATGCATGTATGTAACGATGAAAAGCCGCATAGTTAATGCATTTAACGGAGGAGATTCATGCATGGTGCACGTTAATTATTATACTATTCAAGAGGCACTTCCTATTAATATACTACAACGATATTAGTAAAGATATTATAAAATACATAGCATATTGGCTGCAGCTACCAGTCTTCTCACCACCCATTCTCCCACATTCCAACCTACCACAGACTACTTGACTACCTGCTGCTCACTTCCCTCCCATCGTATTCCTCTTTAAAAGAGAAATCCATAGTCGCAATTGATACTTACTCTAGGCTTTCCTATAACTGAAATAACATAAAAAAAGAAAGAAACAGAGACCTTCCCTGGATTAATTTTCGATATGGATGCCATAGATCAATCATCAGAAAGTATGCCTCCTGTCTCCAAAGGTACACCAATTAATGCCCTTATCCAAAAAAAAATTCTCGGTCATTTTTGTTTCCCACATCGATTCTTAATCAAGGGCATAACTTTGCAAGGGAGCTTTGTTATTGCGCTACAAATTTTTAGCTGCAGTTCTGTAAATTGACATGTATTTGTTTGTTGCTTGTTTCAGAGGAGAAAAGTGACACATCAAGGCCGGAATTCAATGAGGATGAGAAAGACCTCGTCGCGAGGATGTATAAACTTGTTGGAAACAGGTCAGTGTTTGGTCCTTAGCCAGCCTATTGTATAGATAGACATTATCCCAGTTATGTTAATATATATTGTTTTGTTTTCAGATGGTCTCTAATTGCTGGAAGAATACCTGGAAGAACAGCTGAAGAGATTGAGAAGTACTGGAACTCGACGCATTCAAGCAGTGACTAGGGAGTTGCAATTCATATCTCTGCTTGAGGAGGCCAATTACTATTTTGTGTTTATTCGATTGCTGAATTTATAATATAAAATAATTTCTTTACCTTTATTTGCTTGGTGTGTTGAGCAGCATATTTTTTTTCATATTAATTTATTGATGCATTTTGTAGTCATAAATAAACCATTTTGGTCTCGTTGCTCTGTGACAGAATTCTTCTCTGATTTTTTCCAAACTTTGCTGCTCATTTTCAGATGCTTGAGAAATGACCAGCTCCTTTCTTGTCTATGTTCTGTTCATATTTGTATCACAATAAAATCAACTTTAAGAAATTAATTTTCGTTGTATTTGAAATAAATTTAAATATGATTGAGATGCACAAAAATCAGAAAAGGAGGAGAAGGATAAAGCCAATAAAATTAAAGGAAAATGAAAAACAATAAAACCGAACTGATTTGTGTCGAGGCTTGTGTATCACACAATGTAGCTCCCCGAATTTTCAATATAATATCTCAGAAATACGTGGCACAATTTTCAGAATCAACTTCAATGGAATCATAAACATAACAACTAAATGCAGGGACAATAAAACTTTTTATTACATCAATTGTTTACAAAGCACAGCGAAAAATAAAACACATTGAATTATATTTTTTTTCCTTTTACAACACATTCTTTTACAATTTTGCCTAGGCCATATTATTATTCTACTAACCATCAAAATCCCAAGCTATAGGTACCTACATGTAAAACATGAGGCTAGAGATAACCCTAACCCCCAAAACTATATGGGTCAGCCACAACGGTGTGAGTGACATAAAAATAAATGCAACATAAATAAAACATAAGGTATAGAGTCATAAACAACATGTATCAACAGTAGTAACAGATGGAATAAGAAATAACAATAAATAAAATATGAAAACATCAAGTAAAACTAGACTAAGTATCAAGTGTAGGAAAACAGTAAACAACATGCATAAAACCAAGTCAAGAAAATACCAATGCTATATGTTGACTCTCTAATGCATACTTGTCGGATTCTATGCATCCCACTCTACATAGGTCCAGTGCAAGCCCTTATCGTTCTCCACTTGATAGGGTTAAATTCCTCGTTATGCAACTAATCCTACTACGATGACTACTACGAGATTTAGATAAACTGTGAGTATTAGCCCATGCCTCGATAATTCCGGAGGTCAATATCTATCCACAAATAATTCCGGAGACTATTTCACTCACACCTGGGAATCTTCAAGAATACCCCACACCGCAAGCTATGACGCCTCATCACACGAATACCCCATGGTGTCGCCTCGACCCCGATAATTTCGGAGATCAATCCCACATCGCAGGTAATTCCGGAGACTATTTCACTCATATCTCGATAATTTCGGAGATTATTGAACACTGCAGGCCATACTGAGGTCCATAACCCATGTTCTCATTTCATCATACCACAATCTAGTATCTGTCCTTATCTTGTTAAGTTAATTAATTGCTTAATAGATTGTGAATCTCTTAGAATTGGTGTACCCTACCAGGATTAACTCAACTGAACAACAACCAAGATCTCAACCGCCGGTAGCTAAGGCCCAACTCAATCTCTAAAGACTCTAACTCAACCATCAATACCAAAACTTTCAATAAAACTTATAAATCCATCATTAAAACATTTATAATAAGAAATCAACAAAATCCAAATCAATTTAATGTACTCATGAAATTCCAGAATTTAAATAAAAAATATTAAATCCATTAAATAGCATAAATCATATTTTTAAGTCGTAGAATATCACAAAACATCAATTCCTTTGAAAACCACATATATCTCTCTTTATAAAGTCGTAGGTATGTAATTTAAATTCTATTATAAACAAAATATAACTTTCTGTAAAATGTTGTAATCTGTAGCAAAACGTCATTTAAAACAATAGATTAATAATCCACAATATCGAAGAACCAATCGTTTAAAGAAAACATCAAAAAACTCAAGAAACCCATCAGCCAGAACAATGACAGTCGACTGTCGAAAATGGCCAGTCGACTGTCCTGCGAAAATCCGAAACTCAAGAAAACCCATCAGCCAGAACAATGACAGTCGAGTGTCAAAAGTGGCCGGTCGACTGTCCTGTGAAAATCCGAAACTCAAGAAACCCATCAGCCAGAACAATGGCAGCCGACTGTCGAAAATGGTCGGTCGACTGTCCTGCGAAAATTCGAAACTCAAGAATTGACAGTCGATTACCGTCTTCAGTTCAAAGCGAAGCGGTCGACTGTAAATTTCATCAGACTGTAGTTTTGAAATTTCGTGCATGTTTTACTGATACATCCATCATTCTTTGTAAAATCTTAAATTTGCAAAACTAAAATCCTGAGATGGTTTAGTATGACTAGTATAACATATGGGAGTATATAAAATAAATCAAAACCACTTCAAATCCATCAAAGAGTAAATTTGCACAAAATTCCTTTAAAACAACAATATGTGTATATATATGTGTAAGTGTGTATATGTGTGTATTTGCATCAGTTTAAAACATCAAATCACATCAATTAGAAATGTTATAATGTTCAAAATTATTTCAGTACCAATAACTCAAATCCAACTCGAAACTCCACAAAACTCACAAAACTTATTTTTCTTCAAGAACAGCAAGATAGTTTATACATATATGTATATACATAAGGTAATTCAAGCATCAGTTGAGCTTAAAAGTACACCAAATAAAAGTAGTAAAATGTCTGATTCAATCTCCGTACAAGTACATCAAAACGTAGGTTTCATGAAAAAATTCATTTTTTTTAGTTCATCTACTCATCAAAATTCATGATATCTTCATACCATCATCTAACATGCTTTCTAATAGAGAAATCATCACATAAAACATGCATAGAACAATAAGAGAACATATGTCACTCACCTCAATAAAGAAATCAACCGAATTAATAAAGAAAGAGAAAAACCCTTCTTTTGCAAAATCCAAGATCATCACTTTGAAACTCCAAGAAATTCATAGTAAAAATATATCTTATTTTTGCAGAGGAGAGGGATGGCTGTAGTGGCCATAATATAGGCCGAAATCTGGAGTTTTTAGGATTTTATAAGTTTATGGAAACATCGCATTAACAAATTATTACTTTACATATATAGATCTTTCTTTAATAAAGTAGTTAAATAAATTAAATAAATTAAAATAAAACCAAACCCTTTTACTAATGAGTTTTCCAACCATCAAGCATAGCACAGAAATTTAAAAATTCAGATTTGTACTCAAAGTGGTAATTTTGCACAAAGTCTATCTCTTTGTAATATTTCCAAATAGGCCAAATAAATATCAGAAAAATTCAAAAAATTCATAAATAATACCTACTAATAAATAATATATTTTCCAATTAAAATTTCTGACTTTTACTTTTCAAGAAAATATTTGCACAAGATCCAACCTAAATTCCATATTTGCAAAAATACCAAATTTGTTTAAATCTTTACAAAATAAACTCTAAATATATTTTAAGTAAATTTTATCTTTAATAATAATCTTGGACAGCCCACAAATCAACGAAAAGAATTTTCATTATTTGTTTGAGATCCAACTCGGCTTTTTACATAAAAGCCCATCTCTTTCGAAATATTTATAAAAATCATTTCTTTATTCAGAAAAATCCCACAATTTAGGATATAATTAATTATAAATAGGAAAATTTATTCAAAAATTCTAAAAGTGGAGATTTGTACCAAAAAAATATTTACACGTATTTTGCACGTGTAAAATTGACAAATTCGTAAAATAGTCAAATAAATTCAAATAAATCTGAAAATTAAAATATCATAAATAAAAGAGGAAAATAAATCATCAACCATAAAATTTTAAGAATTCAAAATTTTCTAACTCTGTACGTGTGTTCCACGTGCAAAATTGCAATTTTAAAAAAATAGTCAAAATAGTCAACTTTACCAATATAATATTATTTAGTAATACAAAATAAATTATTTTATTTTGCGGGGTGTTACACACAATCTCCTTAAAACAAATTTTGCCTCGTCCGGGTACTGAAACTTGCATAGACGTTTGTCTTCCAGGATGCAACGACAAGAGGAGCTGACGCAGACACCATGTCACGCTCTCAAACTGGACAACACCTAAAATCTATCACCACACGACCAAAGAATGGAACAAGCACAAAACAGAGAGTTTGGAAAGAGAAGAGTTTCTTGTGTTTTGATTCAGAAGAGAGGGGCCTCTATTTATAAGTCCAGAGTGAGAATTGTAACGGCAGACAACACATTTACTGCATCCACTGCAACGAAAAACAACTCATTTAATGCACTAACTATAATGCCAGACAGAAGCTTGAATGCACTACTGTAACGGCAAACAAAACTATTATGTGAATAAATAGCAGACACAACAGTTTCAGCTGTTACAGATCGGAAAAAACAAAGCTGTAGAAAAAAAATTGGCTCTGCACGGGGTGGGGTTCACGTTGGTCCGACATTCGTATCCGCAGAACGTGCAGGCGCACACATGTCACATGTAATTCGGTCCAAAATTTGCACCAAATTTGTAACAAGTTCTTTGTTAAACATTTCGTATAGAATGAGAATGATTAACGTTGTTGATTTATCTCAAAATCAATGTTATTTGACATCAACCTATGATAAAAAGAAATTATACTTAGTCTTATTATATATGACCAGACCATGGACAGTTTTCCTTTATATATATGTGTGTGTGTGTGTGAAGATAATTAATGAAAAATTAACGAAACAACAAGTTAATTTTTCATTAATTATCTTCACACACACACACACACACACACACACACACACACACACACACACACACACACACACACACACACATATATATATGTATATCAGCACATCGGAATACAACAAAGTAAGGATATCAGTCAACTGAAGAATGATATCAAACAGATAAAAATTGACAATTATAAAATGATAACGTACATAGATCGGCTCAGAAATGACACCCATCTACTCCAGAACGTGATAAAGCAATGACGAGACAGATATAAGACCATGGACGGTTTTCCTTTATATATATATATATATATATCGATCAGCACATTGGAATACAACAGAGCAAGGATATCAGTCAACTGAAGAATGATATCAAACAAATAAAAATTGACAATTATAAAATGATAACGTACATAGATCAGCTCAGAAATGACACCCATCTACTCCAGGACGTGATAAAGCAACGACGAGACAGATATGTCAGGAATATCACTTCTCCAGTAATAATGTTTCCCACTCATACAGACAATGGCAACTTTATGCAAGAAAACGCCAGCACTAGCTAGAAGCTTGGTGGCCACTCCAACAAAAGGTGGATAGACAGAAGCATGGTGATATGTAAAGGAAATGTGTAAAGCAAGCTTCATATATAGGAATTTTCCAGTTTGAGTAGCGGATGTGAAAATTCAATGGAACTAGAGATGGAACATAAAAGAAAGGATTTTATTTATTAGATAGTGGCACACATACACTCTTTCTTTTATTCTACCCAAGAAGCCTTATGCAGGAAACCTTCTTATGCCTTCACACCAACCCAAGACCTCTCTTTATATAGGCAGAGAAAGGCTTAGAATACTAAGTCTTAGGATACTAAAATACATAATACATAACATTCATGAAGTTTCCTTAGTAGGAAACTTCCTTAATAAGCATACATGATAATCTTGAAAACAGAATGTTTGCTTTCAATATACATCTCAGTTTTTCTGTTGCATTAACAGATGAAAATATTACTGATATTTGTACCATATCAATTAATTTGAAAGGTATATAAATGAAACCCGGATAAAAAATCCTAAGTATTTAATGGAAAAGTTGCATAGCCCTTAATGAAGTTGCTACTTTCAAAGCAAAAATATCTAAAGATTACATATAACAATTTGAAGTAGGAACAAGAAAGGTTATTCAACCTAAGATAATTGAACAAAAACATATTACTTTAAATAATGACATGACATTATTCATAAATGAACTAAAACCTAAACAAGCAAAAATTCCAGAAGAAACAATTATAGTTTCAGGAAATAAAATCTCTACTATATACAAAAATACAGAAGAAGAAAGTTCTTCAAAACAAACATCTTTTCTTAATATATCTAATTCTTGCTCTATAAGAAGAGATAGTAGCCTTCTTCTTGATAATGAGGCATCTATAATACTAACTCCTAATATGCTGAAAGATATACACAGAAAGAGCTTGAGCTTTGGAAAAACTCAGCCTATTGAAGGAACAGCTATTCAGATGATAGAAAAACTACATGATACAGAAGCAAAAAAATATTTTGATAACCTTGGAAACATGATTATCAAAGTCCCTATAAAAATATCAAAACCTAAAAATAATTTTCACACTACTGTGTTTCAAAATTTTTGCAGATATATATTAATGGAAGCAATAGGTTTAAAGTTTGTCTTTATCAAAAGGGAAGAAGTACAAAGCTTCATAAAAGAACATAAAGAATATTTTTACAGAAAAAAACTGGCTACTGCCAATAGCAGGACATTAGTGGCAGTAACTCGAAGAAATCTAGCATTGTAGAAGACGGTTATTACATCTGTCCAGGATGTTATGAAGTATACAATATAATTGAAGAATATCAAGAAGAATATGACTCAATTTCCTGCGATGGTCAGTATAGACTGCCACCAACGTAATTTTTTACCCCAGAACCTGAAGGGATGGATGATTCAGAGGAACCAAATCAGCAGATACTCAACAACGATGCCGAAAACGGTAAAGACAACAAAAGCAAAAGCATGGTGGGGAACAATAACAGCACAGTCGATCAGCACATCGGAATACAACAGAGTATGGATATCAGTCAACTGAAGAATGATATCAAATAGATAAAAATCGAAAATTATAAAATGATAACGTACATAGACCAGCTCAGAAATGACACCCATCTACTCCAACAGCAACTCCAGGACGTGATAAAGCAACATCCTGGAGTTACAATCGATCAGTTCACTATTTTATATATATATATATATATATATATATATATATATATATATATATATATATATATATATATATATATATATGAAGATAATTAATGAAAAAATAACGAAACAACAAGTACATAATATTACAATCCATCCCTAATCAAGTCCATACAATGTAGAAACATCAAAATAACCCCCTGTCTTTTACATTGTAAACGAAATGCTATAGAACAACCAAAAGAAATACAGCATACATCCTCCAAGATAACAGTGACCTCTGGTAATATACTCTCTATTGAAGCCAGGAGGTATCTGTGATCACCCTTGAAATCTCTACTTTGAACCCTCCATGCGAAGCCTCTTCTTAGCCCCTGCTTGACCTGCCTAAGTATCTACAAGGTTCAATATATTATGAAGTAAGGTATGAAATCTACATTTATTATTATGAAAGCATGCATCATTTCTTTCTAGCCAAAGAGCCCATAAAATCGCTGCTATAGTAATATCCCAGGTGATTCTATACTTTTTCCTAATATGTAACATTCTCTAATCCCCCCCGAAGTCATTAATCTTGTTTGGTGTGTCTATAATACCAAAACCCAATCCCAGAATTTCCCAGGTCAGTCTAGCTTAAGGGCATTGTATGAAAATATGGTTGACATCCTCATCCCCAACATTGCATCTTGGGCACCTTACATCACTGACTAGTTATATTTCTGAAGATTCGTTTTTGACAAAATAACATCGTTCATCACCAACCAAAGAAAAAATTTTACCTTTGGAGGGCTTTAGTCTTCCATATGGTATCAACCTTCGAGCTTCTAATTCCCCCATTGTTCAGGTATTGGTATAGCGTTCTCACTGAGAATGACCTATTGACCTCAAGCTGTAATGCCCCGAGCCCGGCTCAGCTGTGCACGCGCTTATAGTATAATATACTAGTATGGTATATATATATATATATATATATATATATATATATATATATATATATATATATATATATATACATACTAGTAGAAAGAAAAAGAAAGAATGGAAATGGATGACGTGGCTTGGAATAGGAAAAGAAAGAAAAAAGTGGGGTAGGTATTAAATGTGGCATATGGATGATCCTATGGGATTGGATAGTGTGATGAGCCTATGGGATTTTCTATGGGGCTAAGGAAGGAAGAATTAAATGAATCAAGTTGGCTTTGACCGGTTGACCTTGGGGATTGATTATCCCATACCGGCCATGAAGAAGGAAAGAAAGAGAGATATATTAGGAAGCCCATGATGAAGGGATACTCAATGTCCGGACACCCTTTTGAGGCAGTCTGTGGTGGGCGTGGTTAGAATTTAGTTAATTCCGTGCGTGCGCAGCTGAGCCGGACACGGGGCGTCACAAATAGTATCAGAGCTGACTTTCGACACCGAGTGTGTGCAAGATGTACGCCTGAGAGGGAGCTAGATTGGGACAGGTCGCCCAGGTAGGGGACTGTACAACTAGCAGAATCAGGGTAATCCTCTCCACATCGGCTAGAAAGGGATCCTGGATCATGTTGTAAGTCCGGGTTCAGCGAGGATGCTGAATTCTTAAGGAGGGGTGAATGTGAGACCCCGTATTATAGTATAATATACTAGTATGGTATATATATATATATATATATATATATATATATATATATACTAGTAGAAAGAAAAAGAAAGAATGGAAATGGATGACGTGGCTTGGAATAGGAAAAGAAAGAAAAAAGTGGGGTAGGTATTAAATGTGGCCTATGGATGATCCTATGGGATTGGATAGTGTGATGAGCCTATGGGATTTCCTATGGGGCTAAGGAAGGAAGGATTAAATGAATCAAGTTGGCTTTGACCGGTTGACCTTGGGGATTGATTATCCCATACCGGCCATGAAGAAGGAAAGAAAGAGAGATATATTAGGAAGCCCATGATGAAGGGATACCCAACATCCGGACACCCTTTTGAGGCAGCCTGTGGTGGGCGTGGTTAGAATTTAGTTAATTGTGTGCGTGCGCAGCTGAGCCGGACCCGGGGCGTCACACAAGCATCCATTCTTGGTCATCTTCCTTTTCATTTTCGTTGACGTGCACCTTCCTCCACCATTGATTGGATTCTTACTAGCTAGTTGCTCCTAGTTAACTTGTGAAAGGTGTTAGGGAAACAAGCGGTACAAAAATACCACTTGTTAGGAAATTAGCGAAACTACCAAGCAAATAGAAGATCACACCAAAGCACAACAAATTTGTCCCTGTTGGGGATTTCACCTTAATCCGGGAGAGAAGAAACCCGAGATGTTATTTAACTAGAGAAGATATAAGAATATTACAATTCTCAAAGAAGTCCATATATTCATGAGATTGTATGATAGGAACAACATGAATTAACTCATGGACATTTAGAATCATGTTTTTATTTAGACCACAAAGGTTTGTTTTGCTTATATCAGTAACACCCAATAGAAGAAAGAATAAGGAAGTCTTACAGAGGATTCAACATCCTAGATGTTGGGTTTGTATGTATTGCATACACATGTCAGATGAAGAAGACGATGAATTGTTGAGATGGATCGAAGCGAGACATCGAAGAAGAAGGAAAACAGCCAGCAGAAGCAAATAGGTGGAATTGCGGTCGACCGCACTTGGGGTCGGTCGACTGCTTCGACTGTACAGGGTTCCCGAGAGGGGAACAACGACCGACTGTTGTGAACGATCGACTGACCATGGCACTGATGGATTATTTGGATCGGGTCTTGGAGATTCGTGAGAAGCCCAACTTCTTCATCAAGTGAGTCGTACGACTTCCAATGTAGGATTATCTCTTCAGTAGTAATCGGATGGTTAATGTATCAAGTGTATCAAACTAGGGTTTCTAGATCTATAAATACAATATAAACGGCTCCTAGAACGATATAATTCTATTGAGTGCCGAATAGAAAAAGAGAGTACTTCATATAAGAGGATGAGAGAGTTTCTCCATTGTAAATAGTAACCAAGTTTCAGTAAGGCTTGAGAGAGGGTCATTGTGAGAATTTTAATATTCTTATATCTTCTATAGTTGAATTAATATCTCGTTTCTTCCTTGCACGGATTAAGGCGAAAGCCCCAACTGGGACAATTCTTGTGTGTTTTGTGAGATTGATGCGATCTAGTTTTGCTTCGTAGTTTGTGTTGATTGTGTCGAAGACTCAATAAGATCCTCAGTTTTCCTAACAGTTGGTATCAGAGAGATCAGGTTCGTGGATTTATTCGAGTTCCTTGGAGGAAATGTCAGATCAAAAGACGAAGATCAAGCAGTTTGATAGTAAGATCAACTTTAATCTATAGAATGTGGACATGTATGATATTTTGGTTCAGAAGGACTTGCACCTTGCCCTAGTAGAGAAGAAGCCAACTGACATTAAGCAGAAGAAGTGAGATGAGATTTGTTTGAAGCCCTTGAGTTTAATCCGATTGCAATTGGTGGACGAAGTCAAGTGTAATATTCTTGAGGAGAGAAGTGCAGCGAGTCTGTGGGCGAGACTTAAATCTGACTACTCGGGGTCATCGTTGCTAGATCGGATGTATTGGAAAAGGAAGCTGTTTAGGTTCTCAATAAAGGAAGGAACCCATCTTCAAGATCATATTGTGGAGTTCAATAAGGTAATATCTGAACTAAAGGCGATTAATACTGATGATCTTAGCGAAGAGGGTAAAACTTTCAACTTGATATATTCACTACCAAATTCTTATGATCATTTGATAACTACCATGCTACATGGAAAATCATCCAAGGAGACAATTACAGTAGCCAGGGTGATTAAGGGTTTGAAGGAAGATGAACTAAGAAATGAGACTCATAAAGGAGGGTCTATTTCTACAGGGTATTTTGTGGTGGATGGTGATACTTTAGTTGGAAGGGATGCGACACATAAGGGTAAGATCTGCCACTGTTGTAGAGAAGTTGGACATTACAAGAGAGACTGTCGCAAGTGGTTGGATCAGAAGCGTGCTACTAAAGAAGGGGACAAGCCCATATAGTCAGCGCAACTGAGTCAGGTAATAATAATGACTATTGTCTTTTTGTTTCAAGTTTGTCAAATGTGGATTCGAGTTGGTATCTTGATTCAGGAAGTTCTTCTCATATTTACTCCAAGAGGGAGATGTTTTCTACTTACAAGTCGTCAACTGGGCGTAGTGTCAGAACGAGAAGTTGTGAGATTTGCGAAATAGTGGGTGAGGGAACAGTTGAATTAGAGATGCTAGATGGTAAAGGGTTCACACTAGAATAGGTCATGCATATTCCTTCGATACAGGTACACAGAATCTGATATCCTTGGGGACTCTTGATGCTCATGGCTGCAGGTACACAGCTCAAGGTGGAGTTTTGACAATTTGGGATAGTCGTCGTAAGGTAATGTATGGTAAGAGAAAAATTGGGCAGGGTCAGCACAACCTCTGCTTTGTGGGAGCAGAAAAACTCGACCGAGTGTATGAAAGCCCATTGTTCCTAAAACATTATCTAGTAAGCCGTCACTAGAATTTTTGAATCGAGACTGCAATGTTCGAATACCGTTGGAAGGTGGGGAGAGCCTTGAAGTAGGTGGAGTTCGTGTGGACGGTGGCACCTCCATGATTATATCTATAGGGGTGTGCCCTTTAGGGGGGTACACAGCTGGAGGAAAAAAGGTGGAGGTAGATTTCAACTAGTAGAAGAAGCCATAGAAACGTGTTGTTTACAAAGTGGAGAAGAAAGGTCTAGAAGAGTTTTAAATCACATAGGTATGAATTCATGAGTATGCAATTCAAGGTGGAGATTGTTAGGTTTGTATGTCTAGCATACATATGTCCGATGAAGAAGACGATGAACCATTGAGATGGATCGAAGCGAGACATCGAAGAAGAAGGAAAACAGTTAGCAGAAGCAAACATGTGGAGTTGCGGTCGACCGCTCCGATTGTACAGGATTTCCGAGAGGGGAACGGTCGATCGACTGTTGTGGACGACGGACCGACTGCGGCACTGATGGATTATTTGGGTCGGGTCTTGGAGATTCGGGAGAAGCCCAACTTCGTATTCAAGTCAGATCGTACGGCTCCTAATGCAGGTTTATCTCTTCATTAGTAATCGGATGGTTAATGTATCAAGTGTATCAAACTAGGTTTCTCTAGATCTATAAATACAATGTAAACGGCTCATAGAACGATATGATCTATTGAGTGCCAAATAGAAGAAGAGAGTACTTCATATTAGAGGGTGAGAGAGTTTCTCCATTGTAAACAGCAACCAAGTTCCAGTAAGACTTGAGAGAGGGCCGTGGTGAGAATTGTAATATTCTTATATTTTTTCTAGTTGAAATAATATCTCGGTTATTTCTTTTCGGATTAAGGCGAAGTTCCAACCGGAACAATTCTTATGTGTTTTGTGTAATTAGTGCGATCTTGTTTTGCTTGATGGTTTATGATGATTGTGTCGAAGTTTCAACAAAATTCTCAGTTTACTTAACACTAGAATAGAACGAACGAAGAATTAATATGGCAGAAGTTACAGGTCTCTAGAAAAAGACTAAGAGTCAGAATTTGGAAACACTAGATGATTTTTGAAGTCAAGCTACTCCGAAGAAACTGAATGATAACTCAGTTTTGTGGTTTGTTCTTGTGGTTTGTTCTATATAAAAAAAACAGAATTGAAGGTAGATGTCCATAACAACTCTCTGCATGTACATTAGTTTTTATAGGCTTAAAACCTTCTGGTTGTAACTTTAACCTGTTACTATGTATCACTGCTCCAATAAAAAAATGTTTCTATACTAATCAATCTTATGACCCCTAAAAACTCAAAATAACAGCATACACTACAAAAGAGGGGGGGGGGGGGGGGGGGGGGGGGGGGGGGGGGGGGAGGGGGGGCAGATTACCTAAGAAAATTATGTATGAAGATTGATCCATCCTTCCCGACTTTTGGTTTGTTGGAATTGAGTATACATTCAAAACACTCATCTTGTATGAAGATTGATCCATCCTTCCCGACTTTTGGTTTGTTGGAATTGAGTATACATTCAAAACACTCATCTTGTTAACAATACTGTCTCATAGCCCAACGGTTAAAGTTTTGAGTTCACAAGAGGTTGGGGGTTCAATTCCTACATTCTACACGATATATATATATCTATATATATCTATGACGGTTAAAGTTTTGAGTGCACAACTTGATGATCCACCAGATGGATGTTAAAACAGCTTTTCTTAATGGCGAACTTGAAGAGAAACTTTATATGGATCAGCCTGAAGGTTTTGTGATTCCAGGGCAGGAACACAAAGTCTGCAAGCTGAATAAGACTTTATATGGTCTTAAGCAAGCTCCAAAACAGTGGCACGATAGAATTGATCTATTATTACTCTCAAATGGTTTTTCTATTAATAATGTTGATAAATGCCTTTATTATAAAGCATCCAATGATAGTTGCATCATGCTTTGTCTATATGTAGATGATTTACTCATTTGTGGTTCTTCGCTTGAATTAATTTCAGAGACTAAAACTATGCTTAGTCAAAATTTTGATATGAAAGACCTAGGTGAGGCCAATGTTATTTTAGGCATGAAAATCACACGTTTTGAAACATGTATTACTCTTGATCAATCTCATTACATTGAGAAGATCTTGAAGAAATATAATTACTTTGATCGTAGACCTGCATGTACACCTAATGACCCTCATGTTGAACTTTTGAAAAATTCTGGTGCTGCAGTTAGACAAAAAGAATATGCTAGTATTATTGGTAGCCTTCGCTACGCTACTGACTGCACTAGACCTGACATTGCATATGCTGTAGGTGTATTATGTAGGTTTACGAGTTGTCCAAGTTCTGAGCATTGGAATGCTCTTGACAGAGTCATGAGGTACTTGAAAAAGACCATGAACTTAGGACTACATTATGAGAGATTTCCCACTGTCCTTGAGGGATTCAGTGATGCAGATTGGAATTCATTTTCGGATGATTCCAAGGCCACAAGTGGATACGTTTTTAGTATCGCTGGTGGTGCTGTTTCTTGGAGGTCCAAGAAACAGACTATTTTAACTTACTCTACTATGGAGTCTGAGTTAGTTGCTCTAGCTGCGGCTAGTGAGGAGGCAAGCTGGTTAAGGAATCTCTTGTCTTACATTCCTTCATGGAATAGGCCTATACCTCCGATCTTAATCCACTCAGATAGTACTGCTGCCATTGCTAAAGTACAAAATGCTTACTATAACGGTAAGAGACTGGCGATTCGTCGCAAACACAGTACGGTGAGAGAGCTCCTCACGTCTGGTGCTGTTACTGTGGATTTTGTTAGATCAGAAAGTAATCTTGCAGATCCTTTGACGAAAGGATTGTCTCGAGACAAAGTTTGGAATACATCGATAAGGATGGGACTGAAGCCCATTTAGGATCACAATTGGTGGGAACCCAACCTATACGACTGGAGATCCCAAGACATAGGTTCAATGGGAAAAATAAGCCATACTGTGATTGAAATCATGCAACCAAGGAGTTTTACCACTCCTTAGTCCATCCTGATGTGTATGTGCATGATATCTTGTAGCGTTAGTAAGGATGAGCTTGGCTCTTAATGAGCACTATATCTCTGAATGAGAGGAGTGCCTAGCTACAAGAGCACTCTTGATAGTCTCACCGGGGTGTTTGTGGAGTGTGGCCGCTTATATGAGAATTGGGCTGATTCTCTAAAAACATTCACCTATACTGGGATAAGCACAAGGCCGGAATGTGCTGGCATTTAGAACTTGCACCTTGTAGAATCACGTGTGGTTTTCCTTCACTATGTAAAAACGGGTAATGAGTTCAAGACTGAAGATCACTCATTATTCTTGCATTTTGGGGATTGTCCACTATGTAAGGTTCAAGTCCTCGGACACCTTACTTATGCATGATTCTATACTTTTGGAAAAAAAAAACGCTTCTTTTAAAATTAGTGTTTTAAATATATAAGTGGGGGATTGTTGGAATTGAGTATACATTCAAAACACTCATCTTGTTAACAATACTGTCTCATGGCCCAACGGTTAAAGTTTTGAGTTCACAAGAGGTTGGGGGTTCAATTTCTACATTCTACACGATATATATATATATATATATATATATATATATATATATATATATATATATATATATATATATATATATATATATATATATATATATATATTTATATATCTATGACCGGGCCGGGCCTTAGGGCCTTGGGGGTCTTGGGGTCTATTGAAAAGAAAAAAAACAGAACTTTTTTTTTTTTGAACTTTCAGAATTCAAAACGTTTCTAATAAATATAACAGTTTCATACTTAAATAGACTTTATGTTATAGCAGTTTCAAAAATTAAATGGTATTCATTATATAGCCGTTTTTTGGATTAATGCACACACATTATAGCTTCCTGGTTACAAGCTATAAGATGTGATTATCTTTGGGAAGAAAATAGTGACAGAAAACAGAAAAGACAAACAAAATTCTATCATTCAAAATTTTCTCAAAAAATTCATTTTCTGCGGTTTTTGCTGGTGCAAGTTGGTACGTGCTGCAATTGGAGTCTTGGCAGCACTATAGATCAGAAGCTCATTGTATCCCAGGAGAAGTGTTTGGTGATCAACGATTCATCTCCAGAATCAGCCAAATAGTTTCTTAAAGAAAGTGCAACCCATGCCTCGAGCCACTTCTCACTTTCTTCTGTTGCAGATCTATTCCAAAGGTTCACTCGGTACACTTAGGTCCAATTTTTCTAACAATTTTAAGAAACTATTTTCGTGATCTGTAATGGCTTTAGTTTCTGACCGCAAATATGAAACCAACAAACCAGAAAAATTTGCTGGCTTGAACTTTAAGCGATGGAAGAACAAAATGTTTTTCTATCTGTCGCTGAAAGAAGTTGCCCATGTTCTTACCCATGACTGCCCTGTAATGCCTAACCCAGAACCTGTTGATGCCAATGATAATGAACAAATTTTAGATGACATAGCAGAATGGAAGGATGCCGATTTTAAATGTAGGAACTTCATCTTGAATGGGCTATCCGACGAACTGTATGACTATTACTTACAGTCCGATACGGCTAGGTCTGTTTGGGAAGCCCTACAGAAGAAATATGACACTGAAGAGGCTGGCTCGAAGAAATTCGCAGTCAGTCGTTACCTCAAATACACCATGGTCGACGACAAGCTGGTAACTATTCAATCACACGAGTTACAACATATTGCTCATGAGATCATTTCAGAGGGAATACCCCTCGATGAGCAATTTCAAGTAGCTGTGATGATTGACAAGTTACCACCTGGTTGGAAAGACTACAAGAACATCCTGCGACACAAATCAAAGGAACTGACCATGGAGAATCTGATAACTAGGCTTAGAGTTGAGGAGGAATCTAGAAAGCAAAATCAGAAAGAAGAAGTCCTGCTTGTTCAACAAAACAAAGCGAAGGTCCACTTGAAACCAATGAACAAGCCGTTCAAGAAGAATGCTAGTCGGAAGTTCAATTCGAACTATCGTCAGAATGGTCAGAATGGACGTCAGAATCCGAATAAGACAAATAACCAGCAAGCCCAAACCAACAACAATGGAACAGATCCTATCGAGTGTTGGAAGTGTCATCGCTTTGGACATATCGCTAGGAACTGCCGATCGCGTACGCCTGCACCACAGGCAAATGCTATCGAAGGGCCATTAGTGGCTATGATTACTGAGATCAACATGGTCGGTGTAACCAATGGGTGGTGGGCTGATACGGGCGCTACTAGGCATGTTTGCTATGAGCTCAGCTGGTTCAAAACTTATAAGGAGACTGAAGGTCAAAAAGTGCAACTTGGTGATTCACACTGTATTAATGTGATGGACACTGGAGAGGTGGACTTGGAGTTCACCTCTGGCAGGACTGTTACCCTCAAGGATGTCTTGCACACTCCTAATATGAGGAAGAACTTGATTTCTGGATACCTACTCAACAAGGCTGGTTTTCATCAGAGCATCGGATCCGACCAGTATGTTATAACTAAAAATGGGATTTTTGTGGGAAAGGGATTTGCTTGTAATGGGATGTTTAAACTCAGTATTGAAATGAATAAGAATAATGCTTCTGTTTACTCTTTGTCTTCTTTTAATTTATGGCACTCTAGACTATGTCATGTTAACAAGAAATTGGTAAGTAATATGAGCAAACTTGGCATGATACCAAAAGTTAACTTAAATGAATTTGAAAAATGCACATCCTGTAGTCAAGCTAAGATAATTAAAACTTCACATAGAAGTGTAGCTAGAGAAACAAAAATTTTAGACTGATACATTCTGATATATGTGAGATGGATGGAACCTTAACCAGAAATGGTAAAAGATATTTCATTACGTTTATTGATGATCATTCAAATTATACTCATGTTTATCTTATGGCACATAAGAGTGAAGCAATTGACATGTTTAGAACATATGTAACTGAAGTGCATAATCAATTTGAAAGAAATATTAAGAGATTTCGTAGTGATAGAGGTACAGAATATGATTCCAATGAATTTAAACAATTATATGCATCATTTGGAATTATTCACGAGACTACTGCACCTTATTCACCTGAATCTAATGGAAAAGCTGAAAGAAAGATAGAACTCTTACTGAATTGGTAGTTGCTTCGCTTATTAGTTCTGGAGCACCCAAATCTTTATGGGGTGAAGCTCTCTTATCGGTATGTCATGTTTTAAATAGAATTCCACATCTATCCTCTGATACTTCACCATACGAATTATGGAGAAGTAGAAAGCCTAATATTGATTATTTTAGAGTTTGGGGTTGTTTAGCATATGTCAGAAAACCTGACCCTAAAAGAATCAAACTTGCAAGTAGGGCATATGAATGTGTTTTTATTGGTTATGCAGATAACAGTAAGGCTTCCAGATTTTTAGACTTAAATAATAATGTGATTATTGAATCCTTAGATGCTGATTTTTATGAGGATAAATTTCCTTACTTATTGAGGAACAGTGGGGGTAGTAGTGGGGGTTCACAACCCTCAACTTCCTCTGGCATTCCTCAAACTAGTACAAATGCTAATGTTGATTTAGATTCTGAGCCACGTAGAAGCAAACGTGCTAGAACTACTAAAGATTTTGGTGATGACTATGTTGTATATGCTCTAGAATCTGATCCTAGTTCTATCAATGAGGCTTTAACCTCACCTGATGCCGATTTGTGGCAAGAAGCCATAAATGACGAAATGGATTCACTAACCTCTAATGGTACTTGGGAGTTAGTGGACTTACCTCGCGGTAGTCGTACTATAGGATGCAAATGGATTCTTAAAAGAAAGCTAAAACCAGATGGTACAATTGAAAATTTTAAAGCTAGACTAGTAGCTAAAGGATATGTACAAAAGGAAAATATAGATTTCTTTGACACTTACTCTCCTGTGACCCGTGTGACTACCATTAGAGTTTTATTAGCCATTTCTGCTGTGCACAACTTGATGATCCACCAGATGGATGTTAAAACAGCTTTTCTTAATGGAGAACTTGAAGAGGAACTTTATATGGATCAGCCTGAAGGTTTTGTGATTCCAGGGCAGGAACACAAAGTCTGCAAGCTGAATAAGACTTTATATGGTCTTAAGCAAGCTCCAAAACAGTGGCACGATAGAATTGATCTATTATTACTCTCAAATGGTTTTTCTATTAATAATGTTGATAAATGCCTTTATTATAAAGAATCCAATGATAGTTGCATCATGCTTTGTCTATATGTAGATGATTTACTCATTTGTGGTTCTTCGCTTGAATTAATTTCAGAGACTAAAACTATGCTTAGTCAAAATTTTGATATGAAAGACCTAGGTGAGGCCAATGTTATTTTAGGCATGAAAATCACACGTTCTGAAACTGGTATTACTCTTGATCAATCTCATTACATTGAGAAGATCTTGAAGAAATATAATTACTTTGATCGTAGACCTGCATGTACACCTAATGACCCTCATGTTAAACTTTTGAAAAATTCTGGTGCTACAGTTAGACAAAAAGAATATGCTAGTATTATTGGTAGCCTTCGCTACGCTACTGACTGCACTAGACCTGACATTGCATATGCTGTAGGTGTATTATGTAGGTTTACGAGTTGTCCAACTTCTGAGCATTGGAATGCTCTTGACAGAGTCATGAGGTACTTGAAAAAGACCATGAACTTAGGACTACATTATGAGAGATTTCCCGCTGTCCTTGAGGGATTTAGTGATGCAGATTGGAATTCATTTTCGGATGATTCCAAGGCCACAAGTGGATACGTTTTTAGTATCGCTGGTGGTGCTGTTTCTTGGAGGTCCAAGAAACAGACTATTTTAACTTACTCTACTATGGAGTCTGAGTTAGTTACTCTAGCTGCGGCTAGTAAGGAGGCAAGCTGGTTGAGGAACCTCTTGTCTTACATTCCTTCATGGAATAGGCCTACACCTCCGATCTTAATCCACTCAGATAGTACTGCTGCCATTGCTAAAGTACAAAATGCTTACTATAACGGTAAGAGACTGGCGATTCGTCGCAAACACAGTACGGTGAGAGAGCTCCTCACGTCTGGTGCTGTTACTGTGGATTTTGTTAGATCAGAAAGTAATCTTGCAGATCCTTTGACGAAAGGATTGTCTCGAGACAAAGTTTGGAATACATCGATAAGGATGGGACTGAAGCCCATTTAGGATCACAATTGGTGGGAACCCAACCTATACGACTGGAGATCCCAAGACATAGGTTCAATGGGAAAAACAAGCCATACTGTGATTGAAATCATGCAACCAAGGAGTTTTACCACTCCTTAGTCCATCCTGATGTGTATGTGCATGATATCTTGTAGCGTTAGTAAGGATGAGCTTGGCTCTTAATGAGCACTATATCTCTGAATGAGAGGAGTGCCTAGCTACAAGAGCACTCTTGATAGTCTCACCGGGGTGTTTGTGGAGTGTGGCCGCTTCTATGAGAATTGGGCTGATTCTCTAAAAACATTCACCTATACTGGGATAAGCACAAGGCCGGAATGTGCTGGCATTTAGAACTTGCACCTGGTAGAATCACGTGTGGTTTTCCTTCACTATGTAAAAACGGATAATGAGTTCAAGACTGAAGATCACTCATTATTCTTGCATTTTGGGGATTGTCCACTATGTAAGGTTCAAGTCCTCGGACACCTTACTTATGCATGATTCTATACTTTTGGAAAAAAAAAAAACGCTTCTTTTAAAATTAGTGTTTTAAATATATAAGTGGGGGATTGTTGGAATTGAGTATACATTCAAAACACTCATCTTGTTAACAATACTGTCTCATGGCCCAACGGTTAAAGTTTTGAGTTCACAAGAGGTTGGGGGTTCAATTCCTACATTCTACACGATATATATATATATATATATATATATATATATATATATATATATATATATATATATATATATATATATATATATATATATATATTTATATATCTATGACCGGGCCGGGCCTTAGGGCCTTGGGGGTCTTGGGGTCTATTGAAAAGAAAAAAAACAGAACTTTTTTTTTTTTGAACTTTCAGAATTCAAAACGTTTCTAATAAATATAACAGTTTCATACTTAAATAGACTTTATGTTATAGCAGTTTCAAAAATTAAATGGTATTCATTATATAGCCGTTTTTTGGATTAATGCACACACATTATAGCTTCCTGGTTACAAGCTATAAGATGTGATTATCTTTGGGAAGAAAATAGTGACAGAAAACAGAAAAGACAAACAAAATTCTATCATTCAAAATTTTCTCAAAAAATTCATTTTCTGCGGTTTTTGCTGGTGCAAGTTGGTACGTGCTGCAATTGGAGTCTTGGCAGCACTATAGATCAGAAGCTCGTTGTATCCCAGGAGAAGTGTTTGGTGATCAACGATTCATCTCCAGAATCGGCCAAATAGTTTCTTAAAGAAAGTGCAACCCACGCCTCGAGCCACTTCTCACTTTCTTCTGTTGCAGATCTATTCCAAAGGTTCACTTGGTACACTCAGGTCCAATTTTTCTAACATGGTTCAATTCCACCTCATTGTTCTTGCAATGCATGAGACGAGTTCTTTTGATCTAACAATTTGAAGATGATGGCAAGCCTTTGCGACATATTTCGCCTTGAGTTATTTGTGAAGAGAGGATTGTCGATGCTCGTTGGCAGGGCCACCCCCACATTAAGGCTGGCGAGGCAGCCGCCTCATGCCCCTGAATTTTTTGCAATTTTAGGGACCCCTAAATTTGTATTTTCCATGTAAATATAGGCACATATTTTGTGCGTAAAAAAATTATATTATCATTAGGGGCCCCTAAAAATAATTATTTGGGCCTTTCGCCTCGGGCCCCCGGGAACTCAGGGCCGGCCCTGCTCGTTGGACCTGAAAATTTTGACCCGTGGCCCGTGGGTACCCGCGGGTGTACCCGTACGGGCCGAGTATGGATAAGAAAAATTTTGAAAAAAAAATTGGTTACTTTTGGACCCGGCCTGTGAACCCGCGGGTCGGGTCGGTTATACCCACGATTAGGTATCCATGTATCTAAATAAATAAAATTAAATTAAATACCCATCAAGTTGAGTTGTAATTTATTTGAGTATGTTTTGAGTCTGTTTTTTATTTGGTTTCATTGTTTTTAATATAATTAATTTCAAGACTTTAGAAACTTATTTGTCAAATAGTTTCATTGTTTTGATTTTGCAATTGTATTTTTGATTATGCTTAAATTTTGTTTAGACTCAGTTATGTATGTATGCTTTGAAAAATAATTGCGCTTTCTTTGCATGATTCGACAAATTATTGCTCTTTATTTTTGTTGATGAAATGATTAATTGAAGTACTAGTTGGATTTTAAATGTTGATATCATATGTTTATTTGAACAAAGGGCATAAAAAGACAACAAACAATAACATTATCAAATTATCATTCTTGATTCCTGATTACATTTGTTGTCAGTGGCGGAGCCAGGTTTTTTATCCACCGGGAGCGAAATTATAAGAACTAAAAATTCAATATACCACAATGCAACTACCACATAGATCAATCATAATTCATGAAGGAAATAAGGGGAAATGACTTATAGTATGTTCCCCTTCAAATTAACAACAAATTTCCCTTCAAATTAAAAGCGAAACATGCACACTTGAGAAAGAGAATAATGCCATTTCTATTTAATCTTTAATGATATTTAGCACATTTCCAGATAAGTAAGCAATTGGTTTATCTGAACTACAAATCTGATAATATACTGGGCTGTCAGTTTGGATTGGTAAGTGGATCTAAGTCATGGATGTCTTGGCATTTTAGATTTAGACCCAAATCCCAACTGGCGTAGTTTGACATAAGTACAAAGTCAAGAAGAAAATTACCATCTATGAGCTTTCATAAAAAATGGTCGAGGAATGTGTAGTCCAGAAGCCTGAAATTCCTGAAATAATTCTTCTACCACTTTGGCCAATGTATCAATTGAAGGTTTTTGAAGCCCAGTTCTTGTTATTAGAAGTTCTTGTTATTAGATTAGCTGCATACTCAACGGTTGAATGCAGAACCCAACATTCACTGGATGTAGAAATAATGAAAATCAATCGAAACTGAAGATATTCATAGCTATATACATATACAATGAGATAAAATGAAAGGAACAACATAAATAGGAGAATTTAACAGATGAATCAGTGATTACCTAATAAATGGAACTTGGCCACGGCATGGCTTACTGGTGTCACAGAAAGCCGAGCTTAACACATCATAATGCTTGAATGAAATCTCTTTAACTGGTATCTAAAATATAAAAACACTGTAAAGCACAGAGGTCATTCTAGAATTGGATATAAACAATTATCTCTATTGGGGAAGATGAGAAAATATTTAGGAGCTAAGGTTTCCGCCGCTAAGAAGATGAGAATGGGAGCTAGGGTTTGCAAATCGGAGACGATTTGAGGAATTGGAGGTTTGGAAATTAGGGGATTGGATGGGGAGCTAGGGTTTCAACCTTCGAATGAGAGAAAACAAAGCGCAAAAGAACTGACGAAGAGGAGCGGCGGAAGAAGAGAATTTTGTCAGTTGTTGGGCTTGGGCCGAAAAATTGGTGCGGGTTGCTTTGGTCATGAGCCAAAAGAGGAGCGGGGAAGCTTTTGGGCCAAGCTCAGGGGGAGCGGGTTGCTTGTATTTAAAAAAAAAATTCTTTAGGCCTGTATAGGGGCTGGCCAAGTCCAGGGTGAGTGGCCGCTCACCCTGGGCCAGCTGTGCCTCCGCCAGTGTTTGTTGTTGTTTCAGTTATTCATTTTTTTATTTTATATCTTTTTAAAATGATAGTATGTTGCTTATATTTTTAATCAATTATTCAATTAAAATATTTTTTTAATTTTTTTTAAAAAACCCAAAAACAAACTCAAAATAAACAACGAAATATTGACGGGTACTCGTGAGTACCCGTGGGCCGGGTCCGCGTCGAGAAAAAAACTAAAAAAAATTTGTGGTTACTTTTCGACCTGGCCTGTTGAACCCGTGGGTCAAGCGATCCGTACCCATCGGTACCCGACCCGGCCCGAGGGCCAGGTCTAATGCTCGTAAAGAAAGAAAATTCAGAATATGGTGAGGGCTAAAGTGGAAGTGATCCTTGTTAAGAGAAAGAGGCCCCATAAGCTACCAAATGAGAGGCTAATTAAAGTAGTACTTTCATCTTGTGTTGTAGTTTCGTTCCAGACAAACATTCTGTGAATTGTATCTTGATGTTTTGTTAGAAATTATTCTCTCTAGATAATATTTGTTAGTCTTCGACGCAATCAATACAAACCACTAAACAAATACTAAATCACGTCAATCACACAAAGCATATAAGAATTGTCCCGGTTGGTTGGGACTTTCGCCGTCATCCGGGGAGGAAGAACTGAGATGTTATTTCAACTAAAGAAGATACAAGAATATTAAAATTTTCACCACAACCCTCTCTCAAGCCTAACTGGAACTTCCATGTTGTTTACAATGGAGAAATCTCTCACCTCTCAGATAAAGTACTCTATTGTCCTATTCGGCTGATACCTGCGTCTTCCCGTATGACGCCCTGAACGCCGGACTTCGGCTACCACTGCACCCTTTCGTAAATGAGGTGCTGCTGTGGTTCGGCCTGAGTCCTGCTCAGTTTATGCTGAACACGTGGTGACACGTGATCGCCTTCGTCCTTCAGTGCCAAGAGATCGGTGTGCAACCGGAGATGGTCATGCTTCGGAGCCTCTACCGCATCTGCCAGATGAGCAAGATGGAGGAGAGGTACTACCTGTCGCTGAGGAAGGGCGTGAAACTGATCGAGAAATCGGACTCGATCAAGCACTGGAAAGAGAAGTATTTCCTCATTCGTGCTCCCGACCCGCGGGTCTTTCAGACGAAGTGGAAGATTGGTGTTCCGAAGCGGGCAAAGAAGGAGCCCGTGCTTACTAAAGAGGAGAAGGAGGTGGTGGAGAAGCTCCTCGGTCTTCCGACCCTTAGTTAGAAGGACATCACCGAGGAGGTCTTGTTTCGTGGGGGTCTCAGTCCGATCGACCCTAGTACGCTTTTCTCTTCTTTTCTTGCTTCAGCTTTATCTTTTGGTTGAAATTTTCTAACTCCTTTTGTTCGATTTTCTCAGAGGCCTCCAGTATGGATTATAAAGGACTGATGGCTAAGGCTTGTGCTGCGAAGGAGCAGGAGTCGAAAAAAAGGAAGATGACTGTGGCCGGGCCTTAGGGTGGCCGAGCTGCGAAGACCCCCTCGGCATCACCGACCGTCGTACAGCCGGTGGTCGAGGCACCTTCGGGTGCGACCGCCGAAGGCAAGTTGGAGACGTCCGCCCCGGCTCCTTCGGAGGCATCGGCCCAATGTGTCGAAGCGCCCGGGTCGTCGAGCGGGGCATTCAATGTGGGTGCGGCCTTAGCTCTTGAGGTCCCCCCTCTCACTACCGAGGCCGAGAAGATACTTACCGAAGAGCACAAGCACCTCTTCGTCCCCGACTGGCGGGTGTTGAAGGTGGACGACTTTCTTGGTGACGGGGGCATTTGTATGCAGGCGGTGAAGCACCTGCCGACCCCCAAAGACCGAGCGGCACTGAAGGCGGGTTCCGTGGGCAATGACACAATGCAGATAGCTCGGAACACCATGTCGGTGAGTATCAGAAGTTTCTTCAACGATTAGTCCAAGTTTTTTTCGCTCGGGCCTAATATTTTTTTTTGTTGTGCCGCTTATAGACCCTATGCCACTTCAACCACTTGCTCGAGGAGTTTGCGAGCAAGGAGAAGGAGATGACCGTTCTGAATGATCAGGAGCGATCGGAGCGTGCCAAGGCGGTCAAACTGCTGGAGGCCGAGCAGGTGCTTTCTGCTTTGCGCGCGGCTGAAGTTGCCGACCTTGAGGCTAAGCTTGCCGAGGCACTGAAGCGCTCGGCCACCGAGGCTTCCAAGGTCGAGACTTTGGAAAAGGAGATGGCTCGCCTTGAAGGGGAGCTGTCTAAGGCATTGATGGCGTCGGAGGAAGCTCTGAGCAATCACGCGTCGAAGGTGGCGGCCACGGAGCAGGCGGTTCGGGATGAGGCCGAGGCTCACATGTTGACAAACATGGAGGAGGCGTTCGCCCGAGCGCTAAAGCATGTCGCCGCTCGCATCCCCGGGTTCGACGGCTCCTCCTACTACTTCTATGACCCCATAGAAGGTGAGGAAGAACTGCCTCTGGCCGAGCTCGCTCCCGGGCAGGAGGGCGAAGACGCCGAGGACGAGGGGGCACCGAGGGTGCGATTGTCCCCGTGCCGAGCGATGATGCTTCGGAACGAGATCATGAGGTCGACCCCTGACTTAGTCGCCTCTTCTCATTTTCTTCTCCCCTTTTTTTTCTTTTTTGTAATGCCTAACTGCGTACTGGCCACCGCTATTATGTAAATCTTGGATTTTTAATGAAATGACTTCCTTTTTAATGAAACTCTTTTTGCTCGGGTTGTGACCTCAAGTGTTGAAGGTTTCCTTTGATATTCCTCTACTTTTCAGGTCGAGTCGAGTGTAGCGGCTAAGGTTTCTCGCCTTCGTACTGAATTGAAAGCGGCAAAGCGGGCTCTTTCTAGCAGCCGAGAGTACCTCTTCAAAATCATGTTAGATCTATCGGAGGTCAAAGCTATGGCGAGAGGCTATCTCTTCGAGCTAAAACAACTGCGGAAGCGATCTCGCGAAGATCGTCTTGAAGGCATGGTGGAGTTGCTCCGAAAGGCGTTGTTCGACGTCACTCGAGCGGAAGGTGACCTTGCAGTGGAAGTTTGAGATTTGAAGATAGCTGAGGCAGAATTCTTGGCAGAGAAAAACGCGTCAACCTTGGTAGTGGATAAGTTGATAGCCGAGTGCGACGAGTTGAAGGCGAAGGTCGACGAGTTGAGGAGGGTTACGGTCGACAGAAGTATCGAAGTGACCTATCTTCGTCGAATCATAGCCGGTAGCTCCGCCGCCGAAGGCTCTGCTCGGCTTCCTCGCGTTGAGATATCTGTGAAAGACGACTCTTTGAAGGATCGGATTGTCGAGCTGGAGGAGGAAGTAGCTCGACTCAAGCCTCAGCCGGCAAGAATCAACGTTCGGAGTACGTCGTGTACGCGCGAGGAGAGTGAGAGGGAATCTCTTTTTATGAGCTCACAACTCGTTCGCCCGTCGTTAGGCGGAGCCCGGCCGATGCTCAAAGCGGGGTGACTGCCTCGTCTAGTGGCACTTCGGTTGGGGCTACGGTTAAGGGCAGTGCCGAAGAGGCATCTCGATCCGTTGGACTACAGATGAGCTCCGAAGTCAGAAGACGTCGTTCCCGAGTGTCTTTGAACTGAAACATCCCCATTCCAAAGAAGCGTTGAACAAGTTGTAATTATTCTTCTTTGAATTTTTTTAGTGCCTCATAGTAGTAACTTGGCCTTGTAATTTGGGTTCCTTTGTCGAACTTTTTTAATGAAATAAAAGCTCGTTTTCTTTTTGATATTCGTGTGCTGGGAGTGCATAGTAGTTTGATTTGAAACGCTTCATAAGAACCAAACCTTCAAGTACTTTTCTCATATGTCTAGTCTAGCTGTGGGCATTCCGCGCGTGTCGACGGTAGTCGAAGCAATTCCAAATGGCGAACCACTTCTTGCTCGTTTAAGGGCGATCTTGCGAAGTGGAGTGGAGCCAAGTTTTGGACTCCGAACACGTCGTCAGAATATATTTCAACGGTTGTGGGAGCAATTCCGAATGGCGAACCACTTCTAGCTCGCTTTAGAGCGAGCCTGCGAAGTGGAGCCGAGCCAAGTGTTGGACTCCGAACTCGTCGTTAGAGTTTTTCAACGGTTGTGGGAGCAATTTCGAATGGCTAACCACTTCTAGCTCGCTTTAGAGTGATCCTGCGAAGTGGAGTCGAGCCAAGTGTTGGACTCCGAACTCGTCGTTAGAGTTTGTCAACGGTTGTGGGAGCAATTTCGAATGGCGAACCACTTCTAGCTTGCTTTAGAGCGAGCCTGCGAAGCGGAGTCGAACAAGTGTTGGACTCCGAACTCGTTGTTAGGGTTTGTCAACGGTTGTGGGAGCAATTTCGAATGGCGAACCACTTCTAGCTCGCTTTAAAGCGAGCCTACAAAGTGGAGTCGAGCCAAGTGTTGGACTCCGAACTCGTTGTTAAGGTTTGTTAACGGTTGTGGGAGCAATTCCGAATGGCAAACCACTTCTAGCTCGCTTAAGAGCGAGCTTGCGAAGCGTAATCGAACCAAGTGTTGGACTCCGAACTCATTGTTAGAGTTTGTCAACGGTTGTGGGAGCAATTCTGAATGGCAAACCCCTTCTAGCTCGCTTAAGAGCGAGCTTGCGAAGCGGAGTCGAGCCAAGTGTTGGACTCCGAACTCTTCGTTAGGGTTTGAAGAAGGTAACAACAGAGAGATACAAGCAATTCACAAGTAAGATATGAGGAAAAATGCTCTTTATTAAAAACTAATAGTCAGCTGGTTCTAAGTTGTGAACCGTTATTACATTGGAGAAAAAAAAAATCAAAATACAAGTGAACAGAATGGAACGGTTCAGCATCCGAAGGTACTTAGAGGGGCATTGATGCGCTCTCTTGGTACTTCAAGAGATGGTCGGCATTCCAAGTCCTTGGGATCTCTCTGCCTTCCAGATCTTCTAGGCGGTAGGCTCCAGGCCAAACTACTTTGGCGATCTTGTAGGGTCCTTCACAATTTGGAGTTAGCTTACTCTTCTGACTAGGAAAGGAGATAGCTAACCTTCTGAGGACCAAGTCCCCTTCTTTGAGATCGGTGGGACAGACTCTCTTATTGTAGGCCAGCTCGATCCTCCTTCGGTAGATTTACTGGCGGATCGACGCTCTTTCACGGAGCTCATCAATCAGATCCAAATTCGCCCGAACCTCCATGGCATTTTGCTCTTCTTCGTAGGCAATTAGGCGAGGAGAGGGTACACCAACTTCCAGGGGGATCACAGCTTCAGACCCATAGGTGAGATTGAACGGCGACTCTCCTATGGGGGTCCGCTTCGTAGTGCGGTAATTCCACAGTACGTTGGAGAGCTGATCAACCCATAAGCCCTTAGCAGATTTATCCAGCCTTTTCTTAATACCAGAGAGGATTTGTCGGTTGGAATTTTCAACTTGACCATTCAACTGTGGGTGGGAGACGGAGGAGAAGCGTTGTTGGATGGCGAGGTCTTCACAAAGAGCTCGGAATGTGGTCCCTGTAAATTGTGTTCCATTGTCGGTTATGAGGACCCGAGGGACGCCGAACCTGCAGATGATGCTCTTCCAGAAGAACTGAAGAACTTTGTTCTCGGTGATTATAGCCACGGGCTCGGCCTCTATCCACTTCGAGAAGTAGTCGATGGCCACGACTAAAAATTTGAGTTGGCCGGGAGCTGGTGGAAAGGGCCCTAGTAAATCCATCCCCCACATTGCGAAGGGGATCGGACTTGATAGGGAAGTGAGGTGAGCTTGGGGTAGGCGACGAATGTTGGAGCACTTTTGATAAGAGCTGCATTGCCGAACATGTCGCTCGGCGTCTTGTAAGAGGATAGGCAAGAAATATCCATAATTCAACACCTTCCGGGTAAGGGACCTGGCCCCTGAATGTGCCTCGCCTATGCCTTTATGAAACTCTTGCAAGGCGTATGTTGCTTGTTCGGGGGAGAGACACCTCAGATAAGGTCTGCCGTGAACTTGTGTGAAAGAGCATTTGTACAAGATCCCCTCAACCAGGGTATACCGCTCTGCTCTGGTCCTAACTCGACGAGCTTCCTTAGGGTCTTCGGGGAGGAGCCCATCCCTTAAAAATTCTATCAGGGGTTTCATCCAATTATCTTGAAGTTGAACCGGCCGCGACTCCATGGAGTCGGGAGTTTCTTCTTCAATGCTCGGCTTCAGGCGCACTTCAATTAAGACGGCCTGCTCGAAACCTTGGAGGGAGGAAGAGGCTAACTTGGAGAGGGCGTCTGCTTGGTCATTTTCCTCCATGGGAATTTGCCGAATAAGCACCTCTTCGAAGAGAGCCATGAGATTTTGGACCTTGGTTAGATACTTAGCCATTCGGTCATCTCGCGCTTCATACTCACCCAAAACTTGATTCACGACTAGCTGAGAGTCACTAAATATGCGAAGTCGTTGTGCCCCTACCTTGCGAGCCATCCCGAGGCCGGCTATAAGAGCTTTATATTCCGCTTCATTGTTAGAGGCCTTGAAGTTGATGCGGAGGGAGTATTGGAGGACGAAGTCGTCTGGGCCTGCCAGAATGACCCCAGCTCCGCTTCCCTCATTGCAAGAGGATCCATCCATATATACCGACCAGATAGGAGGTCTGTTTGTTACTTGGCTAACCTCGGATAGGGTGCTCTCGACGATGAACTTGGCTAAGGCCTGAGCCTTGATCGCGGTCCGAGGTTGGTAGGTTATATCATGCTGGCTTAGCTCAATAGACCATTTCATGAGACGACCGGAAGTCTCTAGTTTGTGAAGGACCTGCTTCAACGGTTGGTCGGTAAGGACGACCACCGAGTGGGACTGGAAATATGGACAAAGCTTTCTTACGGCCATGACTAAGGCGTATGCCATCTTCTCTATCTTTGGGTAGCGGAGCTCGGCATCTCGAAGTACCTTGCTAACATAATAGATGGGCTTTTGAGTCTTATCTTCTTCCCTTACGAGGACCGTGCTGAGGGTTTGCTCGGAGGCGGCTAAGTAGAGGTAGAGGGCTTCCCCGGGAATAGGTTTGCTGAGGAGAGGAGGATTGACCAGGTAAGGCTTTTGGCTAGTCGAATGAGTCTTGTTGCTGCTGACCCCACTCGAAGCCTTTAGCCCCCCTGAGAGCTTTGAAGAAGGGAAGACACTTCTCCTCTGATTTGGAAAGGAAGCGCCCTATGGTCGCAAGGTGACCTGTTAGCTTCTGAACCTTTTTAACATTCTTCGGGGGAGCCATGTCCAATATGGCCTTGATTTTCTCGGGGTTAGCTTCGATTCCTCTTTGGCTGACCATGAAGCCTAGGAATTTCTTCGACGAGACTCCGAATACACACTTGTTCGGATTGAGCCTCATATCACATTTCTTTAATACATCGAACGCCTCTTGTAGGTCGGTGACATGGTCGGCACCACGGATGCTCTTCACAAGCATATCATCTATATACACCTCCATGTTACGGCCAATCTGATTTTGGAAGACCTTGTTGACGAGGTGTTGATAGGTGGCACCTGCATTCTTCAACCTGAAAGGCATTACCCTGTAGCAGTAGAGGCCCTGATCGGTTACAAAGGAGGTCTTCGGGATATCCGGGGAGAACATGTGGATTTGATTGTATCCGGAGAAAGCGTCCATGAAGCTGAGAAGCTCATGGCCCGAAGTGGCGTCAATCAGAGTGTCGATGCTTGGAAGAGGGAATGGATCTTTGGGGCATGCCTTGTTTAGGTCGGTAAAGTCGATGCAGATCCTCCAGGTCCCGTTGGTCTTCTTTACCATGACAACATTCGAGAACCATTTAAGGTAATTGACCTCTTGTATGAACCGAGCCTTTAAGAGTTTATCCACCTCATCTTTTATAGCTTGCTGGCGCTCGGGAGCAAACTTGCGCCTCTTCTGTTGGACCGGTTTGGACCCCGGAGCGATGCTGAGGTGGTGGACTAGAAGCTTTTCGGAAATCCAGGCATGTTAGCGGCCAACCAGGCAAATAGGTCGCAGTTCTTTCTAATGCACCGGACGATGTTAGAGCATAGGGCGGATGGGAGGATCTTACTAATAAAGAACTTGCGGCTCGGATCATGCTCGGAGAAGAGCACTTCCTCCAATTCATCTACCAGTTCGGATGTCTGTTGGACGCACTCTTGGGGGATTTCAAGTGTTTCGAGGGAGAGGACTGGACCCCCAGTAGAGGTCATGTAGCATTTGCGGGCCATTTCCTGACTGCTTCTTACTTCCCCTACTCCTGCCCGGGTGGGGAACTTCATCTTGAGGTGATAAGCGGAAGGGACGGCTTCAAGAGAAACTAGGCTAGGTCGGTCCAGAATCACATTATAAGCAGCGGGGACATCGACGACCATGAAGTCCATTGGCTCTGTTCGGGTAGTAGGAGTTTTACCAGCGGTTACGTAACCCCCTCAATAGTCACTGGCACTCCCGTGAACCCATGAAGTGTGTAGCCGGCGAGCTTAAGTCTGTCTCGGGATAGTTTGAGGCCTTTGAAAGCGGCGAGAAAGAGGATGTTAACGGAGCTGCCATTGTCCACCAGGATCCTCTCCACTTTAAAGTTTGCCATATGGAGGTTGATGACAAGTGCGTCATAATGGGGGGTTCGGACACCCTCAAGGTTTTCATCTGAGAATGTGATGGGTACTTCGAGGCCTTTAGGAGGAGGTGTGCCGCAAACCGAATTAACTTCTCTTATAAATGCCTTTCGAGAGGAGTTGGAGGAGCCCCCCATTGGGCCCCCATGAATGAGGTGTAGGACACGCTCCTCTTCAAATTTAGGTGTCTCGTCGCGTTGTTCAGAATGCTTGTTAGCCCCCCGAGGAGGAGGAGGAGGAAGGTCGGTTCGGTCTTTTCTCATGAATTTGGCTAGCTGCCCCCTCTGAATGAGGGTCTCAATTTCGTTCTTCAAGGCTCGGCAATTATTGGTATCATGGCCATAGTCTCGATGATAGTGACACCACTTCTCTTTGTCCCTCTTCTTGCCGGGTGTGTTCATCTTCGGTGCAGGAGGTATCACCCCCTCCTTCTCAACTTCCATGAGAATTGTAAAAATATTGGCATTAAGAGGAGTGAACTTTTCAAATTTGGGGGGAGGTCGGCGCTGTCCGCCATTATCCTTCTGGAGCTTCTTGGCTCCTTCTTCTTCTGTTCCCTTTCTCTTAGACCCAGAGGAAGGCCCCTCCCAGTTAGGATGGTGATCAGCTTTCTCGGCCCGAATATACTTTTCGCTCCGGAGAAGGAGGTCGGAGAAGTTCTGCGGGGGCTTCTTGGCAAGGGAGGAGCGGAGGCTGGAGTTGAGGACATTTGATTGGAATGCTGCTGCAGCGACCGACTGGTCGAGGGAAGCAATGAACCTGGCTTCCGCGGTGAACCTTTTCACATAGTCTCTCAGCTTCTCACCCTTCTTCTAGTTGAGGTAGAGTAGCAAAATGCTGGTCTTCTCAGTTCGGCGGATACTCACGAAGTGGGTGACGAAGAGGGTCTCGAATTGTTCGAAGGAGAATATTGATGACGGGGTAAGGCGAGAGTACCATTCCCGAGCCGAACCCTTGAGAGTAGCAGGGAAGGTCTTGCAGAGCAGAGCATCGGAAGCTTGGTGGATGAGCATGAGGGTCTTAAAGCTTTTGATGTGGTCGACGGGGTCAGATTCCCCGGAATAAGTCTCGAATTGGGGGGGGCTTGAAGCCTATTGGTACGGGTGCCTCCATGATGGTTCGAGAGAAAGGAGGTCGACTCGGGCGGAGGGTCCTTCCTCTAAGCTCTTTTTCTCTGTCTAGCTGACCCAAGCGTCTCTCCATTTCGTGGAGACAGCGGTAGACAGCATCATCCCTTCGACGGTAATCAACCGAGCCTCTAGACTCGTCTTCGTACGAGGGAGAGTGGGGGCTACGACGACGGTAGCTTCTGGAGCGGCAAGGACTAGGAATGTGCTGGGGGTTGCTAGGAGCTGGGGGAGGAGTTAGGGACCGTTGGTGAGGACTTCGGACCAGAGGAGGAGTGGGGACCCTCGGAGCATTGTCGTTGTTGGGTCGGAAATTGAGAGCTTGTAAGATGGTTGCTTGGAACTGCTGGAACTCGGCACGAGTGATGGGTGCGTCATCGTTCCGGGGGGGTTGCCGATCTTCAGGAGAGTGAGGTCTTCTCCTATGGTGGCCGGGGGACTCTCTCCGCCCTCTGCGAGGGGGGGACCTTCTGTATTCTCGGCGATGAGGAGATCTCTTATTTGGACGGTGTTGGCAGGAGGCTCCCTCTCGGGCTCGCCTTTCATCCAAACGGCGGCGAAGATCCTCTTCTTTGCGCCGATTGTCGAGGGTGTTGTGGAGGTCTTCTGATGCTCGGGGATTGTGAGATGCCATGGAATCAGTAGAGGGGTTGTGCACGGAGACGTGATCCTGTTGGAGGGGTTGTTTCTGAGGATTGGGACGGGAGCCCCCCGCGCCGGCGTTCTAGAGGCCGGTCTGGCCGCGAGGGGGTTGAAAATTCTGAGGAGGGAGTTGGTCCTGCTGCGGGGCCTGGTTAGGTTGAGGGGTAGGTCCTGTTGGCTAGATGGTTTGGAGGGGGACCTCCTGTTGTGGTTGAGGAGGAGTGGGTCCACGGTTGGACCCTCTGAACCTTAGCTTTCGGGAAGGCATGGCTGGGCAGATCTGACCAACGGGAAGAGGGAGGGCTGTTAGTTGCTGTTTCTCACAGACGGTGCCAATCTGTTACCGCTAAATCTGGTGTGGGGGTAAACAGATAGTATTTGTGGATTCTTGAAAGACTTGAATAGCAAACCTGAAACCTGTTCCGCCGGAGTTTGACCGTTGACTCCCGCCGTTCACCTGCAAAAAGTGCAAGACACTGGGGTTGATCCCGACGACGCACCCTCCGATGCTCAAGTCAGTAATCAGGAAGATTATGAAAGCGCGTAAATTGGCAAAAGATTGATTACCTCTTAATGGTAGTGGATGGGGGGTATTTATAGCCGCCTTTGGGATCAAATTAGGAATGTAATCCCTAGGAACAGATTAGGAATGTAATCCCTAATTTCCAGTGAAAGGATAGATACGAATCAGGGCCGTTGATTAGGATTAATCAGAAACCCTAATTCTATCTTGTCGGACCGGGTCAGCAGCGGGTTGAAACCCGCACCCAGTTGAGATGGATCTGTTCGCGGGTTGTTGGGTCTCTGGAGAGAAGATCCAGTACCCACTTCAGACCCACTTATAGGTGAAATTACCATTTTACCCTCAGGCTTTAAGATTCGTGCCCGATTTGGACGGTTCCGATTTAACCCCATTTTTAGCCATATCAGTAGATGTGTATCAGTTTATTTTCTTCTTCAGAAGAGGTATCAGCGGGATCTTTGGGACGAGGAGTGGAGCCATCAATGTGACCCCATAAAGAATGCTCGAGAAGAGTGGCCTCAATAGAGGCAGACCAATCAGTCCAATCCTAAGTAGAGAAAATGGGGAAGTCGGTGGAGACTAGAAGATACTGACGAAATTGGAGTTCCATGGAGAAACACAAGTACCTGAAGAAGAAAAAAATTCAGTTTTTTTTTGTTTTTTGGATTTTTTTTTTACGACGACGAACGGCGGTGGTGACAACGATCAACGGCGACAACAACAGACAAGCGAGAGGAGGGAGAGTTAGGGTTAGGGTTAGGGTATGGTAGGGTAGGGTTAGGGTTAGGAGTTCGGGTTTTGATTGGTAATGGGTCAGGATTTTGGGTGTGGGTTTGGATTTGGGTTTGGGTTCGTTTTTTTTAAAACGATGAATGGGTTTGAATGGCTGGGTCAGGTTTTGGGTTTGGTTTTGATTTTAGGTTTAGTGTAGGTTAGGAATATTGGGTTTGGATTAGGGTTTGGGAGAGGGGTTTGGGTGTGGCGGCTGGTAGGGAGGTCTGGGGTCGTTGGATTTGATGGTGAGGGTGAGGGGATTTTGGTGGTTAACGGTGTTCGGGATGGTGAAGTTCGACGGGGTGTTCGGGATGGGTTTTCGGAGATGTCGGAGGTCAACGGGGATGGATTTTCGGAGGTGGCAGAGGTCGACAGGGATGGTTTGTCGGAGATGTCGGAGGTGTGCGGGATAAGGAGTTGATGCTGCTGTTGACTAGTTGTTGTTGTTGTCGATTAAGATGTTGCCGCAGTATTTGTTGGGGATGCTGTTGATGTTGCTGCCGAGTTGGTGATGTTGCTGCCGATGAAGAAAACAACGGAGTTGGATTTGTGATAGAGTAATTAGGGTTAGGGATTAGGGATGGGAAGAGATTAGGGTTAGGGGTTACTGCTTTGATACCATGTTAATGTTAATAGAGGGATTGAGTAAATTTTATTGGATTGATTATAATTGAGTACAATGTCTCCTATGTATATAAGGGAACCAAATACTAAACTAATATATAATTCGATATGGGGCTAAATATATAACATAATATCCAACATGAGAAGTATTTTGATTAAGTTTCCTTGGCCTCATTTAGAAACAAAATTAGCTACATATAGGTATCCTTTAAGTAGAAAGAGAGGTATGCAACATATATGTAACTTTGCCTTTACTTACGAAGTATAGATACCTTAGTTAGTTTATTAAGTGAGCATTATACTTTAAGATTTTTGGATGTGAGATCACTGTAGATATCTTAACTTTTTGGGCCAAAGACTTGAGATAGGACCTATAAAATAGTTTCCAAACAGACCTAGAGGTAAGATAACTGTAGGAATTTTAGATACCTCTACATACTCCAGTTGTATCTCCTTACCTTTGTTTCCAAATGGTACTTAAAAGGGCAAAATCACTTCTCCAAAACCTAAAGTTATCTATGATATGTGACGAGAAAACATTACCCTTGGTCTGAGAGAGATCTCTTGTGGGATAGACATAAAGTTCTAAAGAAGGAACAAAATATAACTAGTTGAGAGTGATGAGATAAGAAATTCTTACAAATCCGACTCCACTACTCTTATAAACATTTGGAATCATAGTGTATTTTCCACTTGGATAGAAAAACCTTAATATAAGGGGTCTCTGCGATCATTGCACTAATTCCACCTCGGGAGCTTCCTAGAGTTCAGGCCTCATCATATTCTTCTGCAGTTACAAATGATTTAATCTTAGATATGTCAATGTTTAGTGATCTCAACTGGAAGTAATTCACCTTGGCCCCAACATAGTCCCCTTGTTAAAGCTCTTGAAGGTTGGTGATTGTAGGTTGAAGTTGTTTTGCTGTGGGCATTGTGCTTAAAATAGCAGTATAACTCGACGTTAGGATGAGGACCACAAATAGCCATATGAGCAGCACAACCTTCGTCAAGTTGCTCATTACCTTTTCCCCTGCCTCAAAAGGAATGCTGAAAACAAATAAGAAAAGGTTTGGAAAATCAGACATTTCTAAAGATAATTAGAGACGGTAAGTATAGATATTGAACTATTGGCAAAAATCATTGCGGAGAAAGAGAAATATAAGCTAGTCCCAAGTTATTGAGTTTGTGGCTTGAATAATCGTTCAACATTGGAAAATCATTTGGAAGGATAGATGATTAAATTAGATTAGATTATAGACTCTAATAGAGATTATCCATTTTGGGTTACATAGGGTAATGAAAAAATTACCAGCTATCAATCTGAACTATGTGGACCAAAGTTTGGGGCCCTTCTCCACAGGTATCCAAATTAGGCTATAAATATTATGTTATTTTCATTAATGATTACTCTCGGTTTACAAGGACTAGTAATCTGCACGTGCGATACACGTCCTATATATATATATATATATATATATATATATATATATATATATATATATATATATATATATATATATTAAAGACTATGACGTGCTTTGGCCTCGAATCTCAGACCTTCCTTTACCCATTTCAAATTCTTACCATACTCTTTATAAATTAACCTTAATTAGTGGCACTAATTTTTATTTTATATAAGTTACATTTTTGTAAAAAATTATGTTGTAAATAAATGTGAACTTTTATGGTATTATGGTAACTGACAACAATTGAGTAAATTGATGGTTAATATAACTCCCACTTAAAATTGAGTCATTGAGATTAGATGGTTGGTTGACTATAAATTACAGTTTATCGACAAATTACACAACCCCAACTCTCGCACTATAGTATTAGAGATTTATTTCACGCACTCTAGTAGTCATTTTTATAGAATTTACAAAGCTTTTGTCATAATGATTGCTACATAATACAATTGTCAGATTAAAACATTTCGGTTTAACTCTGGTGGAGAGTATATGTCTACGGAGTTTCGAAATTTCTTAGCCACTCAAGAAACCTTTCTTCAAATATCTTGTCCTGGTGCTCATGCTCAAAATGTCAATGCTAAAAGGAAATATAGGCATATCATTGAAATCACTATGGCCTTACTTCTTTCTGCCTTTATTCCTCATCAGTTTTAAGCTGAAGCTACTTCTACCATTGTCTACTTAATTAATATCCATCTTTCGACTGTCATTGATGGCGATATCCCTTTCTCTCAACTTAAGGGCAAACCACCAGTTTATAACCACCTTCAGATTTTTGGTTGTGTTTATTATGTTCAAATTATCAGAACAATCTAGTAAGTGTGTATTCATTAGTTATGATCCGGTGCGAAAGAGCTATCATTTCTATGATACCAAAGCAAAATGTCTTCATGAGTCTCGTGATGTTCACTTTTTAGAAGATCAATAATATTTCAATAAAATTGGCTCTCCCACATATGATCCTCATTTTTTGGACTTTATATATCTTTCTTCTACCTTCCTTGATTCATCTCATATGATTATAACACCGCCTTCGATCATATTCATACCCACACAAGAGTTATCCTCCCATATGTCTGGTCCTCTACCTTCTCGTCATTGTATTCAGCTGCTTTTGCATCATTTACTTGTCGAGCACGACCCATGACACAAAAACTATTAGTGTCTTCACCAGCTCCTACGGTGCCTCCACTTGCTGATGACCTTGAGCCTCACTATCCTTTAGGGTCCCATTTTCCTCCTCTTCGGCTTACCCACCCATCCCCAGGAAATCCGGAGTCCTCTGCTTTTCTTGCTACTATTCATTCTCAAATTGAACCTCAAAATTTTAAAGAAGCATCACAACCATTTAGCAACATGATATGAAAAATGAGTTTGATGCTTTAAGCATAATATGTACTTGAAAATTTGTTTCATCTCCTTCAGTAGTACGGCTAATTACATGCAAGTGGGTATAAAAGATCAATACCCGTTCTAATGGCACTATTGAGCGCTCCCTCTTGTTGCACGAGGTTTTCAACAAGAATATGAGATTGATTATCAGGAGACTTTTGCTCATGTTCACACATGACCATGGTCAGGACTCTTGTTGGTGTTGCTGTAGTCCGTAATTGGCTTATGTGGCAGCTGGATGTGAAGAATGCTTTCTTGCACGGTGAGCTTCGTGAACAAGTTTATATGCTTTCTCCACCTTGTCTAAATTATCCCCCGAATACTGTATGTCATCTTCAATGTTCACTTAGGCTCCATGGGTTTGGTTTGAGCATTTTAGTTCCACAGTTCGCTTTGCTGATTTTTGTCAAAGTGTCTATGATCCGGTTATATTCATTCACTCATCTGAAAAAGATTGCAGAAATTTATTGTTGTATGTTGATGATATGATTGATGACGACCCTGCCCATATTCAGACTGTGAAAACCTATCCACAGAATTAGTTTTCTATGATTGATTTGGATTGCTTCAGTATTTTATTGGGATTGATGTTACCTATAGTGTCCATGGTTATTTTTTTTCTCAACAAAAATATACAGCAAAATATCTCTGATATTCGTACTGAAGCAACTCCTATGGAACTCATTCATATTCCTGATCATACTAGATACAAACATCTTGTGGGTAGTCTTATCTATCTCACCATTACTCGACTAGACATGCGGTCTATGTTCTGAGCCAGTTTGTGTCTGCTCCAACGTATGTGCACTATGCTCATCTGCTTCAGGTGCTTTGCTATCTTCATGGCATGATTACTCAATCCCTATTATTCTCCAAGTCATCTCCACTAGCATTGCAGGCTTATGCCGATGCCACCTGGACTAGTGACCTTGATGATAGGCAATCCATCACGGGCTATTGTGTTTTCCTTCTCATGTCTTGGAAGTCCAAGAATTTAACCACGGTTTCTCATTCTAGTTTGGAAGCTGAACTTCATGCTCTTGCTATCACCACCATAAGTTGAATTGTTACAATGGTTACTTAGATTTTGGTATTGTTTCAAAGCTTACTCCCGTTTTTTGTGATAATACTAGTACCATCAAAATTGTCGATGATCCGATCATGCATGAGCTTACTAAAGGTGTTGATGTCTTGTTCACTTTGGAACGTATCCTAAGGTCATATCTCTTCATTATGTGCCTTATGAAGTTCAATGAGTAGATTTCTTCAGATGAGAGTCCAACAATAGATGTTGTTTTCCAAACTCCCTCTTGTTGATCCACCGTTAGTTTGAGAGGGGTTGTTAATATATATGTATATATCGTTTTATGTATATGACACGAGCTTATCCTATCTTGTATAGTTTCATATATATTGTTGGCTTGTATTCCCCTAATAGATAAGATTTCACTTTCTCTAACTCTATTTGTATCTGCCATCAAGTTCCTTTGCTGCATTACTTTCTCAGAGCTAGCGTGAGACAATAACCTCCTCCTATGCCTGACCCTTTCATTCTCAACTCCCAGCTCTTCATGGATCAGTTGAAGAATCTACTACAACTCGTAGTGCTAATAGTGGAAACACACCACAAGCAATAGAAACTACCAAAACTTTGATGATCATGAACAAGCTACCAAGATATATGCAAGATCTCACAAGAATACAATCAATATGCAGAGATAACCAATATTTCTTATTTCCCAAGAAATACAAGGATTACAAAAAAGATTACAGCTCTCAATCTATCTCCCCCACCTTTGAAATACTCAACACAATTCTTTCTTGACGTTGAACAATGATAACGGCTCACCAATTCTCTCTCATCAGTGATACAAACCCTAGAGTCTAAAGCCATATATATTTCCCTCAAGTAAACTCTAAAAGATAAACACAAATCCAGCTTATTGGACCTTAAACTCGTCAGCACAAATAATACACAGCGCCGCTGTCGGTCGACCGCACCTCCTGGTCAGTCGACCGCAACTTATAAAGCCCACATCCGGGACATGACCAGTTGACCGTCTCTTTCTCTGTTGAACCCTGTACACTCGAAGATACTTAGCAGCCTAGTTGCGGTCGGGTGGTCGGTCGACCGCACCTCAGGACAGTCGACCGCAACTCTCAAGCTGCACTTCTTCTAGGTGCTGTTGCATTCTCTTGTTGTCTTCGTCTTCTCCTCTTTTTCTCAAACTTCAAGTACTCTGTGCCTAAGTGTATTTGAGGCCACAATCTTAACAGGATTTGCTTGATTGCAGAGAATCCCCTATTAATCCTCGCTAGGGATCAGTTACGACGCATTCTAAGATTTGGATTAAACCCACGACTCCCCCAATCAGTTGAATCATCACCCACCAAACTGAACTTAAGCTCATTTGAGCTTGAATTCTCTAAAATAAGACTCTTTGTTGCCATTGCTAGTCCCCATGCATGTTGTGTCATAAGCCCAATAGGCGTAGATCCTAGGTTGGAGTAATTTGGTTTCTGTCCATTGATTCTTCTTGCTTAAAGGATCCCTCAATATGTTGTTGAATTCCCCGCTAACTACAGTCTCTGAAATGCACTGCTTAATGGTTGAATCTCCATGAAATGCATCAAAGTTTGAGGAGTCCAAGAGGTTGATGAGCTCGAAATTATGGAGATAAATATCAAAGCATAGCCTTTGCCCATCATTCCGGCCTCTCATGCCTTCAAGAACAGACTTCGATATGTGCACAATGAAGACATGGATTTGCATGTCCATACAGATAATTAATGTAGAGCTCATGAAGGATTAATCTGGTCATCAAAGGCTTTAAGGGAGATCATGCTGCAGTATATGGAATATGCATGCAGTTCAGCAGTCTCCAAGGTGTCTAACGAGATAGGGAACAATGCCAATCCAGTACTTGGTGTTTTCAAGAATAGGTATTACCTACCTTGGTCCAGCCGTAAAGCAGTATAGTATTACAACAGTAATGGCTCTGACCTGTGAAGAGTCCCTAACACCAGTTTGAATAAAGTAGGGGTTTTGAGGGGAAGGGATCGATGAGAGGAAAAATTAAGGGGGTTGTAGCGGAGAAGGATCGATATGATGGGAGTCTGGGAAATTTCTCCAATTGACAATGAATTTTGCTTGAGCTGATATTTGGCTGCCAACAATTGCTCGGACGTTCTTCAACAAATAAAGAGCTGCGCGCATTTGGAAAAGGAATACTGATCAACTGACATTGTAACTTTCTTGTTTCGCGGAAAAAAAAAAAGAAAAAAGAAAAAAGATGAATGATCGATAATGTGCCTAACTGACATAGATATACAGGTTCAATTACAATATTATGTTGAAACTTTTAAACTTATTCAATTCATTATTTCAAGAACTTTGATGCACATTCATTTGGATATGGGAATAGGTAGAACAACAGCAGTTACGTTTAGTTATCAACTTAGCTGCAGTAATCTTTCGTTTAGACTGTTTGGAGCCTTGGAAGAGTTGGTATAATTCCGCGTATCTCCTCCCAAACACGTGTTGCTGACTGAAAATTTTTCTTCCACAAAAAAAAAGCTAAATGTGAAAAAAAATCACTCAAGTAATGCCAATTTTAAAAAAATCACACACAACTGTTTTTTTATAAAAAAACGCTCCCTCAACCATGCTTTCAATGTATGGGTGAGTGAGGTTTAAAAAAAAAAATTGTGTTGAAAACATAGGTTTTTTTTTTTTTGAAATAAAGAATGGCATGTTGAAAACATAGTTGATTGGAGTTTTTTGAAAAAATAAAAATAAAAAGTTTTGTGAGATTTTTTTTAAATCGGCAATACTTAAATGAGATTTGTTCATATTTAGCTCTTAAAAAAAATAACTTTAGTTATCATAACTTAGTCTAAGAGCTTATATAATGAATAATGAATAAGAGAGTAAATAATGATTTGTAATCCACTTCTATTGTACTCAGTGAAAAAGGAGGAATTAATGGGTGAGGTCAGATACAACAAGTGAAAGTTGCTTACAGATCAAAGTAGGTTTGCTTTACATATACATGTATATTCTCACTATATTATGATAATAATATATAAATATTGTATGGGTACACATATTCTTGTACAGATATCGGACCACGAGTTGAGTAGGCCTAGAGTCCGGTACCGAAACCCAATATTTATCCTATAAATATTCACAAGAGGTAGTGGTATAGGTAGTCCAATCTTGATACCTAGGTATAATATCTCTCAAGCACCTTAGTCTAAAATGTTAACCCTAATATTTTTTCTTATAATTCCTCATAATACTTAAGTGAGTTGGCTTCAACCTTCTCTTGTCGTGATAGTGAATATGAGTTAATTATTTCAATAAATATCAGAATATGATTATCTATTCAAGTAAAATAAAGCCAGCTCAATTCATTTGAGCTAGTAGAAACTAATCATGTATCTTCTGATTACCATAAATAATGAAAAGAGTTGCATAGTATTTTACCAGCAGATGCGGCAGAAACATTATCTTTCTTGGAGTCCTTCATCCTTGTACAGTAATTAGGGTGAGCAGCATTCCCAACCCCCATACCAGTCTTGAAACACTCCAATATCGAATAGTTTTGTCGAGTTTGGTTTGATGCTTCCAGCCAAACATCTTTTTGGACCAAGACTTAGACAAGAAGAAAGACCAAAATCAACAGATGCAGGTGTTAGATTTATGTCGTGCATACTATGTTGGATGAGAAGACGATGAGACGATGAAAGAATCGAGATGATCGGAGACGGAGTGGAAGCAAGGGAAACAGTAAGTTGTAGCAAGTGGAGTTGCGATCGACCGTACTTGGGGTGCGGTCGACCGCCCTACTATGCAGAATTTCCCGAGAGGGGGACACAGTGGCGGAGCCAGGATTTTTATCCATCGGGAGCGAAATCACAAGAACTAAAATTGAGGTAAGTTTGAGTAAGATCAACTATAAATTAACGAGAGATCTTTATGGATTTTCGTTCACCTCCATGAGTACATTAAAATCATATATTCACTTGCTCAAAATGTTTATAGGGTAAAACAATTTATTCACTTGCTCAAAATGTGTATAGGGTAAAACAATATATTCACTTGCTCAAAATGGTTTGGGGGGGGGGGGGGGGGGGGGGGGGGCAAATCCAGGGCTGACATTTACATGCGCCTTGCGTGCAACCACGCATCCGGCGAATACGAATGTCAGCCCAAATAGACTCCCGTATGGACTTCTTTTTCAACCCAGTTTTTAATTTTTTGGGATTTTCGTAGCCATCTATTATGGGAGAAAGAAGAACTGCTTGCAAGTTTTGGGACAAATAAAGGAGTAGTCTTGACTATTGGCCAAAATAGAGGAGCAGGCAACAATGAAATGAGCATTTTCAAGGGCCCAAAACGAGCGCGCTTCATTATAGGGGGAGCGGGTTTGGGAGAGACTTATAAATTAGACTAGATAATCAAAATAGAAGGTCGTATAATCAATATCCAGGGTGAGCGGCCGCTCACCGTGGGATACATGTGCATCCGCTCCTGGGGGGACAGTCGGCCGACCTTGTGGTACGGTTGAACGAACGCGGTGCTGATGGATTATTTGGGTCAGGTCTTGGAGATTCGTGAGAAGCCAAACTTGCTCTTTAATTCAGATTTTACGGCTCTTATCGTAGGATTATCTCTTCAGGAATATCTAATGGTTATTGTATCAAGATATCAAACTAGTTTTTCTCTATATCTCTATAAATTGTTGTTATTGGCCTCTATTGAGAACTAAGAAAGAGAGAGAGAGTACTTCATTGAAGGAGAGATTGAGTGATTCTGTAATTGTAAACAACTAGTACTTGCTGGTGAGACTTGAGAGAGGGTCGTGGTGAAAATTGTAATATTCTTGTATCTTCCCTAGTTGAATAACTTCTTGGGTTTCTTCTCCCCGGATTAAGGCAAAAGCCCCAACTGGAACAAATTTGTGTGTACTTTGGTGTGTTTAGTATGATCTCATGTGTGCTTGGTAGTTTGTATTGATTGCATCGAATAACTCAACAAGTTCCTAAGAGGAATTTTCGGTAGAAATCCCTAATAATTGGTATCAGAGCTTCGGGTTCAAGGGTTTGTTCGAGTTCCTTGGAGAAGATGGCAGATCAGATCACGAATATCAAGCGGTTCAAAGGCAAGATCAACTTTGATTACTTGAAGGTGGACGTGCATGAAGCATCAGTTCAATAGGACTTGAATCTAGTCCTAGAAGAAGATAAAGAGAGACCAATCGGCACAAAGCAGGAGAATTGTAAGAAGATATGTTCAGAAGCCTTGAGTTTAATTCGGTTGTCATCGACGACCGAAGTCAGGTATAGGAGAAGCACGATGAGTCTTTGGGCAAGATTCAGAACTGACTACTCGGGTTTGTCATCACGGGGTCAGGTGTACTAGCAAAGAAAGTTGTGAGGTTTCTCAATGAAAGAAAGTACCACTCTTCTGGATCATGGAGTGGATTTCAATATGGAGTTATCTGAACTGAGGGCGTCCAGCGCAGATGATGTAAGGGTTTCCAACTCAATAAATTTATCACCAAATTCATCCAACATGATAACCGTGCTAGATGAGAAATCTACCAAGAAGATGTTTTTCATAGCAGGTATGATCAAGGGATTGGAGGAGGATGCACTTAAGAAGGAGAGTCAGAAATTGGCGTCAACTTCTGTAAGCTGCTTGGAGGTGGATTGTACTTTGGTTGGAAGGGAAAGTTTATATAGGGGTAAGGTCCGTGGCCACCAGTGCAAAGGATTGAGCATTACATGAGAGACTGTTGCAAGCGGTTGAGTCAGAGGGCGCCAAATACAGTGCCGCTGAATCAGGTGATGGCTTAAACAGTGCTTTTGTTTCAAGTTCTTTAAATGTGAATTCCGATTGTTCTTTTGATTCGATTAGTTCTTCTGAAGTTTGTTCTGAGAGGGAGATGGTTTCTACTTACAAATTTGCATCATGTCGTCGTGTGAGAACGAAGGTTGATAAGATTTGTGAAGTAATTATTTCTACTTACAAGTTTGCCTCATATCGTTGTGTGCGAACGAGGATTGACAAGACTTGTGAAGTAAGGGGTGAGAAAACTAATGAGTCGAAGATGATAAATGGAAGGGGACACAGTAGAGGAGGACATGTATATTCCTTTGATGAAGTGGAGCCTTATATCCATGAGAACTCTAGAAGCTCGGGACTGCAGGTACACAGATCCAGGTGGAGTTCGTCCAGGTTGGGAAAGTTATCGAAAGGTGAAGAAGGGTGAGTGGGGGATTGAGCAGGGTCAGCACAACCTCTACTAGCTTTGGAGGAACAAGAAACCTTGACCAAGTGGTTTGAAACCCATTGTGTAACACCCCGTAATTTCAATATATATATATATATATATATATATATATATATATATATATATATATATATATATAAATTACAAAGAAAGCTATCAAGTGGCTCATATTCAATCTCTCCTAAAGTCAATGGCCCAGATTGATTTTCACAAAATATATTTTCCCGCCCAAAATTTCAAACCCCATATTTCAAATACAAATCCTCTCTCGCTCTCTCTCTCTTCCGAAAAGCCCCCCCCCCCTCACCATTGTCTGTCTGTCTCTCTCACACTCTCTCACTCTCTTCCACCGCTTTCTCTCTATATTCCCACCCTCTCTCTCCATCTTCCTGAACCCCCCCCCGGGCTATCTCTTCCACCGCTTTCTTTCTCTCTCTCCCTCTCTTCCACCTCTCCCACTCTCTCTCTCTTTCTCTCTCTCTCTCTCTCTCTCTCTCTCTCCCAAAAAAGTCCCAAATAAAATAATCCTAAAATTCAAAAGAGGAGAAACCAAATTCATCTTCTTCGAATTCTCAATCTCTGTTCGATTTTGGTTTTGGAAGCTATTATCGATGCTGCACAAGAGTTTCAAGCCTGCAAAATGGTATGTTTTTTTGGGAATTTTTTTTCCGACTTTTTGGGTGCCATAGATTTGATTTGGATAAAGTTTTGAATTTTGGGGATTGTAATTTGCAGCAACACGTTGTTGAAGCTTGCGGTTGCTCGAATCATGCTATTGAGGAACAAGAGGCAAGAGGGGGTGAGGGGTTTGAAGAGGGAGTTGGCTCAGCTTCTCGAAAATGGACAGGATCAGACCGTTCGGATTCGGGTCCGTAATTTTTTGATTTTTTTAAAAAGGATTTTTACAGATTTTTTTTATTATAAAAAATAGTATTTGATTGGTTTTTGAGTGAATGTAAATTTTGGGATGAACCTTAGATGATTGGAAAACAGAAAGTATTATTAGGTTTTAGTTGGTGATAGTTAAAGTACGTAATTTGGAGGTGAAGTGATGATTGGTTGAATTTATGGGGGGTAAAACAGAAAGTTCCATAAGATGTTGGGATAGATGGTTGAATTTCTCAAGCATTATAGGATGTTTTTGTGCCATGAGAAATAAAAGAGCTAATTTTTTGGGATAAAGGGTTATGTTGAAGTACAAAGTTGGGATACCGATAAGTGGGTTTTAAGTGGTGGGAGAAGTGTGGAGCTTCTAAGGAGTTCACCTCTTTCACCATTTTTTTATATTACAGCCGATGTTGTTTTACGAGGGTGGTTGGCTTAATAATTGAGGTATCATGTATCCAGTTGTTTGAGTGTTAGATTCTTGGAGAGAAGGAGAAGGAGGACGTAGAAAGTTTATTTGGTTAGATTGGGACCTGGAGGCATCTATATAATAAACAAATAATCCTGCAATATATATAAACCAATAAACAACTTAATCCTACTTCAGAGTACATCAATGTCTACTCCCAAATACACATCTATATAAATCATCCTTCACAATCCTGTGCATATCTTTTATTGTTTACAGGGCTTTTCAAAAAATGTGTCGTGGGCACGTATCCTTCATTAACCCGTCTCTCTCTCTCTCACATTGATCCCCCCTCTCTCTCACTGTCTCTCTCTCCTCCGACCGAAATCCCCCTCTCTTTCTCATCAATTTTTCTAACCCCACCAAAGCTTCACCGTCTCTCTCTAACCCCCACAGTCCAAGGCCAATCCCGAAATCCCTAACCCCCACCGTCCAAGGCCAATTGACCACCGAAGCTCCACCATCTCCTCTATCTGTTTGTTTAGTTTAGTCCCGTGCCAGTCTTGCTCGGCGAGGTCTTCAAAGTCTGACACCTATCCACCCTCCGCTTCTTCGTCGATTGCACCCTCGGCGTCGCCGGCCACTCCGCCACTGTATGCATTTTAATTTTTAATTTTTAATTTTTGGTTCTGAAGAACTATTGGTTTCAGATTATAGAGAGGCATGGTGAGATGAAGCTGTATGTTGGGATGGACGTCAATCCGGTGGCACACGAGAAGGGGCGGGCTCAGATCGAAGAATTGTTGATGAATGATGAGGAGGGGAGAATGAGATTGCAAGCTTACACGCATTTGAGGAATTTTAAGTATATAAAGTTAGTGTTGGAAGGGGTTGGTTGGTAGAGGGGTGGATGGGATACAGGATGGATATGGGGATGTCATCGGTGCATGTAGTGATGTTGTTTTGGTAGTGCACGAAATCTGTTTGATGAATTGCTTAAGTTGTTTTTGTGTTTGGAATGGGCATGGTGAGATGGAGTTGTATGTTGGGATGGATGTCGATCTAGTGGTACACGAGAAGGGGCAGGCTTGGATCGAAAAATTGTTGATGAATGATGAGGAGGGGAGAATGAGATTGCAAGCTTACATGCATTTGAGGAATTTCAAGTATATAAAGTTAGTGTTGGAAGGGGTTGGTTGCTAGAGGGGTGGATGGGATACAGGATGGATATGGGGATGTCGTCGGTGCAGGTAGTGATGTTGTTCTGGTAGTGCACGAAATCTGTTTGATGAATTGCTTAAGTTGTTTTTGTGTTTGGAATGGGTAGGTGAATATGCGGAGAGAGGGTTCAGTGTTCTTGGTGATGGGTGGCTGGATATGCATATGAACCTGCATGTAAGAACATGCGAAATGCATATTTTTTTGATGTTTTGCAACTTAACTCTATATGTACAAATTTCTCATGTTATCTGTTACAAATTAATGTGAGTCTACTGGCCCCAAATCTGACTTGGGGGTGTGGAATCTTCATTTCGTAGTTACTTTGCTACCCCATGTCTACATAAATAGCATGAGCAATTTGTACTCAATAGCATTTGCACTTTATGTTTGCCCCATGTTAACTGTACCTGGGGAGGAACTATGTCAATGTAAGGTTTTAGAAAGAGATGTACTGTTAGTAGGTACTAGATACAAGACTCAACTTGGGTATTGCTAGGTGTTAGTCTGGTATTTATTTGTTGTGGAAATAATAACGGCAACAAATAGCTGTATGAATCTCTCTTCCATCCAACTTTATTAAACTTCTCTGTCACATTAATGACTACTGTACCTCTTTTAATTGCATGAATTCAAGTTCGTGCATGTCTACCCTAATTCTACTTGCATTATTAAACTACCTTGTATGTTCCGTGAATATCAGGTATATTTGAGCATCTCAGGTATATATACTATATTGCCTAGGTTTTGTTGTGTTTGTGTTAGATTGGTAGTCTGAGTTAGATGAAGTGAAATTGAGGATTGATGTTTGTGTTAGATTGGTGTTTGTGTTAGATGAAGTGAAATTGAAGATTGCTGTTTGTGTTTGTGTTAGATGAAGGTAATTTGCAATTTGGGGTTTGAATGCAAAGATATTGCCTTTTGGATTGCTGTTTGTTTCATACTTGGGTGAAATTTTGATTACCCGTTTTATTTTGTTAGATTTAGTTCCCATGTCGAGATTGCAGCTTGAGTTTTATTTTTCGCAATAATAGAATAGAACCCGTTTGCAGCTTGAGGGTGAAGTCATCCCTCCATATCATCCCTCCTTAGTCAATCTTTCCTTCATCGATAACTTCTTAGTATAGAAGCTCTACCCTGAAGTTTGAACTTGAGTTGCGACCCAATCAAATGTTTTTAGTCTTTTGCAAGTGAAGCCCTCCGCTAAAAAAATGTATTACGCTTACATTTATTGAGTCAAGCATATATTTTCAGTTGATATGCAACTCGGTACCCATGGAGAATGGGACAACATGAACTATGTCTCATAATGATATTTTTAGTACAAAGCTGATGAATCTAAAGTTATTTTCATAGTTAAACAAAACATACTTAAGCTTGATTCAATCCTAATTCTTTGTAACTGAAAATATTATTTCTGCAATCAAATGGCTGTTTAGTCACAACCATATTAGTTATCTACAGCAATTTTATATTTTTGTTTGTTCGTTGGTCGGTTGCAGTGGCCAAATTATTAGTTTTGAAGTGATGGATGGAGAGATGATATGTTCAAGTGGCGTCTGTCTCGAAGCAATGGGAGATAAAAATTATGACTGCTACGTAGTCAAAGTTGCGGTATACGTTGGTTATTAATGTTTTGATATGCACCTTCATTGAATTGATATAGGAAGCAGAAGTATTTAGAAGCACTGGATAAGTAATATATCTTTCAGAATTATAATTTTTGGGGGAGTTTAGGAGAAAATTAGTTGTGATGGATTTGTGTTAATTGTGTTGTGCAGGCATGATAGGGCGAAAGCGGTGAAGATATTGGTGAAGGATTTGAAAGTTTTCTCCACATTCAATGAGGACCTTTTAAAGGAAATTACACAGCTTCTGACCCTCGACAATTTTAGGTAACTTGGGTGTTGGTTGTTCTATTTGCGGTTTTAGTTTGTTGGATTTGAAGTGTTTGTTTTGTTGCTGGAATTATGCAAAAAGTATATGATACATGTTTGTGGAGTGAAGGCATATTAAGAGGAACTGTTAATTTTGGCAGTTTTAGGTACCTGACAATGTATGCATACTTTTCCTTTTTGATGGCATATTGGTTAAGACTTCTTTTACTGGTTTTTAGTTTGTATAGGAAAGAAGTGAACAATTTGTTAATGATAGTATAAAGATTCCTCGATTTTTACTGTTAACTCAGGAGTCAAAAGCTAGATTGAGCTTTTGGCTATTTTCTTTATTGAAAGTCTGTGCCACAATATGGTATTCAAACGTTGGGCTTAGAAAATTTAGTGGTCTTAGGTTCCATTATAGTTTTGCCAATATACCTCATATTTTTTAGGACAACAAGTACCTGATATAACTTCTTTTAGTGTAAGACCTTCCAAGTTCCATGTGTTAGGCTTGAGAAGGAGTGCTAACATTTTTAATATTCATTTTTTTCCTACAGTGAGTAAACTTTTGGGCACGATTCGAAGTATCCATGGTGGGACACGGTATGATCCTTTTAAAAAAAACCTGTATGAGGATGAGTATCAGGAGAATAAACATTGCAAATCAGTGCATCAGACACTTGAGTTGTGCACTTATAAAACATGACACTGAATATTGCAAAATTGAAATGTTCAAGTGGTGTCTGTCTCGGAACAATGGGGAATAGAAATGATGGTCGCTATATAGTCAGTGTTGTGCGATATACGTTGGTTATTAATGTTTAGGTATGCACCTTGATCGCCGAGAACTTTTTTTTCGTCTTTGACTTTCTTAAATTTGTATTCTGAGATTTACACACAGTTTTGTTCCTGTAGTACTTTGAATTTTTTCCCAAACTGTCCCTCTTTTTGAAAGTTTTTCCCAAACTGACATTTTTTTAAAATTCCCAAACTGCCTCACTCGGTTTTCGAAAAACCGAGTTTAGTTAAAACTCACTCGGTTTTCGCTTTTTCGAAAACCGAGTGTTAGTCTTGGATTTTTCGAAGAGTTACACTCGGTTTTCGAAAATCTGACTTTCGAAAAACCGAGTCAGATTTTCGAAAACCGAGTGGGTCGTTTTGATAAATACTTTCAAAAAGTGGGTCATTTTGGTAAATAGTTCGGCCAATGCTTGGGAAACTTCAGGCGAAGTTAAAAATTCAAGATTGGATTTGTATGACAAAAGCCACACCTACTGAATACCTCAAAAACAAAAAACAAAAACACAAAACCAAAACCTAAATTTAGTATTTTCTCATGCCATGTGTACCCACTAACAATTGACACTTGTCATCTATGTTTTTCTTTGCAAGAAGTACGCATATTATCAGAACATATACAACATATACTAATGCTCTCTCGTAATTAGTAGGACTATGTAACAGTATGAATCAAAATATGACGCTGCAGACACTTGCAAAACTTAATGGAAATTAATGACAATCTTTTTCGTGCAACATTGTATGTCTGTGATTCCAAATGCTGAAAACATAGCCAATTAGGCGCTTCCTTTCAAAGTAAAAGGAAGCGAACTTACATTGTATGGGTGAAATCATGAGAAACTTTGTTTAAAGACAATGAATCTGAAGTATTTGATCTTGCTCATCAGGAATGCTTATTGTAGCAATCGACCTCCAGTCCCCAGGATGTCCTAATTACTTCCCAGTGACTTAAGCATGCATCTGCATTATTCCAGTCAATTCCGAAGGGAATACGTGCAAAAAACCTAAATGCTGATAGTGAATAGAAATGATTATACCAAACTCTATGGCCTGACTAGCTTTGCTAGCTAGCCTTCATGCAGTCATTGCTAAATTGTAAGGGAAAGTTGACCAACACTTGCATATTGCATGTTTGGGGGTTAACTTTACATTGAAATTTAACAATATACACAAACACATTTGATGTAATTCATCAAGTTTTCGTGTTCCACAGCAAGCAAGCACGTACTATCACTATTAGATATCAATTCTTAAGAAAGCTATGTTGATTTATCGAGTAATAGGTAACATAGAGGAGATTTCTTACAGTTATTGAGAAATTGAATAAAAGCAGCCTAAAATAGAGAATTGATCTGAGTCTAACAAATCTATTATTATGGGATTATATTTGAACGACGGTGCACTATCATTTGAAAGGTCTGATTCCAATGTGATATTAAGCTTCCTTGCCAGCTCTCCGCTTTCATATGCTGCAACAGTATCTAATATAGACAGAAAAAAAAAATCCAAACAAAGTACATATTAGAGAATAACAGTTGGTATAAAATTAAATTTATTTGCATGCATTCTCTAGATTTTAACACGCTGGAGGAACTAATTTACTTTACTAAGCATGAATATGTTTTATTCAAAAATTAATTCTTAATATGCATAAAGGATAGACAACCAATTTCATGTAAACTGTATGGCAATAATAAGCATGGGGAGACAGGTACACACCCCAAAAAACTCTATTTATGTAAAGAGTAGGATGACATTACAATAATACATACACTTAATAGTTGATGATGTCAAATTCTCCTTTTACAGTTATAGTAGGAAAGATGCATTGCCATCAGAACCACCCAAATGCTCTCCCTTGATGAACACTTGTGGCACCGTATGCCTCCTAGCCAACAACCTGGTTTTGTGTTTTTGTTTTTGAGGTATTCAGTAGGTGTGGCTTTCGTCATACAAATCCAATCATGAATTTTTAACTTCGCCTGAAGTTTCCCAAGCCTTGGCCGAACTTATTACTAAAATGACCAACTTTTTGAAAGTATTTACAAAAATGACCCACATTTGAAAGTATTTACCAAAACGACCTACTCGGTTTTCAGAAAAACCGAGAGTCCGTTTGTTTTGTTATTTTGAAAAGAGTTTTCTGAATAGAGTTTTCTGAAAACTGTATTCTGAATAGAGTTATTCTGAAAATGAGTTTAAAAGTTGTTTGGTTATATTTTTTTCTGAAAACTGTATTCTGAAAGCTGTTTATCTGAAAAAGAGAGTTTAGAAGCTGTTCTGTTATATTTCTAGCTGAAAACTGTTATCTGAAAGCTGTTTTTCTGAAAAAACGAGTTTAAAAGCTGTTCTGTTATATTTCTTGCTGAAAACTGTTATCTGAAAGCTGTTTTTCTGTAAAAACGAGTTTAAAAGCTGTTCGGTTATATTTTTTGCTGAAAACTGTTATCTGAAAGCTGTTTTTCTGAAAAAAACGAGTTCAAAAGCTGTTCGGTTATATTTCTAGCTGAAAACTGTTATCTGAAAACTGTTTTTCTGAAAAAACGAGTTTAAAAGCTGTTCGGTTATATTTCTAGCTGATCCCCGTTATCTGAAAGCTGTTTCTGAAAAAACGAGTTCAAAAGCTGTTCGGTTATATTTATAGCTGAAAATTGTTATCTGAAAGCTGTTTTTCTGAAAAAACGAGTTTAAAAGCTGTTGTGTTATATTTCTTGCTGAAAACTGTTATCTGAAAGCTGTTTTTCTGAAAAAACGAGTTTAAAAGCTGTTTGGTTATATTTCTTGCTGAAAACTGTTATCTGAAAGCTGTTTCTCTGAAAAAAACGAGTTCAAAAGCTGTTCGGTTATATTTCTAGCTGAAAACTGTTATCTGAAAGCTGTTTTTCTGAAAAAATCCGTTTAAAAGCTGTTCGGTTATATTTCTAGCTGAAAACTGTTATCTGAAAGCTGTTTTTCTGGAAAAGACAGTTTAAAAGCTATTCGGTTATATTTCTGACAATTTTGAATATCAATTTGCATTTATCATTTGCTGATATTTTTTTAATTGTTGCAGTCAGATTGCAATGTTGTACAAGTATGAGAACAAGAAACCTGAGCAGCATGTGAACCGAGCAAAAATCAGACGCCATCATCTCCACAGTTGATTCTTCACGTTAGAGTACAAAATATGTTTCAAAATCTTGTATGTACATAATATAGATTCAGTGAGGTTTTGTGAAGCAACAAATCGCAGTTCATGTATCATTTGTCAAGTTTTGGATCAATGTTTTGCTGTTAGCGTTGCCTCTTTTGGTAATTGCAGTTCTTCAGTCTTAAATGAGGAGTATTTTTTAGTTTGTTTTGTTGAGATTGCATGTGAGAGCAAGTAGTAGCAGTAGTCGGATAGAAGATTGCATGTGAGATCAAATAGGATGTATTTTTATTTTTTTTATTGTGAGCAGTATTTGGATTTATTGGATTGCATGCAGTATTTGGATAACTATATTTAGATAAACTGAATATGCTCACCTTGCAGGCTGCAGTTCAGAACCCGACTGATTTTGATCTATCTCTAAATGAACCCTAAAACCCAATCTCAGTTGTTCTTGATCCAGATCCACTTTTATTGAACCCTAACTGTACCCTATAAATGCAACTCTACTGTAAACACTAATTTCTGCACACAAATCAAAACCTAGACGCCCTCTCTCTCTCCTCTTTCTCTCTCCCCGTTCAGAACCCAAATCCCCCACATTCCGATCATCTTCCCCAGCCACTCCGGCCACCCCCTTGCGCCGACCGCCCCGTCGATGACTCCCCGTCGTCTTCCCCTGACACCCACGAACCAAAATGCCATCCCCGTACACTCCTTCCCCCGTTCTCACCATCACAAAAACCTTCAAACCCATCTTCTGTTCATCCTTCTTCCCCGGCTAGCCCCCACCTCCGGCGACCCCTTCAATGCACTCCCCCGTCGTGCGCCACCAGCGTCGTCCCCTACCTCGTCGCCCAGAACCCAAGACCCCCTTCTCCTCTTCCATTCCGATCGACAGCCAAACCCCCCAAGCCCATTACTGCTTCTCCCTCCCACTGCCTTCTCCCACCCCTCCGGCGACTCCCCTCTAGCGTCGCCTTCCCCTGCGTCAGCCCCCGTCGACCTCTGAACCCCGAACCCCCTTGGCTGCTCCTGAATCCGATCGAAGACCACAGATCGTCGAGCTCCGCCAGTTCGAAACCCTTAGCCGTCTTCCCGATCCAGTCGTCGTCGTTCCCGTTCGCGCCACCTCCCGCCGTCGGTGCCAGCGTCGGCCAGCGACGCCACCGAAGTCCATGGCTACCATTGCTGCTCTCTTGCTTTATAGTTGCTGTGAGAAGAGAGTAAAGGAGGTGTTTTGGAAAATAGGGGGTATGAGTATTCTGAATATTGTTTGGAAAAAACACTTAAAACAAACGCCAACTCAGAATAGGGTTTTCTGAAAATGAAAAAAAATACTAAAACAAACAGACCCCGAGTTTTGTTAAAACTCACTTGGTTTTTCGAAAACCGAGTGTTACTCTTCGAAAAATCCAAGACTAACAATTGGTTTTAGAAAAACCGAGTGAGTTTTAACTAAACTCGGTTTTTCGAAAACCGAGTTGGGCAATTTGAGAATTTTAAAAAAAAGTGAGGCAATTTGGGAAAAACTTTCAAAAAGTGGGACAGTTTGGGAAAAATTCTAGTACTTTTGCATAATAATTTTACTTTTAGAGTTAATTATGTTTGTTTGGAAGCTTCTATTTTGTTAATTCCCTCCCTAATAATTATCAACAATATATGATAACACACGATTGTTTGTAATAGACATTAACAAACAAATGCACATTATACCTATAGACATTACATTGAAGAACTATACGAGGATGTGATCGAAGGGTTTTAACTTTTTAAGTTTACGACCTTGAGTATACCTTGGCCTTCATGTCTCCCTTAAAATCTGGTTCTTGCTTGTAATTGTATGGTTACATGTAAAAAAGCTTTTTTTTGGTGTTACGAAGCCTATTGAATGGGTAAAGTTCAATATGATTTTTTAAGAGTCAAGTGATGGTTGTATACTTATGTTATTGGTGACGATAGTACAGGAGTCCTATGCAAATGATGCAATTATTAGCTATAATTTTAGTTATAGTCCATTATCTTAGCTGCTTCATTGCATTGATCATAGGTTGCTTTCTCTATGGATGTTGGAATCTTGAACTTTCCCATACTCCACCGGAAGCCATAGGTTGCTTTTTTCTCATATAATTGATCATGGAAAGCCTGTAACCTTTAATGTCGCACGAGATGAAATTCATACGGAGCTCAGGCAGGCAAACAATTTCAGACAAAGAGATTCGATACAGGTTGATGCAAAACCATTGATACACAAACCTCGGAAGTCTTTCGAATTTCATCTTTGAGTGAATCATCATTTAAATTAGTACGAAAATTAATAGAAAAAATAATATTGTCATTTGGTTCATCTCATTGTTGTAATTTTAAAGATTTAGGGTAGAGACATAAAGGAAGAATATCCAAATAGAAAATATTGAACTACACGGTAAACACATGAAAATCAAAGTTATGTGACATCAAAGACTATGAAATGCACAAATTTAGGTTGGATAAGGCTAACTGAAGTTAGATCCGAATCTCCATTTGACACGTGGACTAAACATTGATTATTTGAAGATTTGGAGCATGAAGCTACGGCGAGAATATTGAACATTTGAGACCCTCTTTTTTTAGCATGATCTCAAAACAAAATGTCTATTTAACTACTTTCAAAGAGTGATCCGATGCCAGTATTGTATTTGAAGGACCGTCCTGGGATACAACGGGAAATTGGACATACTGAGGTCATAGCGAACTCACTGGATCCTCTGTTAGGATCACAAAATTCAATGTCAACGATCGGTCTGAGACAGTTCAACAGGTGGTGTTTCGAGTAATATGATATTGACACCAAATACCATAATACATACATTAAGATGCACATTGTAGTTGCAAGATTATTTTGGAGATGCTTCTTATATACTCAAAAAAGCAGTTGTTGAACAATCTCAAACTGGTAGTTGACATTGAATTTCGTGATCCAAACAGGATCTTGCGAGTTTGCTACCAACTTAAGTACGTCCAAGTTGATTTGCAGAAGTTTCCTACAAATACAATATTGATAAGTAGCTAAAGAGACATTTGATTTTGAGATCACTATTTCATTAACAGTTCCTTTTCATTTTGCTCACTAATTCATATTCAACCAAAAATTATGAATGTTATGCCTTTAGTTATGATCAAACTTAGTCGATATAGTTAAGAAGATGTCACTCTATGTTGCATGTTATTTGTAAAAGAAATCATATTGGAGAAAGAATAACTTCTACATAAAAAATATGTCAATCTGCCATCCTGAGATTCTTAACCAATCTAATCAAATTTGCAGTGCAAATGTTGTATGAGAATCCAAAATAATACATTGGAATTGAAGTAATGCTAGAATTTTAATTGCAAGTTAAAGAAATTGTGATTAACATGAATAATTGATATGGAGATGATACAAGTAGAATATCTGAGACTGAGAGTTTGTGTTCATGCCTAATGAAGATCATTCGGAAATTATGCCAAGTTCACTACATTACTAGAGTGACATTATGTTGAATACAGTTAAACTCCAATGTCTTAATCTTTGAATAAACGTGCTAATGTAAATAATTGATTCATTTAGCTTAAAACTGGGTCATCTACTGGCTATCCAAATTCTGTGTTAGATTTTAGCTAATGTAGGTTATTGATTGGTTTGTTAAGGTAATTAGAACGTCAAAGTTAATCATCATATATTTCCCCTCCTTTATATACAGATCAAGTCCTTCATCAAAATTAAACAACAGTAATGGATAATATCACTATATATGGCCATGTAAGTTTCTATTTTTTAATGACATCTACATTTCTTTCATATTATATCAAAAAATTGTTTCTTTTATGTTCTTCACATTATAATGTTTACTTTCATACCTTACAGGTTGATGTTACTTGGAAAGAACAGTAAGTGAAGCTTCTCATTGTCTTATTATCAAATTAATTAATTGTCCACTTACATTTAAAATTATTTTTTTCCCATTACAGGTGCAATCCCTTCGACAAACAAATGTAGGGGTTACCAGTCGAGATGAATGCGAGTTTAATCTGATATCCCTTCGCAAGGTAAGCTTAACCCCTTATTATATTAGATGCTCATTATTGATATTTTTTTAATTCTTACTATTTGTTTTTTTAATTATCACTGGTTTTGATTGTTTCTTGAAAAACTTTTACTGTTTGTTTAGGCTCGCTATTTCGTGATAAAACTATCCATATTGAAGACTCAAGCATTGTGTTTGATCTTTATTGTAACAACCCTGTAATCTTTTTTTTTTTTTTGGTAGTAGGGTTGGTGGATGATATATTAGTTGTATCTTTTGTTAATATAAGTTATGTAGAATGAGAGATTATGTAAATCTGTGTAATATTTAGTATTTTTGGAGATGATATAAGTATATGTATAGGATAATGATATAATAAAGTGATGTTAAAACCCGTACCCGCAAAGTTGTGGAGTATTGGGTTCGGTGTATAGTTTTTCAAAGGTTTTTCTAAAAATCTATTACGTTTTCAAACGAAATCTTGGTTTTTATTTTGTATCTTGCATCATATGAAGATTTTTTCCCCCAGAGCTTTATATATATGATGCCTGTGTGATGTTGCTTGAATTGGCTTGGGGAGGATTGATATTAACTGCCCGTGATGTTATATTTTTAATTGTTTGTAGAATTCCGTAAGGAATTGCTGTAAAAGGGCTAATATTTTAGGGGAGACTCTGTCGAAATTTTTAATAAATTTTTATTCGTATTTTAAAATAGAAATGACCATTGGTTTTGACTTGATTGATTCTTTTTTCATTATAATGAGTTTCCATCCTTGATCGTGATTTTTGACAGATTTAGTCGTCAATCCATCTGCAATCTTCATGTTCTCATAATGTTCGAAATGCCTGATAGTTGGCTTATGTGTTTATTATGAATCACTCTGTAATTATTTTGGGGAGTTGGGGCTAATGTTGTCGTCTCTGTTATTAATTCTACCTGCATGTATCTTTTTTTAATCTATAACTTACATCATCTCTCACACAAAACACATAAGCCCAAGAATGTAAAATATATCATCACTGAAATATATCAAAAATTGGGGCCAACAAGCATGTTTTAGATCAAATTTGCAGTAGGCTCTCTAGTATATGGATATTAGATATATTAATATGGAGATGTAATTGTACTTGATCACATTTAACAAAAGGTCTTTACATGTACATTACAACAACCTTTCTCTCACACTCTCTCTCTCACTCTCTCTTTTAACCTCTTTTAAAATAATACATGATTAACTATATGAAAATATGACAATGCGGAATTAACTCATGCAGTTTGAGGCGATAAATGCATTAGCAACTGAATCGCTACTTATCACATGCTACAAATCAAATATAAAATCTGTTATGTTGAAGTCACACATAGCAAGTGATTTTGATATACTATTGTTGTTGATTCACAGACTCTTTCTCAATCCCGAGCTCCTGACAAATGATCCTGCAAGATATAAACCAATAAACAACTTACTTCAGAATACATCAATGTCTATTACCAAATAGACATCTATACAAATCATTCTTCACGAAGACGTGCATATATTAAAAATTTTACAGGGCTTTTTATATGCTGAATCGTTCACGAAAACGTGCCGTAGGCACGTGTCCACGGGCAAACCTAGTATATATATTAATATATAATAAAACACAAAGAAAACTATCAAGTGGCTCTCCTTCAATCCCCCAAAAAATCAAACGCCCAGATCTAACATCACAAAACACATTTTCCACCCAAAAGTTTCTCCCCAAAACTCAAATTCAAATTCACCCCACCCAAAAAAACTTCTTTATTTATTTAATTATTTCTCTCTCTCTCTCTCTCTCTCTCTCTCTCTCTCTCTCCTATTCAAAAATTAAGAAATTTAAATTTTTTTAAAAAAAATTAAAAACTAAAAATTTAAAAACTAAAAAAATTTAAAATTTAAAAATTTTAAAATTAGTTCAAAATAAATCAAAAACGTATAAAAAATTATTTAAAAAATATTAAAAATTTTATAAAAAATAATTTAAAATTTTTAAAAAAAAAAAAAAAAGAAATATAAAAATTTTCAAAAAAATTTAAACATTAAAATTTTTAAAAATAATTCAAAAACTTTTAAAAAAAATTAAAATTTTTAAAATGTTTTAATTTTTAATAAAAGTTTTAAAATTTTAAAAAATTTTAAAATTTAAAAAAATTGAAAATTTTTAAAATTTTTAAAATTTAAAAAAAAAATTAAAAATTTTTAAAATTAAAAAAATTAAAAAGTTTTAAATTTTTTAAAATTTTAAATTTTTTAAAATTTTTAAATTTTTTAAAATTTTAAATTTTTTAAAATTTTTTAAAATTTTAAATTTTTTAAAATTTTTAAATTTTTTAAAATTTTTAAATTTTTTAAAAAATTAACAAATTTTAAAAATTTTAAAATTTAAAATTTAGAAAATTTGAAAATCTCAAAGCAAATCCAAATCTAAATCCAATGTCGAACCTCAATCAAGAGGTCGCCGTCGATATCTGATCCGCTGCTGATTCCGAATCGGTGACTCCCTTCCACCAAATCAAGCGCAAATATCAAGCGACTCCGTATCGGCGATTCCCCTCCAGTGAATCGAGAGCCTCTATATGCGATGAGACGACTCTAATTTCATCTCATTAACCGAATTCTCATTCTAATTTTTAATTTTGTGTGCAGGGGATTACTCAGTTTTTTGATGACCCGAATTTTGTGTGTGCATGGGATCTAAGTTCAGAGATGTATGATTGTTTTATTTTTGGGTTTAAAATTTTTTAATTTGGTGATTTATTTGATGAGTTTTTTTTTTGTTTTGATTTAAGGTGTACGCAAGTGAGAGATGGATTATTTAGTGGCCTCAATTTGGACTTTCAAATCATAGCAGGACAAGTAAGCTGACCAGTAATCTAAAATAACTTGGCAAATATGCAACATTAATTTTTTTACTACAAGAGAAAATACTATTGTGAAATGTTCCCTTCACTTGTTATTAATAACCATGGATAACATAACATATATGAACTTTTAGTATATGTTTGGATATATAGGATTTGGATGTCTGGAGTTTACCAGTGAAAGGTGCAAACTCTTCACTCAAGAAAGACAGCTAAAGTAAATTTGTTATTTATCCATTTTGAATTTTTTTTATAAAGGTGCAATAGGGAGACAGCGTGGAGATAAAAGAAATGATTAACTTGGTTTAGAGTTTTGAGCACTTCATGTATTTCATTTTGGTTAAAATAATAATAAGAGATATTTCAATTGCAAACTAAGTCTCTGACAAACAATTGTTTAGATTATTGGTATTGTAGATACCTTCACACCTACACTTGCGTTACCATTGTATTTAGACATGCTCATAGTAGTTATGGGAATATAGTAAGCTCTATAAAACCTATATGATAATGTCCTTGCATAACTATTACAAGTATCTAAAAGTGATGCTGAAGTTAAAAAAAACTTTATGCAGTGTTTCTAACAAATTATATGCATTCCAGGTAAGTTCAAGCTAATGATCGAGAAGGCGATGGTTGAGCTTAAAGGTAGATATACTGCTTCTTCATATAATATTTTTGCTTCTTCAATTAATTTGCTGGACAATCAAACCAGGTGTACTGTTCTGAAGACGTGTCGTAGGCACGTGTCAACGGGCAAACCTAAGATATATATATATATATATATATATATATATATATATAATATAGGGGATGACATATTGGTAATTAATTGGAAAAAGGGGAGCACGGGGTTGAATTACAGCATATGTGCTATGATGTTGAGGCTCATGTCGTCAGCCTCAAGGGGTCCCACCCGGTGTTTGGGAAAGGCAGCAAAGTGTTGTCTTTGTCTTGTCTGATGACGTGGCACATGGACCTCGTGTACGGGCATGTGTGTGCACGGGATTAGAGAAGAGGTGATTTAAATAGTCCCATATCAAGAAATACAATAGAATAATTAACTATAAATAATATAGCCTATGATCAAAAGTCACCAATCTGGTTATCCACCTTTGAGAGGCAGCCTGTGGTGGGCAGTTGTACTATACTATAAATAAATTGTCTGATAAATTGTATAAATTGTCTGAGTCTGGGACAGGGGTGTTACAAATGGTATCAGAGACGACTTTTGACACCGAGTGTGGGGCATGTCTATATAGTCGGGTGGTGGATTCCGAGACTATACACCCAGTCGTGCGGTGGATTCTGGGACTGTGGTGAGCCCTCAATTAAATTCGGGACTGTGAATGATTGGACGGTGGATTTCGGGATCATGATTAGTCGGGCGGATAGGAGGGCAGCTCAATTAAATCCGGGATTATGATTGATCGGGCAGTAGATTTCGGGATCATGATCAATCGGACAGATAGAAGAGCAGATGCTCCACATCGGCTAGAAAGTAGATCCTGCACTAGCTTGTGCATGCCCCGTGCTCAGCGAGGACGCTAATTTATGAAGGGGGGTGTATGTAACACCCCGTAATTTCAAAAATAAAATAAAATAAAATTATATATATATATATATATATATATATATATATATATATATATATATATATATATATATATATATATATATATATATATATATATATATATATATATATATATTGATGCGGTTTGTTTCTGGGAGACGTGTGGATGCACCAGGTGTGAGTTCGGACTCGATTTGTACTGAAGGAGAAGGCTGCTTATCAGACGACCCTCGGCTGACCGAGCGGTACTGGCGACTGGCTTGGAATGAGGTGGATGTCTGGGCTCAGATCAGAGGGCTCGGATCCGAGGTCTTGTGTACCTGCAGATGGTCCTGAAACACCGGGGTTTATCCCGGCGGCGGACCCTCCGACGATCTAATCAGTATCTGTGAGAGAGTAGCAATAACTAGGAGAATTTAGGTGGCAAAGGATTGATTACCTGAAAAGGTGGGTGAGGGTTTGGTATTTATAGGGAATTCCAACCGGGTTGGGATCCGCTTGGGGGCCGGGTCTGAACCCGAAAGCCCATAGGCCTGACGTGGCAGAAGGCCCAGGGGGTTTAGGGCTGACGTGGCAGTACCAAGAGTGGTATAGGGCTGACGTGGCCAAGCCCTTAGTGGTATTTGGAGCTGACATGGCTGATCATGGGGCTCCTGTGCTTCTGGGAGAATCTGGTGGCCTAGGTTGGGCCAGGTCATCTTCATTCTTCAGCAGGCTGGGTGGACGGCTCGTGGGGCTGTCGTGGATCGGAGGCCGAGGGCCATCGGGACTCATCGGATACGAGGAGACCAGGTCTGTGGGGGTGAACTTGAGGTTCGGCGCCGACCCTGTAGTGGTTCAAAGCCGAGCCAGACTGTTGTTTTTCCCATTTTTGAGTGAAAGTTGTACTGGGCCCTGGTTGGGCCCCAAGCCATTTTTACCCTACCACACAAGCCCCCCACTCCTGCGGGGGTGGGGGAGCTAGCCGTGGAGGAGTGTTCATGGTTGCAGAAATGGGATGGCGAATCGCTGGGCCTTCATGAGGGGGATGCCCTGATGTAAGAACAAACCTCGAGCAGGCGAGGGTTTATGGGCCGGCAAGGGTGATGGTGAGCCGTTGAGACTTCCTGAGAAGATTACCCTGGTGCTGGCCGGACCTCGAGCTTTCGAGGGATTACGGATCGACAAGGGTGATGGCGAGCCGTTGAGCCTTCCTGAGAAGGTTAACCTGGTGCCGGCCGGACCTCGAGCTTTTGAAGAATTACGGGTCGGCAAGGGTGATGGCGAGCCGTTGAGCCTTCCTGAGAAGGTTACCCTGGTGCCGGTCGGACCTCGAGCTTTCGAGGGATTACGGGTCGGCAAGGGTGATGGCGAGCCGTTGAGCCTTCCTGAGAAGGTTACCCTAGTGCAGGCCTGACCTCGAGCTTTCGAGGGATTACGGGTCGGCAAGGGTGATGGCGAGCCGTTGAGCCTTCCTGAGAAGGTTACCCTGGTGCAGGCCTGACCTCGAGCTTTCGAGGGATTACGGGTCGGAAAGGATGATGGCGAGCTGTTGAGCCTTCCTGAGAAGGTTACCCTGGTGTAGGCCTGACCTCGAGCTTTCGAGGGATTACGGGTCGGCAAGGGTGATGGCGAGCCATTGAGCCTTCCTGAGAAGGTTACCCTGGTGCAGGCCTGACCTCGAGCTTTCGAGGGATTATGGGTCGGCAAGGGTGATGGCGAGCCGTTGAGCCTTCCTGAGAAGGTTACCCTGGTGCTGGCCTGACCTCGAGCTTTCGAGGGATTACGGGTCGGCAAGGGTGATGGCGAGCCGTTGAGCCTTCCTGAGAAGGTTACCCTGGTGCTGGCCTGACCTCGAGCTTTCGAGGGATTACGGGTCGGCAAGGGTGATGGCGAGCCGTTGAGCCTTCCTGAGAAGGTTACCCTGGTGCAGGCCTGACCTCGAGCTTTCAAGGGATTACGGGTCGGCAAGGGTGATGGCGAACCGTTGAGCCTTCCTGAGAAGGTTACCCTGGTGCAGGCCGGACCTCGAGCTTTCGAGGGATTACGGGTCGGTAAGGGTGATGGCGAGCCGTTGAGCCTTCCTGAGAAGGTTACCCTGGTGCAGGCCGGACCTCGAGCTTTTGAGGGGTTACGGGTCGGCAAGGGTAATGGCGAGCCGTTGAGACTTAGAATGTTTGAGTAGGGTGGCCTGCTTTCGTTGCGGAGCATTGAAGGCGCTCCGGGATCTGTGCGATGTTCCAATTTTCTAGGGGCATTAATGGTGCTGCCTAATAAATGCATGGCGCATGGGCTTCCGTCGTTTGGCTTTCCCAAGGTCGTAGTGTGGATCTGTGGGGGAGGTTATAAATACCCAACTCCCCCATGCGGATTTGATCACAGCAAGGGTGGTCCACTGGCCATCAGAGGTGTCTGCTTCGGTGGACGCCTGTTTCTTGCAAAACTTTAACCCTGGTCGTGTCGGAAGGGTGGTTACTCTGCCACCCGGATCTTCTCTTGGATCTGATGGCCCTGATACGGTGGCCAGATCTAAGGGAGATCAGGGCGAGAGGGATAATGATCGAAATCCTGACCGAGGGATTCGGAGCCTCGGAGTGGTGGTGGCTTTGCCGTCTGGATCCTTTTTCGGGTCAGACGACCCTGATGCGGTTGTTTGGCCCGAGAGAGATCCAGACGGGATGGGCATCAACCGTATTCCGGAACTGGGGCTGAAGAGCCTCGGATAGATGGGTCGTCTCCGATTGGAGGCGTGCCGATCTGCTTTCTGACAGGGTTCTAGGCGATGGTGGCTTTTCTCCCACCCTCGAACAGTTCGGGGTTTCGGCTGCCGAGGCCGTAAGCCCCGAGCTGCTCGCGGGTGAGAGGGGAGCCGACCGAGCCCTGGAGCCCGGGGCGCCTGTCGAAGGATGGCGCCTTAAATCTTAAGCAAAACATTTTCTCCGCTGAACACTTTATCCGAACCGACCCCTGTGTCTGGCTGCCAGCCTGGCACTGGGTGACGTCAGCAGCGCACATTTCGAGGACGTGGCGCGATTATCCAGGCGGCAGTTACACGTCAATCGGTGAACAGTAATTGCGGAAATCAAGGAGTTGTTTTCATCCTTTATAAATATCCCCACCTCTCCCCCTATCGCCCACTTCCTTCTCGCTTCTTTCTTTTTCAAAAAATCTTCCAACACTTCAGCACTCGTCCCCACAGTTTGCTGCACCAGGCTCGTTCTTCCGAAGCGATTCCAGGTTAGTTGGTAAGTCTGTTTAGTTTAGGCACAGATGGATAGGGCTCAGTCTGGCTCGTCAGCGTCGACGTCTAGGGGGGAAGTGAAACCCGCCTCCAAATCAACGTCGTGGGAGGAGCCCGTGCTTGAAGGGGAGTCTGTTCATAAGGTGGAGCCTTCGGATTCGGTTTCGTGGGAGGAGCCGGTAGGCGAGGAGGAGCCGGTGTATAACGTGAAGCCGTTGCGATCTCGAAGGCCTTTTGTGGTGGAGAGCAGCGAATCCGAGGAGGCAAGCGGTAGTTCGGACGAATTCCGGGTTCTGGAATTGACTTCCGAGGAGGAGGGAGGCGAGGGCAAAACAGTAAGGAGATCCACCGTTCAGGGTGTGGGTTCGAGTTCCATGCCGACCGGTCTGGGGCAATTATCTACCCCCTCGCCGGAGTGAACCAAGAAGAGGAAGAAGGCTCCGAGGAAGACAGGGTCGAGGACCGGTGGCTCGAGCCAGGCGCCTGTTTTCCGTAATTTGATGACAGGTTCTCCCGTACAGCCGAAGTCCTTCCGCCAGTATCCTGACGACCTCTCTGACAAGGAGCTTTTCGGCGTCCAGCCGTCTTCACCGAGTCGGAAGAGGGTGAAGATGGACGCGATTCCGACCGTCTTGGAGGGCAAAGACTTGGAGGTTTTGCAGCTGGCGTACCACATAGGGCCCGGCTACGAATTGCTGTTGCCGAGCTCTACTCTGCGTCCAACCGACCCCCTGTCCGCTTGGTATTGCATTTTCCCAGTGGACGCCTTCATCTCCGGACTGAGGCTGTCAGTCCACCCGTTTGTTCGGGATGTGTTGAATTGGGCCTCCTTGGCGCCGATGCAGTACGGGCTAAACTCTTGGAAGCAGATTATCTGCTTTGTGCTGCTGTGCGAGGAGCGGAAGGTGCCCTTACGGTTGAATGTGTTCCGAGCGATGTTGATGATCAGCTCGTCGGCTGAGGGTGTTTACTACATTTCGCCCCGGAGTAAGGGAAAGGTCGTCCACAGTCATCCGGACTCTATCAAGGATTGGAAGAAGAAATATCTGGTGATCCGGAGTGAGGAACCTTGGGACATCCCTACTCGATGGAACCACTTTAAGCCGAGCTACAAAACACCGAGGCCGAGGGATCTATCTGCCGAGGAGTGGGGGTTTGTTGAGCACCTCCGTCTGTCACATAGTATCGATTGGACGAAGGTGACGGAGGGTCATCTGGCGAGCGTCGGACTGAGTCCGGCCGTCCCGTGTATGTAGTTGTTTCTTTTCTCTCAGTCTTTTAGTACTTTCTTGCTCATTGTTCTTAATGGATTTCTTTGCAAATATGGATGAAGCATCGATCAAGGCAAAGAGGCTCGTCCTGAAGAAGGAGAAGGCCGAGAAGAAGGGGGAGGCGATGAAGACGAGGGGGTCGTCCCAGGCGGTCTTCGAGGCCCCTATTTAGCCGAGGGCCAAAAGGACTAGCTCGGAGACGGGCAAGGGCGTGGCTGTTCAGGGCGGTCCGGACCAGGGTGAGGCCGCCGATCTTGATAAGGGGAAGGGCCCTCTGGTGGATCCAGATGTAGAGGAGAGGCTTCGGCGACCGTGGGTGCCGAGTTGGTCGATCCGCGAGGGAGACTGCCTGACCCGAGGGCGCCAGGCCGTCGAGGTGGCGAGTAAGCTGGCGATCCCCCGGGATCGTTCGGAGATGAAGGCTGAGACCTTGGAGGAGGCGTACACTCACCTTGCACAGGCCAATGTGCTGGTAAGTATGCCGACCCCTCTTGTAACTACGTTGTAGATGAGGCTTTCTTAATTGTGCTTGGTGACTGTAGGCGACCGTGCAGGGGGCCCATGTGAGGGGCCTTTTTGAGGCGGCTTTGCAGAGAGAGCGGGACCGGGCTGACAAGGCCGTGCAGGAGATGAAGGAGATGAAGATAGAGCTCGAAGGCTCGCATAAGAGGGAGACGGAGATGAAGGCGGCCTTCGACAAGGAGAAGGAGGAATGGGCGAAGAAGATGGCGGCTCAGAAGAAGATGTTCGCGAAGGAGAAGGATGAGTTGACGGAGGTTGGTCAGCTCCTGGTGATCAAGGCCCAGGACGAGTGTTATGCGAAGGCCCTCAGTCATGTGAGACACTTCTACCCGACCGTCGACCTGTCCAACTTTGAGTATGACATGGAGATCGAGGGGACACCGAAGACCCCTGGCGAAGAAGGGCCCGCTCTTGACCCATCCGCCGACCCCCCTGTGAACCCGTCTGCCGACGCTGAGGTGGGAAAACAAGCTGTATAACTTTTGTCTTTCTTTTTCCATCTCTCGATTGTATTTTCCTTCTGCGGACTGGCCACCGCATTTTTTGTACGAAGTGATTCTATTTATAAAAAAGGATTTTTGACTGGCTAAGTGTTTTGACCTCGGATATTTCCGAACCCCCTTGCTTATGTGTTTTGAGTGGGCTGGTTCTCTTGTAGGTTGCGGCTCCCCTTCCCGAGGTGGACCCCCGTCTTTCCGACGTGGCGTGGCTCCGGAGCAAGGTTGAGGCCCTGGAGGCCACTTTGGTTCGGTACCGTAAGGGGGCCCGTGACACTGATGCGGCCTTCAATTATTAGAGGAATAAGTCTGAAGCCCGCAGTGAGGAGGCAAGCTAGCTGAGGAGGGCGATGGTGGATCGGGAGCTCGGGGGCGTCGGACTCGGATATGCCATGTCGAGTTCTTCGGTGCAGAGGCCCTCCTCTGAGAAGCTACTTCATGATGTGATAGTGGAGAAGGAGATGGAGATACACCGTTACAGGACGATGCTGGGTGTCTCGACATCTTCCTCGGGGGTCGGCGAGCGGAGGGGGTTCCCTCTGCGCTGCTGCTGTTGGAGCGCATGCGACCCGTTGATGCCCAGAGCTCCGTGGCCGGTGCGTCGACTGTGGCTGAGCCGAAGGACCATCATGACAAGGAGAGAGTTCCAAGTCGTTCGGTCGGAGTGATCTCGCCTTTCGTTGGACCCGAGGGGCCCTAAAACGGCGGTTTCCTTCAGTTGGAGATGAGTGGAGTGTCCTTGTAACGGTCTTTGTTTATTTTCTCAGAACCAAATAAAGGAGTATGAATAAAGGATTCTTTTCATTCTTTGCTCTGGTCGGTAGTGTAGTAAATGATGGTGGAGGTGAGGTTCGGCCTCGTTGATCCGTGAAGGATCGGTGCGGGGCGTTGGGAGGACTTCTTGGCCTGAAGCCGGATCAAACCTACCGAGATGCTGGGGACGATACCGGAGTGAGGACTCGGGTGCCGATCCCATTGCCCGGTGTTAGGTCGGACCTGCCAAGGCGTTTGGAGTTTGATAAAAAAGGAGATTTCTTTCGTATAAAGTAGGGAGGGCCGCTAAAATGGCCCTTTACACATGAAAGCTTACAAAAGATTTAATTTTCATTAGCCAAGCTAGAACTAGGTTCGCTCTTCCAGGAACTTCATTAGGTGCTCGGCGTTCCAGGGTCGGCTGATGAGCCGGCCGTCCATATCTGCCAGTCGGTAAGTACCAGGGCGTACCGCCTCGACTACACGGTATGGGCCTTCCCAGTTGGGAGCCAATTTCCTCTTCTTGGTTGGATCAGAGACGGATAGTTTTCGCAACACGAGGTTCCCCGCCTTGATGTTTGTGGGGCGGACCTTCTTGTTGTAAAACTTCTCGACCCGTTGTTGGTAGATGCTTCTCCGGATTGAAGACTTCTCTCGGACCTCGGCGACGAGGTCCAGGTTGGCCCTCAGGCCGGATGAGTTGTCAGCTTCATCGAAGGCCATGATACGGGGAGAAGGTAGACCGACCTCGACGGGGATGACTGCCTCCCTCCCATAGGTCAGACTGAACGGCGTCTCCCCCGTGGGGATCCTCTTGGTGGTCCGGTGTGCCCATAGCACGCTAGGCAGTTCCTCGATCCACAGTCCTTTGGGGGAACTGTCGAGGCGCTTCTTGAGGCCGTCGAGGATTTGCCTGTTCGCGTTCTCCGCTTGGCCGTTGGACTGAGGGTGGCAAATAGCGGAGAAACGTTGCTGGATGCCAATGTCCGCGTAGAAAGTTTGGAAGTTCTGACCTTGGAATTGGGTTCCGTTGTCTGTAACGAGGACCCTAGGGATTCCGAACCGGCAAATGATGTTCTTCCAAAAGAACTATTGTACTTGGCGCTCAGTGATGCTTGACAGGGGCTCGGCTTCGAGCCATTTGGTGAAGTAGTCGATGGCGACTATCAAGAATTTCTTTTGTCCTACCGCTGGAGGGAAGGGCCCCACAAGGTCCATGCCCCACATGGCGAACGGCGCAGGGCTCGCTAGGGATCGGAGATTGGCTTGAGGAAGCCTCTTGATAGGGGAGAACCTTTGGCAGGGGCCACACCTCTTGACTAAGTCTTGCGAGTCTTGGAGCATGGTCAGCCAATAGTACCCCTGATTCAGGGCCTTTCGAGCAAGTGTCCTGCTCCCCATGTGGCATCCGTTGATCCCCTCATGAAGGTCTTTGAGGGCGTAGCTGGCCTCGTCGCTGCTGAGACAGCGGAGGTATGGTTTGCCGTCGGACAAGGTGTATGAGCGTTTGAAGAGGATGTCATCAATCACGACAAACCTTTCAGCTCGGACCCTTACCCGTCTGGCCTCGGCTCGGTCTTCAGGAAGCTCGGCATTGATTAAGAATCTTCGGATGGGAGTGGTCCAGTCGTCTGGGCTGGTACCATCTTGCACACACATCGCCTCCGGCTCTAGGTCACTGGTACTTGGCTTCAGGAGGATCTCTATGAGCACCATCTGATCGAGACCCTCGAAGGAGGAAGAGGCGAGTTTGGACAACGCGTCTGCTTAAGCGTTCTGCTTCCTAGGGACTCTGATAACCGTGGCGCAGCTGAAGGACGCTAGGAGTCGCCGGACTGCCGCCAAATACCTTACCATGCGATCATCGCGGGCTTCGTATTCTCCGGTGATCTGATTGACCACGAGCTGAGAATCGTTGAAGGCCCGGATTTGCTTGGCTCCGGCTCGGTAGGCGAGGGTCAGTCCGGTGATCATGGCCTCGTATTCCGCCTCGTTGTTGGAGGCCGAAAAGTTGAGGCGGAGGGAGTATTGAAGTAGGAATTGGTCGGGGCCACGAAGGATGATGCCAGCCCCACTCCCCATTTCGCATGATGAGCCGTCGACAAAGACCTCCCAGGTCAGATCCGAACCTTCGATGCTGGGCAGCTCGGAGACGGTGCACTCAGTTATAAACTCGGCGAGGCCCTGGCCTTTAATGGCCACCCTCGGCTGGTAGCTGATGTCGAACTGACTCAGCTCAATTGACCACTTGACTAAGCGGCCGGAGTTTTCGGGCTTGTGAAGGACAGTCTTTAGCGGCTGGTCGGTCAGTACTTGGACGGAGTGGGCCTGGAAGTAAGGACGAAGCTTCCGGGCCGCCATGACCAAAGCATAGGCCACCTTCTCTATCTTTGCATACCTCGTCTTGACTGGGAGTAGGACCTTGCTCACATAGTACAATGGCCTTTGAACTCCTTCCTCTTCTCGGACGAGGACGGCGCTGAGGGCGCTATCCGAGGCGGACAGGTAGAGCCAAAGCGGTTCGCCTGGCTCGGGCTTGTTGAGGAGAGGTGGGTTGGCGAGGTATTGCTTCAGCTGTTCGAAGGCTTCTTGTTGATGGGTACCCCACTCAAAGCCCCCTTTTCCGTGCAAGGCCTTGAAGAAGGGGAGAGACTTCTCCCCTAACTTGGAGAGGAAACAGCCGATTGTAGCTAACCGGCCCGTAAGCCTCTGAACCTCCTTGATATTCCGAGGCGGGGACATGTCAATAATGGCTTGGATTTTCTCGGGGTTTGCCTCGATGCCGCGTTGGCTGACGATGAACCCCAGGAATTTTCCAGTGGAGACGCTGAAGGCGCATTTAGCCGGGTTGAGTCTCATGTTGTGACGCCGGAGGACACCGAAGGCTTCCTCCAGGTCGGCGACGTGGTCTGGCCTGGCCCGGCTCTTGACGAGCATGTCGTCGACGTAGACTTCCACATTGCGGCTGATCAGGTCTTTGAAGATTTTGTTGACGAGCCGCTGGTACGTGGCTCCGGCATTTTTCAGCCCGAAGGGCATAACGCAGTAACAAAAAAGACCCTGGTCGGTGACGAACGAGGTCTTGGAAATGTCTGGTGGAAACATCCAGATCTGATTGTACTCCGAGAATGCATCCATGAAGGGCAGTAGCTCGTGCCCCGAGGTTGCGTCGATTAAAGCGTCGATGCGGGGGAGGGGGAAAGGATCTTTCGGACATGCTTTATTAAGATCCGTGAAGTCGATGCAGATCTGCCAGCCCCCTATTGCCTTCTTCACCATGACGATATTGGCCAACCACTCGGGGTAGTTGACTTCCTGAATGAATCGAGCGGACAGGAGCTTGTCCACTTCTGTCTTCACAATTTGCTGCCTCTCTGGGGCGACTTTGCGCCTTTTCTGGGCGACCGGCTTAGAGTCAGGGATGACGCTCAGCCGATGCATAATCAAGTCTTCGGAGATCCCGGGCATGTCGGAGGGCTTCCAAGCGAAGAGATCAACGTTGCGACGGATGCAGGCGATGATGCCTGTCTTCAAGTTCTCGGGGAGCGAGCGGCTCACCCGGAACCACTTTGATTCATACTCGGCGTCGAACAGGACCTCTTCTAGTTCGTCGACAGGCTTGGGAGCTGGGCCGTCCCTCTCAGGTTCGAGTTCAACGGCCTCGAGAGGGAACACACCTCCTCCGACGGTGGTCATGTAGCACGACCGCGCTGCTTCTTGGCTACCTCGGACGACGCCGACCCCTTGGGGGGTGGGAAATTTAAGTTTCAGATGGTAAGCCGAAGGCACCGCTTGGAGGGAGCACAGTCTGGGTCGGCCGAGAATGGCGTTGTAAGCCGCCTTGACGTTGACAACCATGAAATCCATGGACTCGGTCCTCTTGACAGGAGCCGATCCTGCGGTAACGTCGAGGGTAACAATCCCTTCTATAACGACAGGGATGCCGGAGAACCCATGCAAGGTGTATCCGGCCGGCTTGAGTTTGCCTCTAGGTAACTTGAGATTCTCGAAGGCTTCGAGGAAAAGAATATTTACCGAGCTGCCGTTGTCGACGAAGATTCGGTGAACCTCACAATTAGCCATGTGGAGGCTAATGACGAGGGCATCGCAGTGGGGTAGGCGAACGCCTTCGAGGTCCTCTCCTGAGAAGGAGACTGGCATCGGTTGTAGCTTGGGCGAGGGGTTGTATTGGACAGCATTCACTTCTCGGATGAAGGCTTTTCGGGAAGTATTTGATTCTCCTCCCATTGGCCCCCCGTGGACACAGTGCAAGATGAATGGAGTATCCGCGGTTTCCTCGGACTCGGGATCCCGACCCTGGAAGTGGTTCGGAGTAGGGTTCGGAGGCGAAAGCCTCCGGTTCCTAGCATCTCGCCGATCCCGTGGGCCTTCTCGGGTGAATTTTCGGAGGTACCCTCGTGAGATGAGCTCCTCAATTTCGTCTTTCAGGGCCCGACATTGGTCGATTTCGTGCCCATGATCTCTGTGGAAGCGGCAGTAGAAGCGCTGATCTCGCTTCTTGTTGTTATTAGGTCGGGGAGGTAGTCGTACAAGGCCTTTGTCTTCGATTTCTAAGAGGATGGCGGACACGTTATGTGTCAAGGGAGTGTACCTCTCGAAGCGGGGGACCGGTGGGACCTTCTTCATGGCCCCCGCGTCCCTCGGAGCCTTCTTTGATGGTTCAACTTCTTCGGCCTTCCGTTTTTCCTTCCCGGTGGCCTCCCTGGCATCTTCGGGGTTAAAGGCCTCTTCTGCCCTAATGTACTTCTCGACCCTGTTGAGGAGGTCGGGAAAGTCGACGGGGGGTTTCTTCGCTAGAGAAGCCTTCAACTGTCCATGACGGACGTTGTGCCGAAATGCCGCGGAGGCGACGCCTGGATCAAGGGAGGAGACCGACCTTGCCTCTGCGGTAAACCTCCGGACGAACACTCTGAGTGACTCCCCCTCCATCTGCCTGAGCCCAAGTAAAGAGGCGCTGGTCCTTTCGGCCTTCCGGCTGGTGACAAAGTGGGCAAGAAAATTGCCCTCCAGTTGGTCGAAGGAGTAAATGGAGCCGGGGGTGAGTTTCGAGAACCATTCACGAGCCGGACCCCGAAGGGTAGCAGGGAAGGCTCGGCACAGCAGAGGATCCGAGGCGCTGTGAATCATCATGAGGGTTTTGAAACCCTCCATGTGATCAGCAGGATCTCCCTCGCCGTCGTAGGTCTCGAATTGAGGTGGTCGGAAATTCCTGGGTAATTCAGCTTGGAGGATGGGGGCGGAGAAGGGAGGACGGACAGGTCTGTAACCCTGAACCGCTCGTTGGCCGTCTCCTATGTGATCGAGGCGATCCTCCATTTCTTGGAGGTGCCTTAGGAGTACGCCATCGTCCTCTGACTGGATTGTTGATGGGCGGGACACGCTGGCCTCGGCGTCCGACCCGGTTTGGGAATGGAGGGCTTCCTCCCTGGGGGCCCGTCGGAGAGCCCCAAGAATTTCCCTTCGGAAATCCTGGAACTCCTTGTGAGTGACGGGGGCTCCCTCGACCCTGTTGGGTCGGTCTGAAGGTTGCCTTCCAACGCGGCTGAGCGCTGGCCTCCGTCCACCGGGCGGCGGCCTTGGATGGTTCGGGGCCGAGTTGGAAGCGGCTCTTCCCCTGCTGCGGCTAACCTGCCGGTTGATGATTATCCCCCGTACGTCGGGCTGGACTGGACGGGTGACGCTCCTTTGGGACCCCTGATAGGGAGCCCCGTGTTTTGAAATGCGTGGCCCAGCGTTAGAAGTTGGTGGGGACGAGTCCCGTCGGTTGACAGAGGTAGCAGCCCCCTTGCCCTTGGAGGCCATGAGAGTTCGTCTGCCGAGGTCCCTTGATGGTCGGGCTCGGGTCGGCTTCTGAAGCAGCTGTTCCCACAGACGGCGCCAACCTGATGCGATTTGTTTCTGGGAGATGTGTGGATGCACCAGGTGTGAGTTCAGACTCGATTTGTATTGAAGGAGAAGGCTGCTTGTCAGACGACCCTCGGCTGACCGAGTGGTACTGGCGACTGGCTTGGAATGAGGTGGATGTCTGGGCTCGGATCAGAGGGCTCGGATCCGAGGTCTTGTGTACCTGCAGACGGTCCTGAAATACCGGGGTTTATCCCGGCGGCGGACCCTCCGACGATCTAGTCAGTCTCTGTGAGAGAGTAGCAATAACTAGGAGAATTTAGGTGGCAAAGGATTGATTACCTGAAAAGGTGGGTGAGGGTTTGGTATTTATAGGGAATTCCAACCGGGTTGGGATCCGCTTGGGGGCCGGGTCTGAACCAGAAAGCCCATGGGCCTGACGTGGCAGAAGGCCCAGGGGGTTTAGGGCTAACGTGGCAGTACCAAGAGTGGTATAGGGCTGACGTGGCCAAGCCCTTAGTGGTATTTGGAGCTGACATGGCTGATCATGGGGCTCCTGCGCTTCTGGGAGAATCTGGTGGCCTAGGTTGGGCTAGGTCATCTTCATTCTTCACCAGGCTGGGCGGACGGCCCGTGGGGCTGTCGTGGATCGGAGGCCGAGGGCCATCGGGACTCATCGGACACGAGGAGACCAGGTCTGTGGGGGTGAACTTGAGGTTCGGCGCCGACCCTGTAGTGGTTCGAAGCCGAGCCAGACTGTTGTTTTTCCCATTTTTGAGTGAAAGTTGTACTGGGCCCTGGTTGGGCCCCAAGCCATTTTTACCCTAACACACACACACACACACACACACACACACATATATATATATATATAGGGGATGGCATATTGGTAATTAATTGAAGGGGGGTGGGGGGGAGGGGGCCACGGGGTTGAATTACAGCAGATGTGTTGTGATGTTGAGGCTCATGATGTCAGCCTCAAGGGGTCCCACCCGGTGTTCGGGAAATGCAGCAAATTAAGTGTTTTCTTTGTCTGGTCTGATGACGTGGCAGATGGACCCCGTGTATGGGCTTGTGACGTCACTAGAATCATCCTAGCAAGACTGCGGTATTCGAATATCGTCGGAAGGTGGAGAGAGCCTTGAGGTAAGTGGAGTTCGTGTGGAGGGTGACACCTCCATGATTACATCTACTGGGTGTGCCCTTAAGGGAGGGCATACAGTGGGAGAAAAATAGATGGAGATAGATTCAACTAGCAGATGAAGCCTTTGAAACGAGTTGTTTGCAAGAAGAGAAGGAAAAGAGTCTAGAAGGTTTTAAATAACACAGGTGTGGATTCATGAGTATGCAATCCAAGGTGCAGATTGTTGGGTTTATGTCTTGCATACTATGTTGGATAAGAAATGATGAGACGATCGGAGACGGAGTGGAAGCAAAGGAAACAGTCAGCAATAGTAGCAGTCGGTGGAGTTGCGGTCGACCGTACTTGGGGTGCGGTCGACCGTCCTACTATGCAGAAGTTCCCGAGAGGGGGACAGTTGACCGACCTTGTAGTGCGGTCGACCGAACGCGACGCTGATGGATTATTTAGGTCGGATCTTGGTGATTCGTGAGAAGCCCAACTTGATCTTCAAGTCAGATCTTACGGCTCTTATCGTAAGATTATCTCTTTAGGAATATCTAATGGTTATTGTCTCAAGATATCAAACTAGGTTTTCTCTAGATCTCTATATATTGTTGTTATTGGCCTCCATTGAAAGCCAAGAGAGAGTACTTCATTGAAAAAGAGATTGAGTGATTCTCTAATTATAAACAATTAGTACTTACTGGTGAGGCTTGAGAGAGGGTCGTGGTGAGAATTGTAATATTCTTGTATCTTTTCTATTTGAATAACATCTTGGATTTCTTCTCCCTCGGATTAAGGCAAAAGTCCCAACCGGAACAAATTTGTGTGTACTCTGGTGTGTTTGGTATGATCTAATGTGTGCTTGGTAGTTTATGTTGATTGTATCAAATAACTCAACAAGATCTTAAGAAGAATTTTCGGTAGAAATCCCTAACAGCAGGTTTGTAGGAAGTAGATTTGCAAAGTTCCTCATCTTTTGAAGAGGAGAAAACGAGTAGTAAATTTGAAATTGGTAGTATTTTGCTATATGATTTGAAAAAGGGACACCATGATTATATAATTTTCGTCCAGGCTTTTCTCGGACCACTTGGTCTTTATTAGGAGTAAGAGAAATGAACTGTTGGAGCGGTTTGCAGATGAGACATTATTATAGGGAAAAGAAAAAAAACTTATCTGATTTATGTTAGGACTAAAATCAATTGACACTTCCACGAAACTACCAACAAAATTTTAATATTTATAGTAATTTAAGATGATGCCAAAGGGTGGGAAAAAAACATGAAAATTTTTCCCTGCTGACCCACTTTTTGAAAATATTTGGCACCATGACCAACTTCCGAAAATAATTAGCGAATTGACCCAATTTTGGACACGTCAGCATAAATCGTTATTGAAAATAACGGTATAGATTATTTACATGCCGTTATTTTCAAAAAAATATAAAATAGATGCCGTTATTGAAAATAACCGTACGTAAATAATCTATACCGTTATTTTCAATAACGGTTTATACTGACGTGTTCAAAACTAAGTTTGCTGATTACTTTCGGAATTGTTCAGAGCCCAAATATTTTCAAAAAGTTGGTCAGTGTGGCAAAATTTTAAAAAAACATGATATGATCTGCACTTGGACAATTTCTCATCTCCGTAAAGTTAGGAACAGAAACATAGTCAATATTGACTCGTGATTTTAAAACCCGAGATCCGGACCCGACCCGGACCCGACCCGGACCCGGCGTTGGACCGGAACCGACCCAATCTAATTTGGGTAGAGTATGGGTCCTAAATTACTACCCGTTGAAATTTCGGGTCGGGTCTGGGTCCCCTAAAATTGGACCCGACCCGGACCCAGATCCGGACCCGCAATAGAAAAATAAACAAAAAACGAAACGGACCCGCCCCAGACCCGAGCCGTTACCCGTTAGATAAATATAGAGGTAAAGGTTAATCAGTGAGTGCCACTCAGTATATCATAAGTCATTGGTGGATATATTTTTAAAAAAATTGGAGAGCCATCATCAGTGTACTCCATTATGAGATTACTACTTTTATCATTATTCAATCTTTTTTCCCCACGCCCATTACAATATTCTATTGACTTTTTCTTTTTATCGTTGTAGCTTTACAAAACAAGGGATGACAAGTATCTCCTTGACCTACAGAGGGTGAGTGGGCCTCAGCTCTTATTCCTCGACCTTTGTTGTGCATTTCTTGCTCAACTTAGGGTGATATGAGAATGCGCTGCGACCAGCATTCACTGCTTTCTATCTACCCTAGTGAGAGCTGACCCATAAACTTTGTTCATATGAAGAAACTGTCTCTCTTATCTGTCATTCTCGACATTGAAACTCTAGGCAATAAGCAGCTATCTGGTTGCAGTTATGTCTCGTTGCTACTCTGTTTTCTATTGCGTGTGCTGCTACTCTGTTTTCTATTCCGCAAGTGTGCAAGTGTATTGCTTCTCTGTATTCTATTGCGTGTGTTAGTGTATTGCTACTCTGTTCATATAGCGTAAGTGTGTATGTACCAATATGTATGTTAGGTTGTAAAAATCGTACAGTAAACAGTAGAAGGCTAATGAACAGTAAGTTCTCTGCAAGTTCTCTGCTAATGAACAGTAAACAGTAGAAGGCTAAAGACCCGGAACCGAATCGGACCCGTGATTAGAAATAGGACCCGGACCCGAAAGCGAACGGATAATATTTCTTGTGGGGAACCGGACCCGGACCCGGATCCGAATTTTATGGGTCTGAGTCCGGGTCCAGTATTTGGACCCGTCAATGACCGGGTCCGGATCCGGGTATTGAGCTACCCGACCCGACCCGACCCGTTACCAGTGCTAACTGGGAAGTTATTCAAAGCTCTCTTCCTATCCCTCTCCCTGCATGTACAACCTGCACCCCTACTACATGAACTTCCCAATAATTAGGTATGCAAGCATGCATGCAACAAAAAACAGTACTAAATAAAATATTTCTATCATCTACAGGATACCTAGGATATTATCAAGTAATATTTGAAACTGAGATTCGTAATTTTAATGATAAAGTGACTGAAGATAAAAGTGCAACCAATATTATCTCAAATAGTTCCAGTGAGCTAGAATCTCAAGCACTTGTAGAGTTAGCACCTGCAAAGCAACCCCACATAGCAAACAACAGTAACACCAGTTTCATACATTTCTCTGCTTGTAAAATTTTGTAAGCACTACTTGCTCCAGTCACATTGCACTGACTCCTACATCAAAAAGGAATGGTAAATATATATGATCAAACTATAACGTACATAGAATTAAGAAAAATAATTCAGCATCTTAGTGCAATAAAATAGTGTTTCAGTTGATATTTGGGCTTCTTGCTTTTAGAGTAAGCACATGCGTGGTAGTACTTGGCATCATAGTGGGCTTAGTGTTTCAATATGGAGTCTATCTGCGAAAATAAGTTGGAGAAAAATGTAACTGAGACATCATTTGCATGTAAGGCTGAACAAAATAATGCTCAAATAGGTTACAATTGATAAGCTATAGCTATTCTTGGTTTTAAAGAGAGAAAGAAACGAAGGGATCCAATGCAGAGTTACTGGGTAGTAAATCAATATGATTAATCCTTCTTTATCGATATTTTGATATATGTTCATTGAAGATAAGGTACATATGCGAATACTTCTAAGCCGATATAAGTATTATTATATTCATATTTGTTTTTCGTAGAGGTTACATATACAGATTCAGTATTTTTCCCGTTGAACTTAATATCGAAAATTTTGCAGTTCTGCCCCTTTTTGAAAATATTTAGCGCTCTGCCCCACTTCCCAAAACAATTAGCAATCTGTCCTTATTTAGGACACGTCAGCATAAACCGTTATTAGAAATAACGGCATAGGTTATTTACGTGCCGTTATTTCCAATAACGGCATCTATTTTATATTTTTTTTCATGTCGTTATTGGAAATAACGACATCAGTATATTTCTCTAACAAGTGTGAATCTTCTAACTTTAAAAAGTTCTAAGTGTGAAAAAAAACTTATAAACAATGTCGTTATCCTGAATAATGGCATTCAAATGACTGATGTCATTATTGGAGATAACGACATCGATAACGATATCAGTTATATATAAATATGAACTCTTGCTATTGTTTGGAAACAGAGAGAATGAATAAAAAGTTTAAAAAAATATATATAACTGATGCCGTTATAACTTATTCGTCAGAGAGGATGAATAATAAGTTACTTTTTTATAATAAAAAAATATAACTGATGCTGTTATTCCAAATAACGGCATCAGTGTTGAGAATGCCATTATTTGAAATAACGGCATCTGTTATAAGGTTTCCACACTTGCAATTTTTCTCTAAGTGGAGACTACAAGCTATCGAAAAACAAAACAACCTATGCCGTTATTCCAAATAACGGCATGACACTTTTTTTTCAAACAGATGCCGTTATTGGGAAGAACGGCATCGAAATAACCTATGTCGTTTTTCCCAATAACGTTTCTTGCTGACGTGTCCTAAACAAGGGCATATCGCTAATTGTTTTGGGAACTGGGGCAGAATGCCAAATATTCTCAAAAAGTGGGGTAGTACGGCAAAATTTTCCTTAATATCCACATGACAAATTTGCGCTCGGATTGATTACAGACATCAGAGAAGTATATTATTGAACATGAGTACAGATTGGAAAGAAAAAACACCTGCTGCTTCTTGTTTTTGGGTGTGGGGGCAATATGTGTGAATTCTTGTATTTTGTGAAATGGAAAGGACGACACTGGCGCTGATCTGACCCTCGGCTGTAAGACCGGCTCGGGGGTAGCAGGAGAGTGGAAATGATTGGGTGCTCGGCTCGGATCTTCGTAGCTCGGCTCGGCTCTTAGAGGCTCAGCTCCGATCTTGGTACCTGCACAATGCTTAGAAACACCGGGAGAAGTCCTGGCGACAAGCCCTCCGATGATCTAGTTAGTTACTGAGAAAGTAACAGTAGCTAGGGTTTAGGTGGGGAAAATTTTATTACCTTTGAAAGTGAGGAGGGGGCAGGTATTTATAGGAAGGGGTAAACGGGTCTGAGACCTTAACGGGCCGGGTCGGACTCATTTGCCTGTGGGCCTGAATGGGCTGAAGCCCGTTGGGCCAGTTTTGACCTGATGATCATAGGGGAACAAAATCTAAGGAGATCTAATGGCCCAGAAGGGGCCATGCCATCCATACCATATCTGTAACACCCCGAACCCCAAATACAATTGAATTCGAGAGTTCTACAGGATCTTTCCACTTCATTTAGTACAATTTTACAAGGAAATTTGAACTTTTCACTTTACATCAGAGTTACAAGTAAAACATTACTCTTTGCACTGCACAGCGGAAGTAAAATTACAACATTTAAATGAATGTACAACAACTTGAATAATCTTTAAGCATTTGTTCCTCTTTAACCTTTATCATGTCATTTACCCTGCATATAAAACTGTGGGTACGTCAGTTCATTCAACCGACGAACATTATACATGGCCATCCTCTCTATGCCGGAAATAGTATAACACATTTTCCATAGTTAACAAACACAAACTTGTCACATATCAAACTAAAGGGAATACCCTAATGATGTCGTGTTGTGATTGTGCACTTAGTCCTTAATGCAATTATTTATATTACATGGCACTAATGCGCACTTGTTCGGATTCTATGCATCCCATACTACATAGGTCCGAGGGCAAGCCCTTATTCGTTCTTCATCTTTGTAGGGTTCAATCCCTCGCCATGACTTAATCTACTACTGTAACTACGGTAAGTATCCTGGATGTTTTCTGACCTACGAACTCATGTCTAGGCGTCCTGGAGGAAATCCCAACGCACTGACACATGACTCATCATGCAGGCATCCTGTGGTAATTCAGCTCCTACCATAGATATGAAACCACCCATAGTCTTCAAACATCCCACGAGCATCGCCATCGGGACGGTATTCTGGAACAGTATCCACGCCCTATCATGACTCATCATGGGACATCCTGGGATACGCTCTCGCTGACAATCCAATGGCCCTCATACTCAATATTTTTCTCTTACTTTCATCACCTCTTCACTATGTAACTAATCCTTAGTTCTAATGAAGTAGAAACATGAACAAAATCAAAGCACTAGAGTTAGCCTCTCCACTAAACCGGACTTATTCGTTCATTTAAACATGACCAACCTTGGTCTTTCATTTCAAATTTCATTTCATTTCTCTCCAAATGCCGGGGGAGACTTAGCTACTCTTTTGTTTCAATTCCAATTTACCATTTCTAAAATTGAGCGTTTCCAACTCATAAGTTCACATGTTGAGTTGTCATACTCAAAATATTTCTCTTTTCCAATCATGATTTCTAAATTGTTTAATAGTCCATAATTATATATTAAATTCAACTATCCATCGTGTAATTCATGAAATATTATTTTCACATTAAAACCCATATCACTAGTTATACAATCAAAAATGGCTATGTACACTTCATAATTTGTCGCACTAATCTCCATTGAGAATAGTTCACATCACTTCACATAAGTCCTTTCTTATTCGTATTTCTTTTCTAATATTCCATTTTAAGTCTTTTGCAAAGTACAAAAAATGCAAGTGTAGAACTTATAGTTCTAAATTATACTTTTATTCTCTAAGCATACTCCACTTCATACAAATAATTCTCAAACTATTTTTCACAAGTCCCACATAATTTTAGGATAATAATCATATTTTTCCCATATTTTTTATCATTAAAACACCCAAAAAAATTGTTGTTCCCACAACATAATCAACAGCCGAAACCAAGAGTCGAACCAGCGACCACAGGGAAACCAACCGAAGGCACAGGCCACTAGGCCGAGCGCTGCACGCGTTTAGAGGAGAGGCTGAGAGGCTCTAATGCTCTCGGCCGAAACTCATTATTTTAAAAGTTCGAAACAAAAATGTATGGTGTCAGCGGGATTTGATCCCTCAACCTCAGAGAAACCCCCACATATACTGTAGCGATTAAGAGCGATCTGACCACTCGAGCTATAAGCTCGGGTTGTCATAAAGTAATTCAAATTTCAAAATAAAACGACCTTCTCTGTTTAGTAAAAACATTTCGATGTTCATCAAATTCTCATTTCAAACTGCTCTTACTAACATACTGTAAAAATTTCAGATTAATCATTCCCATCATGAATTATACTCCAGTATATAAAAAATAATTTTCTTAAATGATTAAATATATTTTTCCCAATAATTAACACATATCTACCATACAATTTGGTTAATTTTATATACTACTACTAACACATTTCTTTTTCGACATTTTAATTCCACTAATCTCTACACCCATTTTCTACTTTATTCATTTCACAAACATAACAATTACATTCTAATTCGTTCGTTACATCGTCATAACAAAAATCCATTTAAATACATAAAGCGACATTGTCAATCTACTAATTCTTGCATATAATTTTTTAATGCTAATAACGAATTTTTCTTTTCACAATCCATAGCCATAATCATTTCGCACACAACTTGAATTTTAATAATAGAACCACATACATTTGCACATCAACATTTCAATCAATTTATAGATCAATTTTCCAACTAAAATGTGTACTTTATTAATCTTTTTCATGCATCATTTTTCCATTCAAGCTAGCATGCATTTCTATTTAGAAACATGGAAAATTTACCCACCTTAATTGGAGAGAAAAACAACTAACAACTCCTAAACGAATGTCCTTGCCAACGAATGATCCTCCTCCTAGAAGCGCGCACTCGAGCCTCCAAGCACACCAAACCGAGAGCTCCTCTTGATGATAGCCGACCTCTCCCCTTCTTGATTGATGCAAGCACAATTCTCCCACACAATCTCAATCTTTTACTCACTTGCTAAACTACTAGATAATTGTATTTTGAACTATAGATTTGGAGAAAATAATTAGCACAAGAATACTAGCCAATGGGGGGGGGGGGGGTATTTATACTAAAAATCTAGCGAAATAGATGGCTAAGATTGAAGTAGGAGTTAGAAGCAAATGGCTAAGATTTAAGGAGGAGTTACACTAACCACCCATGATCAAGTAACCATCACCACCATGACTCCACTCAAAATTTCCCATTCCCTCCAAAAAGCTCCAAACCGGCCTAGCATAGAATGGTGCACATTGCACGTGTACGTGCAATGCACGTGCATGCAGTTGCCTCCAAAACTTTGTACATTATATTTTATATAAAAATAATCTTTAAATTGTATTCTACATTACAAGTTGTATTTAAAATAAAAATAGCTCATGGGCTTTAGTTTATGGGCCAAAATAATAATTATAAAAATAATAAATTGAATTAAATTTGGGCTTTAAGAAAAAGGCTTTTTGTCTAATTGAAAGAAGGCTTTATACAAAATAATTAAAAGCACATATTTAAATATCTATACTCATCATAAGATTTAATTTTACCAAAAAATATTGCACGTGCACACTACGTGCAAAATAAAATAATTTTCATTAAATGAAAAATCAGGGCATTATAATATCAGGGTCCCCCCACTCCTAGAGGGCTGTGTAATCCAATCGTGGAGGAGTAGTTTTTGTCCTTGTAGGAAGAGCGGAGGGGAGTATCTGGCAAAGGTGGATCGTCGAGTTCCTGAATAGGAATAGGGGTTGGCGCCGAGCCGAGCGTCAGTAGAGTCGCAGCACAGGGCAGCGAGCGAGGTCCCTCGCGAGGGAGAGCATTGCTTGTGAGTGGGATAGGAAAACCCCTGGGGATTTGTCATAACGAGCGCTGAGACTCGAGCCCCGAGTGCTGAGCATCGAGCTACTCATCTTTTCAGTAAGTTGGTGCATTGCTCGAAGTATATGCCGAGCGTCGAGCGTCGAGCGTTGAGCGTCGAAAGGCGAGATCGTGGTTCGAGGTACATGCCGAGCACCGAACCCCCTTGCCTGTGAGAAAAGTTAGGACGTGGTTCGAGATAAATGCCAAGCATTGAGCCCCCCCCCAGCCTATGAGAAAAGGTAGGACGTGGCTCGAGGTACATGCCGAGCGTCGAGCCCCCCAGCCTGCAAGAAAAGCTAGGGCATGGCTCAAGGCACATGATGAGCATCGAGCCCTTTGTAGCTTGTGAAATGCTAGGGCTGGGCTCGAGGTACACACCGAGCATCGAGCCCTTTGTAGCTTGAGAAAAAGCTAGGACGTGGCTCGAGGCACATGTCGAGCGTCGAGCCCTTTGTAGCTTGAGAAAAGCTAGGGCATGGCTCGAGGCATGCCGAGCATCAAGCCCCCCAGCATGTGAGAAAAGCTAAGGCGGGGCTTGAGGTACATGCCGAGCGCCAAGCCCTTTATAGCTTGAGAAAAGCTAGGGTGTGGCTCGAGGCATATGCTGAGCATCGAGCTCCCCCAGCCTATGAGAAAAGCTAGGGCGGGACTTGAGGTACATGCCGATCATCGAGCACTTTGTAGTTTGAGAAAACAGAGGGCGTGGCTCGATGCACATGCCGTGCATCGAGCACTTTGTAGCTTGAGAAAACATAGGGCGTGGCTCGATGCACTTGATGAGCGTCGAGCCCCCAGTTTGTAAGAAAATCTAGGGTGTGGCTCAAGGCACATGCCAAGCGTCAAGCCCCCCAGCCTATGAGAAAAGCTAGGGCGTGGCTCGAGGCACCGACCAAGCATCGAGCCCTTGTAACTTAAGAAAAAGCTAGGGCATGGCTTGAGGCACATGCCGAGCATCGAGCCCTTGTAGCTTGAGAAAAAGCTAGGCGTGGATCGAGGCACATGCCGAGCGTCGAGCTCTTTGTAGCTTGAGAAAATCTAGGTCGTGGCTCGAGGCACCTGCCGAGTGTCTATCCCCCCAGATGTGAGAAAAACTAGGGCGTGGCTTGAGGCACCTACCAAGCGTCGAGCCCTTGTATCTTGAGAAAAAGCTAGGGCTTGGCTCGAGCCACATACCGAGCGTCGAGCCCTTTGTAGCTTGAGAAAAGCTAAGGTGTGGCTCGAGGCACATGCCGAGCGTTGAGCTCCCCAGCTTGTGAGAAAAGCTAAGGCAGGGCTCGAGGTACACGCTAAGAGTCGAGCCCTTTATAGCTTGAGAAAAGCTAGGGCATGTCTTGAGGCATATACCAAGCGTCGAGCCCCCCCCCCCCAGCTTGTGAGAAAAGCTAGGGCGGGGCTCGAGGTATACACCGAGTATCGAGCTATTTGTAGCTTGAGAAAACCTAGGGCATGGCTCGAGGCACATGTTGAGCGTCGAGCCTTTTGTAGCTTGAGAAAAGCTAGGGCATGGCTCGAGGCACATGACGAGTGTCGAGCCCCCTAGCCTGTGAGAAAAGCTAGGGTGGGGCTCGAGGTACACGCCGAGCGTCGAGCCCTTTATAGCTTGAGAAAAGCTAGGGCGTGGCTCGAGTCACATGCCGAGCGTCGAGCCCCCCTCCCCCTAGCATGTGAGAAAAGCTAGGGCGGGGCTCGAGATGCACGCCGAGCATCGAGCCCTTTGTAGTTTGAGAAAAAGTTAGTGCGTGGCTCGAGGCACATGCCGAGTGTCGAGCCCTTTGTAGCTTGAGAAAAGCTAGGACGTGGCTCGAGGCACATGCCGAGCATCATGCCCCCTGCCTATGAGAAAATCTGGGGTAGGGCTCGAGGTACACGCCAAGCGTCGAGCCCTTTATAGCTTGAGAAAAGCTAGGGCGTGGCTCAAGGCACATGCCGAGCGTCGAGCCCCCTAGCCTTTGAGAAAATCTAGGGCGTGGCTCGAGGTACACACCAAGCATCGAGCCCTTTATAGCTTGAGAAAAGCTAGTGCATGGCTCGAGGCACCTGCCGAGCGTCGAGCCCTTGTAGCTTGAGAAAAGCTAGGCCTTGAGAAAGCTGTAGTGTTACACGTGTGATGCTGACGTCAAGGGGGGAGAATTGAGGCATCTAAAATCTCTCTAGCCGTTAGATCTTGATGATTAAGATTTGACGATTAGGATTCTTTTGCGAAATTCTAGGCATCGACAGTTGCTCTATAAAACTTCCACCCCCTCCTCATTTTTTCACTTGAATTTATTTTTTTCCTTGTGTCAGATGGATGAGACCCTCGGAGCTGCTCTTAGCTCGGCCGAGGTCAAGCGACTTCGAGACAGGCTGGAGTTTAAGGAGTCTGTCTTGATCTGCTATCACAAACAGGCTCGTGATCGGAAAGCTGTTGTTAACTATTTTATGAACAAGTCTGAAGAGCTGAGCATGGAGGTAGCTCACCTGAAGAAGGCCATCGCCGACCGTGACTGGGGGAGTGCTCAGACGGCGTGGTCATTGTCCGATGCCTCCACCAGACGGCCGACCTCTGAGTTCTTCCTTCGTGAGGTCGTGGTGAAGAAGGAGCTGGAGATTCAGAGGATGAAGATTATGTTGGGCGGGGGCTGGCCCCGTCCCTTTGGAGGAGGTCGACCGTCCATCGCGGGTCAATCCCCGACCCTACGTCTAGAAATGGCGAGGCCGGGAGATGCACAGAGCGCTATTGCTAGAGCATCTACTTTGGCGATGCCGACAGGGTCAGACGAGCCCGTTGGAGAGCGAACGCGCTCAGCGGGGCTCGAGTTAGTCAGCGTTAGCCCGAAGATCCTCTGAGGAAAACTTAGGCTGAGGTGATAGCCGTTTGTAATAAAAACTTGTTGTACCATAGACCTTCAAGGTGTTATAATAAAAAATGATTATTTCCATCTATTTTGAAATTGTTCCTTGAGAATGACTCCATTCGGCAATTTCTCATTTGTGTCTTGTAGTCCTTGCCGAGTGGTGGTGACATGGGGTCGAGTAGCTCCATTCGACTTGTGAACCGAGCCTCTTCAGCTTGTGAGGAAGGTAAGATTTTTGATTTTCGAGGGTAGGTCCTTGATATCCAGGCCGAGGGAGGTGTTCGAGCCTGAAGGGTGATGACGAGGGTGAGGCACCCGGAACGCAGGGTAATGGAGGATGTTTCGTTTTCCAAGGTCATTAATGGCTATCAGACATTTTGACTTCTCGTGCCAAAAAATGCACATTCCGGAAGGCTATATAACCCTCACAGCTTCATCAAAAACTTTCTCACTTCACCGTAAGTTCTCGTCGCTGGTGACTTTCCTACCACCCTCTGACAATTGGGGGTAAGCGGCTATGAGCGTCGTTTTATCCCCAGTTGCCAGCGGGTGAAAGGTGGACCGGTCTCAGAGTACGTGGTTTGGGGTGCTTGTCGTAGGCGAGCGCCCTAAATGAAACTTCTGCTCAGGAGTCCTGGACAAGTGACTCTCCTCCCACCCTCTGAAAATTGGGGGTAACGGCTAGAAGCATTATTTATCCTCAGTTGCCAGTAAGTGAAAGGTGAGTAGATCCGTGGTTCGGGGGTCGGTGGTTCTTGTTGTGGGTGAGGGTTGTAAATCCTAGCAAAAATTTTGGGTACCAAGATCAGCTGAAGTTCTAGTCGAACATTTAAGACTTAGCTCATTTTGATGAATCCCCCCAAGGTGCTTAATTTCCAAGCCGAGCGGCGAAGATGTGCACGGGTGTAGTCTGAACCAAGTGCTAGGAGTTAAGAGATTGAGGAATCCCTCGTGGGTGCTCTAGGTCCACACCGAATGGCAAGGACGTGAGAGGGGGTAGTCCGAGCCGATGGCTAGGAGCTGAGATATTGAGGAATCCCACATGGGTGCTCGAAGTCCATGCTGAGTGGCGAGGACATGAGCGGATGTAGTCCGAGCTGATGGCCATGAGTTAAGAGATTGAGGAATCCCTCGTGGGTGCTCGAGGTCCATGCTGAATGGCAAGGACGTGAGCGGGGGAAGTCTGAGCCGATGGCTAGGAGTTGAGAAATTGAGGAATCCCTCGTGGGTGCTCGAAGTCCATGCCGATTGCGAGGACGTGAGCAGGTGTAGTCTGAGCCGATGGCTTGGAGTTGAGAGATTGAGGAATCCCTCGTGGGTGCTCGAGGTCCATGCTGAGTGGCGAAGTCGTGAGCGAGTGTAGTCCGAGCCGATGGCTAGGAGTTTAGAGATTGAGGAATCTCTCTTGGGTGCTCGAAGTCCATGCCGAATGTCGAGCCCCCCAACTTGTGAGAAAGCTAGGGCATTGCTCGCAGCGCATGCCGAACGTCGAGCCCCCCAGCTTGTGTGAAAGTTAGGGCATTGCTCGCAGCGCATGCCGAACGTCAAAATCCCAGCTTGTGAGAAAGCTAGGGCATTGCTCGCAGTGCATGTCGAATGTCGAGCCCCCCAGCATGTGAGAAAGCTAGGGCATTACTCTCAGCACAGGCCGAATGTCGAGCACCCTAGATTGTGAGAAAGCTAGGGCATTGCTCGTAGCAAATGCCGAACTTCGAGCTCCCTAGCTTGTGAGAAAGCTAGGATGTTGCTCGCAGTGCATACCGAATGTCAAGCCCCCCAGCTTGTGAAAAAGCCAGGGCATTGCTCGTAGCGCATGGCGAACGTCGAGCCCCCCAGCTTGTGAGAAAGCTAGGGTGTTGCTCGCAGTGCATGCCAACATCGAGTCCCCTAGCCCGTGAGAAAGCTAGGGCGTTGCTTGCAGCGCATGATGAATATCGAGCCCCCCTCCCCCCAGCATGTGAGAATGCAAAAAAAAATTGAACAAAACAAAAAAATGCACGGGGGGGGGGGGGGGGGTTAGAAACAAGATTACACTTTATTTTTTCTACTATTTTATGTTTACACAAAAAAAAGTGGCACATACTGCCGATTATAGGTGGTCAGTTACATAAGTTCGGTTACAAGAGGAGTCTAGTCCTCCCCTTCGAGGAACTTGATGAGGTGTTCCGCGTTCCAGGGCCTCTTCACTACCCTGCCTCCCAGATCTTCGAGTCAGTACGTGCCGGGGCATACCACTTTGGAGACCTTATATGGGCCCTCTCAGTTGGGGGACAGCTTTCTCTTTTTGTTGGGGTCGGATACCACTAGTTTTCTGAGCACGAGGTCACCTTGCTTGATGTCGCTGGGGCGGACCTTCTTGTTATAAAATCTCTCGATTCGTTGTTGGTATATGCTTCTTCTGACGACGGACTATTCTCTGACCTCGTCGATTAGTTCCAAGTTGGCTCTGAGGTCTGTTGAGTTGTTCTCCTCGTTGAAGCCCATGATCCTGGGTGAAGGGAGTTCGATTTCTAAGGGGATGACTGCCTCAGTGCCATAGGTTAAATTGAATGGTGATTCACCCATGGGGATCCTCTGAGTTATCTGGTGCACCTAAAGGATGCTCGGTAACTCGTCGACCCACATTCCCTTGGGAGAATTATCCAATCGCTTCTTTAGGCCATCAAGGATTTGGCAATTCGCATTTTCTTCCTGGCCATTTGATTGAGGATGACATATCGATGAGAAGCGCAACTGGATGTCAATGTCTTCGCAGAATTTCCGAAAGTTCTTACCTACAAATTGGGTTCTGTTATCGGTGATGAGTATCTGTGGGATCCCGAACCGACAAATGATGTACTTCCAGAAAAACTGTTGAGTTTGGTGCTCCGTGAACGTGGCCAGGGGTTCTACTTCGATCCACTTTGTGAAGTAGTAGATGACTACCACAAGAAATTTTCTTTGGCTTGTTGCTTTCGGGAAGGGGCCGACCAAGTCCATCCCCCACATGGCAAAGGGGGTCGGACTGGCCAGCGAGTGGAGGTTGGCTTGTGGAAGCCGCTTTACCGAAGAGTGTCTCCAGCAGGGGCCGTACCATTTGACGAGATCCTGGGCATCTTGTATCATGGTTGGCCAATAGTAGCGTAGTTTAGGGCTTTTCTAGCGAGCGACCTGCTCCCCATGTGGCATCCCCCGATTCCCTTGTGTACTTCCTTCGGCGCGTACTTGGCCTCATCGGGGGTCAGGCAGTGAAGGTAAGGTTTTCCGTCTACTCTTTTGTACGAGCGCTTGAAAAGTGTCTCGTTGATTATGGTGAATCTCTCTGAACGGACTATGGTCCTTCTCCCCTCGGCCCGATCTTGAGGAAGCTCCCCCTCTTTCAAAAACCTTTGGGTGGAAGCAATCCAGTTGTCTAATTGAGCCTCAACAACAAGGTAGAGGACCTCGGGGAGGTCAATGCTAGGCTTAAGGAGAACTTTGATTAGGACGGTGCAGTCGAGGCCTTCGAAGGACGATAAGGCGAGCTTTGACAAAGAGTCAGCCTGGGCATTCTGGTCCCTCGGAATTTGTTCCACCAAGGTGAAATCGAAGGCATTTAAGAGCTGCTGGACTAGCACCAAGTATTGGACCATCCGAGTATCACGAGCCTCATACTCCCCTGTGATCTGGTTAACCACGAGCGGGGAGTCGCTAAAGACTCTAATTTGCCTTACCCCAGCATTATGTGCCAATGTAAGCCCTGCAATTATCACCTCGTATTCTGCCTCGTTGTTAGAGGCGGAAAAGTTCATGCGTAGGGAATATTGGAGGATGAAGGTGTCGGGACCTTTGAGGATGACACCCGCGCCGCTTCCGACTTAGCAAGACGAGCCGTCAACATAGACCTCCCAAATTGGATGCCCTTCCTGAATTTTAGAAGGTTCGGAGATGGTGCACTCTATGATGAATTCGGCGAGGGCCTGCCCTTTAATGGCTGTCCTAGGTTGATAGCTGATATCGTACTGGCTCAGCATGATCGACCACTTGACTTAGCGGCCAAAATTTTCTGGCTTGTGGAGGAAGGCCTTGAGGGGCTGGTCCGTAAGGACCTGGATTGAGTGGGCCTGAAAATAAGGGCGGAGCTTCGTGCGGCCATGACCAGAGCGTAAGCAACCTTCTCCATCTTTGTGTAGCGAGGCTTCTGAACCCCGGCTTCTTCTCGAACCAGCACGACACTGAGCACATTTTCCAAGGCTGAAAGGTAGAGGAAGAGGGGTTCTCCCGGCTCGAATTTGCTTAGAAGTGGAGGGTTGGCGAGGTAAGTCTTTAGTTGGTCAAATGTCTGTTGCTGAGGGTCGCCCCATTCGAAGCCTTTCGCCCTCGTAAGCCTTGAATAAGGGGAGTGACTTCTCTCCAGACTTGGAGAGGAAGCGGCCTGTAACACCCCGCAAAATTAGAAATGACAATTTTGCTCTTGTGTGTTACACACGTGAATTTTGTAACTTATTTTCACCACGTATTTTGATTACCGACTATTTATGCATTTTCTGCATTGATTCGACTTTATTTTGAGTCAAATATAATATTTCAATCTCTATATTTATACGTATTTTTTATTTATTTTCGATGCACGTATCAATTGCGTATTTTTCCATCACTAAGTGTGATATTTCGATGTGTATTGACTATTTATTTTACATTTTTGAACTCGTTTCATAAAATAAAAATTTATTTTTTCCCTCTTTTTATTAAAATGCATTTTTTGATTTTTTGCACGTATGATGCACGTGCAAATTTTTATTCTCATTTTTTTATTCTCATTTACAAAATTTTAGCATGCATAAGTTTTAATTAGCCTTCTTTTGATCCATGGACCTATAGATTAAAATCTAGCCCATTAGGAGAACAGCCCACTAGATAATTAAATTAATTAATTAAAAATGAGCCTGTGAAGCAAGCCCACTAATAAAAACACAAATTAAGTTGTGCTTGGACTATTACATGACAAGTTACAACTTTTACTACACATTTGGAGTTATAGAATTGTATTAAAATTTATATGTGCATTGTGCATGTGTGCATGCACACACTAGTGGCCGGTTTTTACCATAGTGTGGGCCGGTTTTGGTGAGTGGGGGAAGGGGAAAGGTTTGGAGGTTATGGGGGTTAAGTTCTTGAAGGGTTGGGAGCATGAAGAGTTGTAGGTTTTAGGAGTTTAGGATATAAAGGGTTGTAAGAATTAATATGGAGAGTTATTAGGTGTAAAATTATGCATAATAGACCCTAACCATACCCTATAAATAGAGCCCCATTTCCTACTTCTCCTTTGCACCAAAAACTTAATCAAAAGAAAGAAAGAAAATAAAGAAAGAAAAGAAAGAGAGTGAGAGTTCTATTGCTTGGAGAAATTGCTAGGAGGAGAAGCCATTGCTAGGAGAGGAAGCTTTGCTAGGAGCAAGGAAGTGCTTGTGGAGCTAGGAGCTAGAAGGAGTCCCTTTCATTAGTGATTTTTTTCTCCAATTAAGGTGAATGATTTTATTATTTTCTAATATAAGATATGCATGCTAAAATGAGTAATATAAAGGGAATTTTTGATGTGGAAATTATAAATAAAAGTCATGCTAGCATAATATAATATGTGTGAAGATAGTTTGTTGCAATTAAGAAATAGATACCATGCTAATTAATTATAAGAACTCTTTTATGTTATGAACCATGTTAGTATGTTTGCAAGATTTTTGTGCTTATGAAATATGTTGACCACATCATGCTTTGAATACTAAGAAAGAAGAAAGAAAGAAATCTTAGTTAGTGTTTTGTAATGTATTGACATATGTATGTCCTAACTGAGAAGAATATAAACTATCGCATGAAAGAGTATCTTTGTTCAAGTGAATACACTAGTATCATTATAAAAATGTAATTTGTGTAAAAAAAATGAGAACACTATTGGTTACGAACACTAGTTTTCTTTTTGTAAATTTAAGTTTTAAAGAGAAACCTAAGTATATGTGACAAAAATAAGAAAGAAAATTATTTAAATGAGTGGAAATAGTGTTTAAAAGAACTTGAAAATTGTTGCTTACTAGTTTTAAGATTCTAACAACAAGAAAGAGTTTATTTCAAAACTATTAGAAAGATTTTTATCTTTGGAATAAACGAGTTTCATGGAAAAAGAAACATTTCGGAATAATTGAACAAAAGTACATTTGTATATTTTCTAAAAAGAAAATATACTTGGACTTACTAGTTAGCCAATGAACACTACTTATAAGAGATCTGGGGTTCGAAACTTGATAGTTACATTCATTTTTAGTTTTTTTTTTAATTGAAATCCGAATACTGCATTTTGACATTTAGGGATTTCGGTACGACTATTTAACACTAAGACCACTTGGTCTAGTGGTTGGCGGGAGGGACTTTAGGCGCTGCACTGTAGAAACCGGAACGTCACTGGTTCGAATCCCGTTGATCACCTTTTGATTTTTTTGTTTTTTTTGTCTTAAAGGGGGTTTTTGGTGAGAAACAAAAATTGGGGAAAAATCCTATTATTCCTATAAAATGATTTAGAACTTACTAAAATTAGTTTCAGAATTCCCCATGTAAAAATGAGACTTTAAAAAGAAAATATGAGATAGAAAGCAAGTAATGATTGAAGATTTTATTATTAAAAAGGTATGACTTTAAAGAGTAAAAGAAATATACATTATGTGAATTAATTTCTCTTGAAAAGATTGTACTTGGTTATTTTTGAGTTGTTGCATGAGTTTAAATTTCAAATGAAATTGCAAGTAATGAATTCATTATTGTTGTTAATTTATGAATGAAATTATGATTTGATAAGAGATTCATGTATTGATGCTAAATGGGATATAGAACAAATTATGAATAAGTTAGGGACATGAATATATTAAGTTTAAGGCATTGTTTATTGAAGGGTGTGAATACCCATGATTCTCGTACATAAAAAATTATGATTTAAGAGTTAGTAAGACCTCGGTTACTGGCGCCATTGAAAGAAAGATTTGAGATATGGTTTTGAGATATTGTTGTGGGGCGATCTCGTATTTTGTGAACAAGTCCGGTAGGGGGTAAAACTAATTCTAGGATTGGAATTTATTTATGTCTTGAACTAAATAATTAGGCAGATAAGTGAAGATGTAGTAAGACCTAGGCAAACATAAGTGGGGCACTCTATATAGTTGGGCGGTGGGTTGGCTGCGGCGATTCACCGGGACTATAGACCCAGTCGGCGGACTGAGTTTGCTCTGTGGAAGACGAGTTTTATTTGAAATCCGGGAATATGCGTAGTCGGGTGGATAGTTTATCGTACTCCATGTATATGTGTATACCGGAGCTAGAGGGGCACTTGCCGGAGGTTCACACGATGAGGAGTCTGTATAACAGTCGGGCGGAGGATTGGCTACGGCGATTCTCCGGGGCTGGGATCCGTACTCGTGGAACATCTCAACTTTTCTTATTACTGGGTAGTTGTCTTGGCAATGGATCGAACCCTTTATTGTAGAGTACGTAGGCACTTGCCCTCGGACCTATGTAGTATGGGATGCATAGAATTCGAATAAGTGTGCATTAGTGTCATCCTAGTGTAATATGTGTATATTAGGCATTAAGGCATGGCATACACTTACATGTTTAGCGTAGTCACAATTAACACTTTATTGTTCATTCAATTTTTGTGATTTATTAAAGTAATGAGATCGTTATATGTACGGCATAGAGAGGATAACCTAGTATAACATTTTCGTCAGTTGTAAGTGACTGACGTGCCTACAGCTTGATATGCAGGCAATGGACTTTGCCATGAAGATGTTATGATGCAGTGATGATTTACATTGTTAAAATTGTACAAGTTGTATTTTATTTCATTGTTGTACTTTTTCGCTGTATAAACAAGTGTATTGAACTCTGATGTATTATTGAAAAGTTTTAATTTCCTTGTAAAATTATACGAAGTGAAGTAAAGATCCTATGAAATCTCGAATTCGGTCTTATTTGGAATTCGAGGTGTTACACGGCCGATGGCCGCCAGTTTTCCCGTGAGCCGTTGAACCTCCTTAATATTTCTTGGAGGGGCCATGCCGTTGAACCTCTTTAATATTTCGCGCGAGTCTGGAGGTCCTCCAGGCGAGTGGCTGTGCCCTGGTTTCCGTTCTTGGGTCGGCTGTCTGCCGTGGTTCGGGACCGAGTTGGAAGCGGCCCCTCCCTGGATCGGCTGATCTGTCGGTTCTGGATTTCATGCCGTAATATGGGAGCAGCGACCGAGCGTGAAGTGCTCGGTTTGGGTTCTGCCGCACCATTGGGTCGAGGTTGATGAGGGCCATGGGCGTTCACATGGCTATGAGAGGGAGGAGGGCCTGGACAATGTCCAGAGGTAAAAGCTTTTCTAGCTTTGGGAGCCATGGGAAAGTTTTTCTTCGAGGTGATATCCTCAAACGGGGTCGGATCGGTGTCAGTGTCGACTTCCTACAGACGGCACCAACCTGATGCTTCTTGTTTTTGGGTGTGGGGGCAACATGTGTGAATTCTTGTATTTTGTGAAATGGAAAGGACGACACTGGCGCTGATTTGACCCTCGAGTTTAGGACCGGCTCGGGGGTAGCAGAAGAGTGAAAGTGGCTAGGTGCTCGACTCATATCTTCATAGCTCGGCTCATATCTTAGAGGCTCGGCTCGGATCTTGGTATCTGCACAATGCCTAGAAACACAGAGAGAAGTCCCGGCAACAGGCCCTCCGACGATCTAGTTAGTCACTGAGAAAGCAACAGTAGCTAGGGTTCAGGTGGAAATTTTTTTATTACCTTTGAAAGTGAGGAGGGGGACTGGTATTTATAGGCAGGGGTAAACAGGTCTGAGACCCTAACGGGCCAAGTTGGACCCGTTTTTCTGTGGGCCTGAATGGGATGAAGCTCGTTAGGATAGTTTTGACCTGATGATCACAGGGGAGCGAAATTTGAAGAGATCTGATGGCCCAGAAGGGGCCACGCCATCCATACCATATCAAAGTTCAACCTTGGGTTTTTTTGTTTTTGTTTTTTTTCATTTATTTATAAAAGGATAGAATCCTAAGGGATTCCAGCCAAATTTACTATTAAAAACAAAGTCTTACATAAAAAAGGATCCAACAAAGTATTTTGGTGCAAGAAGAATCATATAGGTTCAACAGACAAAATAAGCACCCGGGAACAAAAGAACATTATAGTTACAAAACAAAAGAACTGGAACTAAACCCAAACACAAAGAAGAGAAGATTACCATCAGTTAAGGGTCAATAACCACCAGAGGATCACCATCACTCATAATCTCGTTCCATTCATAACCAACTTGGATAGATGACACAAGGAGAACACCAGTGATAAATTCTTGTTGATGAGGGGACATAGCAGAAATAGACTCCAAAGTCGCAGAGATAGGATCCACATTAGCAAAATTATCAGAAACAACTTCAACATCTGCATGACTAACCTCATCAGTTTGCATAAAATCAGCTGCACCACCAGCATCAGAAATTTCGACAGCATCAGGACTGTTGACACCATGTTGTTGAATATCATTTGCAGAATTTGCAGCAGAAATATTTAAAGAAATATAATTTTGAATAACAAATGAAGATCAATATCCTTTTTTTAAAGAAGGACGGAGAAGCACAGACTAAAGGTTAATAAAATAGAAGAGAGAATAAAAAATAGAGATGATATCAGAATTTTTTACAAAAAATTCTATGAAATCTGTTTTTTGAAATCATCCAAATATAAGAAGAAATATAATTCAAAATCACCCAATTTCAAACTTGGTTATTTCATATATATTTCAATATTTCAAATACCCGCCAATTATAAATGCTCAGTAGCACTGGAACTGGACGTGGACACATAAAAGTACGAAAGGAATCCCAACAAGATAGTTATTTCAGTTAGGGTCTGTTTGGTTCAAAGGAGGGGAGGGGAGGGGAGGGGAGGGATTTTAATGGAGGGGAGGGGAGGGGAGGGATTTTAATGGAGGGGAGGGAAGGGGAGGGAAAGGGAGGGGAGGGATTTAATAAAAACTTTGTTTGGTTCAAAGGAGGGGAGAGGAGGGAAAATAATAATTTTTTTGTTTGGTTCACAAGGGGAGGGAATGGATTTTATAATAAAATTACTTTTATACCCTTTTGCATATAATAAGAAATTCATACAACCACTTCATACAATAAGAATTGAAACAACAACGATTGTAAAGGTTTGAGCTTCATACAATAAGAATTTTTTTGCTTTGTACAATTGTCATCTATCTGTGTAAACGAATATCTCATACACTTGCATATAATGAACATATTGAAAAGGATTATCCAAAACCATTGCTTATTGAAACTGATAAATGCAAAGAGATGTGTGTATGATGTTTGTTTTTGTGTATATTAAGTTTTCAGTGTGCATGTTATGAAAGGCTTCTATTGCCATCATTTACACGAAGGCTTGATTGAATTGTTCGTAAGTGTGTGCTTTACTATTATTATTATTATTATTATTATTATTATGTAGAGCTGGATAAATGTAACAAATCCTAAAGTCTAAGCAAACTAATTAAATTACGAACTATACTTTTGCATCAGAGATAGTGTAATAGCTAGACATAATGTAATATGAATATATCATTTTTCAACAGCGGACTTGTAACTTAGATGATAAAAAGTTGGAATGGGTAAATGAAACTATTCGATTCGAGACCAGACTATAATGTACATAACCCTTCATTTAAAAATATATATGTCATTTTTCTCTACTAATAATTTGAAACTTATGTAACATTACCCACAAGGGAAAAGAAAAAGTAATGTTTGTGTTTTTACTACAAATATCATTTTTCGAATTGCTTTTGAAGAGTTTAATTTGAATAAGAACACTGTTGACGGCGGAGTGCGGACGGCGGAGTCGAGGGCGACGAGGATAGGGAGAAAGAGAGCGGGAGAGAAACAGTCGGCAACTAGATAGGGAGAGAGAGGTTTTTTATTATATTAGGATTTAGATTTAAAGGACAATTTAGTCCAGCCACTTTAAAATATTAGTCCTATTTTCTCTTCCCTCCAAATCCTCCCTTTTGGAGGGGAGTCAAAATTGGCTCAGGAGAGGTGTTGCACCCTCCCATTTCCCTCCCCTCCCCTCCTAAAAATTGAACCAAACAAGAAAAGTATTAAAAAACCCCTACCCTCCCCTTCCCTTCCCTCCATTCCCCTCCCACCAAACAGTCAGTTAGTTTCAGTTATATATAGCACTGAGAAATAACTGAGAGGTCCAGTCGTAAGCCATTTGCACAAATACCTGTTGCTAGCCAGCAGTGGTTAGTCGCCACATGTTGATGGAATATGGTCTCAACCAAATCAACCCAGATCTCACGGATCTTAGTAAAGACTCAAGGAAGGGCCGGGGGTCATATTATAGACATTTTTGTGTCCAAAATTTGTTCAAATGAATGTGGACATTGCATTCAACATCCAACCAATATCTCTATTAACATCAACAATCACAAGAAGAAAAAAAATGCAAATTTAATAATTGTGTACTATAAATACTCTTATGCATAATCTTCTCTCTTTTACAACCCTAAACAAAAATCTTAATCAAAATCACCTTTGTTTTCCACATCTTTTGACCATAAACCCCAAAACCTTCCCAAAGTAATTTCATACATTTCTAAATCCTTTCTCAATTTCACACTGAAACTGAACCCTACATTCTTGTCCCCAAAATCCCCAAAAAAGTTTCCAATTAAACAAAAATTTACCTCGAAAAGAGAGAAAGTTTTCAAACAAAATTGTAGGCAACGTACACTTTTCGCACACCAAACAGTAAATCACACCAAGGGCTAGTAATTGGCTGGGTTTAAGCCGGACCCATATAGGCCCGGGCCTGAACCCTAAGTTTAAAACATAGGTCCGAACCCAACCTAACTTTTCTTCGGGCTAAAGAAATTAGGTCCAAGCTCAGCCCGAATTAGGCACATAAATAGGTTTGGGCCTAGGTCCGAACTACTTATGGATATTCTAATATATAATTTTCTCATAAAATAAAACTATATCAAGAATATAGTATACGATTAAAAAATAATATGAAATAATATGAATAGTACAAACTTTTGAGTAATTCACATCTAATTTGTCTATTTTCGTTTAATTTTATATACAATGCATAATTTCTCTATCTATAAACCTCAACGCTCACTTCAACTTACGAATATTATCTTTAAAAAAAAACTCATATATAAATATACATGATTGATGTGGCATAGATGACGTGGCCCAATAAGGGTCGTCGGATCTCCTCAGATTTCACTCATCCCAAATCATTAGGTCAATGGGTCAAACGGGCCCTCTACCATTTCCGGCCCACAGGCAAACGGGTCTGACCCGAACCAGTGGGGTCAGATACCCGTTAGCCTCTGCCTATAAATACCAGACCCCCTCTCCATTTTCAAAGGTAATGAATCTTTCCCCATCTGAACCCTAGCTGCTTAGACTCTTTTCCAGTGACTGACTAGATTGTCGAAGAGTCTGTCGCCGAGTTTTCTCCCGGTGTTTCTAGGCCTTTTGCAGGTACTCGGGCCGTCCGAGCTTCCAGCCGCTCTTCCGAGCTGAACTCCATGAACCGACCTGAGCTAAGGTCGAGATCCGTCCCTTCTGCTTCACAAATTACAAGAACTCACACCTGTTGCTCCCCCACCAAAAATAAGCAGCATCAGGTTGGCGCCATCTATGGGAAACGACTGACTCAATCCTAAGCTCGGATATCTCTTGAAGCCGAGCCTTCACCTGGCTCCCTAAGCTAGAAGAGCTTTCGCCGCTGGACGCCGTCCAGACCCTTATCCCTCTGACAGTCGTGTGAACACTCAGGGATCTAATGTAGCACCCCGAATTTTCAATAATTAAATTTAGAAATACTTGGCACAAATTCCAGAATTAACTTCAATTGTAATCATAAACACAGAAACCAAATACAAGAAAATTTAAAACTTTTATTACATCAACTCTTTTACAAAGCATAACGGAATTTAACACTTTGAATTACAATTTTCTTTTACAACACAACGGTATTTAAAAGCACCATAAATGCAACTTTCTCTTTAGAATCATTCCTTTTACAAAATATGCATAAACATTTAAACAGTCTACCACATGCTTCCAACTCCATGCTAATGGTACCTATTTGTGAAACATGAGGCTAGAGATATCCCTAACTCCTAAAACTTCAAGGGTCAGCCATAATGGTGTGAATGATATTCAAAGAAAATACAAATTTAAATAGAAACATAAAGAATAAAATCATAAGCCCACAAATAAAATATATTAACACAGTAAATACCGACGGAAAATTAAATAACAATAAATGAGACATAAATCATCAAGTGAAACTAGACTAAGTGTCAAGTGTAAGAAAACGAAAAACAAGCATACATGAAACCAAGTCAAGAAAACACAAATGCATATGTTGACTTCTAATGCATACTTGTCGAATTCTATACATCCCACAATACATAGGTCCGGTACAAGCTCTTATCGGTCTCCACTTTATAGGGTTTAATCCCTCGTTTTGCAACTAATCCTACTACAGTGATGGAAACAAGATCTAGAATACTCCGCGAATAGGCCTACGACCCGGTACCTACCAGATAGACAAGCACCCTCAATGCGCAAGCATCATGTAAGCGTCGCCCTGAACATTCCATGACGAAATTCCACGAATAGGTTCCAACCTTTGGAATAAAACCACCCAACCATAAAAGACCCTCAACGTGCGAACCCGGGAGATAACAATAATAACTGTAGCCTTCAGAGTCAAACTGCCCAACTACAAATATAGTCCCGTGTAACACCCCGCAAAATAAAAAGATTTATTTTGCATTATTAAATAATATTATATTGGTAAAGTTGACTATTTTGACTATTCTCTTGAAATTGCAATTTTGCACATGCAAAGTTAGCAAATTTTGAATTCTTAAAATTTTATAGTTAATGATTGATTTTTCTCATTTATTTATGATATTTTAATTTTTCAGATTTATTTAAATTAATTTGACTATTTTATGAATTTGTCAACTTTACATGTGCAAAACACGTGCAAATATTTTTGGGTGTAAATCTCCACTTTTAGATTTATGAATAAATTCTCCTATTTATAATTAAGTATATCCTAAATTTTGAAATTTTTGTGAATAAAGAAACTATTTTTATAAATATTTTGAAAGAGATGGGCTTTTATGTAAAAAAACCATTTGGATCTCAAACAAATAATAAAAATTAGTTTTTTTTTATTTTTGGGCTGGCCATGGTCATCATTGAAATTAAAATCTAATTAAATTTTATTTAGAGTTGATTCGGTAAAGATTTAAACAAATATGGTATTTTTGCAAATATGAAATTTATGTTGGATCTTGTACAAATATCTTTCTTGGAAACTAAAATTCAGAAATTTTGTTTTGAAAATATAATATTTATAATTAGTTATTATTTATGAATTTTCTGGGATTTTCTGATATTTATTTGACCTATTTGCAAATATTATAAAGAGATGAACTTTTGTGCAAAATTACCACTTTGAGTACAAATCCATTTTTTTAAAAAAAAATTCTAGGCTATGCTTGATGGTTGGATAACTCAGTAGTAAAGGTATTTGATTTGATTTTAATTTATTTAACTTATTTAACTACTTTATTAAAGAAAGGTCTATATATGTAAAGTAATAATTTGTTAAGGGGTGTTTCCATAAACCTATAAAATCCTAAAAACTCCAGATTTTGGCCTATTAAAGAGCCACTACAACCGTCCCTCTCCTCTGCAAAAATAAAATATATTTATACTATTGGTTTCTTGGATTTTCGAAGCGATGATCTTGGACTTTTTGCAAAAGAATGACTTTTTCTTATTCTTTATTAATTCGGTTGATTTCTTCAATGAGGTGAGTGACATATGTTTGATTTCTTATCGTTCTATGCATGATGAATGTGATGATTTGTCTATTATAAAGCATGTTAAGGACTGGTATGAAGATATAATAATTTTGATGAGAATCTTTTTATGAAACCTATGCTTTGATGATTAAAACTTCATATAGATGAATATAACTCAATTGATATCATGAGTAGGTTGTTTTCTTTCATATACTTGTTGTTTTGATTTTATTATAATGAGTTACATGATGATATTGTACAAAAGAGAACAAAAGCGGATTCTTATTGTGTATATACTGCATATGTTCTGTTTGGGGGTTTCGTTGAGTAGAAACTTGATGAATGATCGTTATAATTACTTATATTCATGAATAAACTATTGTGAGTGATTTTATATGAGTTAAATGGGTCATAAGAAGGTTTATTGAATTAAAAAGATCAAGTTTTGAAGTTGGATTAGGATAATCAGATTTCGAGTCAGATGGAGTTTGACCGAAAATTTGATTTTTGTGAATTTGTGAAGTTTTGATGGATTTATGAGTTGTTTGATATTGAGTTGAATTGAGAACATTATATTACATACATACCATGAATTCTTGATGTTTACTGATACAAATATAGATACATACACTTATATATATATATATATATATATATATGCATGTAAACACTATTCACTGTTCTTAAGATATTGTATGTTTTGTGAAGTTGTAATTTAAACCTTGACTATTTGTAGGGAGATTGAATCAGACATTTTACTACTTTTATTTAGTGTAAGCTCAGTTGATGCTTGAATTACCTTATATAAACTATGTTGCTGTTCTTGAAGAAAAATGAGTTTTGTGAGTTTTGTGGTGTTTCGAGTTGGATTTGAGTTATTGGTACTGAAATAATTTTATTATAACATTTCTAATTGATGAGATTTTGATGTTTTAAACTGATGTAAATACACACATATACACACTTACACATATATATGCACATATTGATGTGAATTTTGTGCAAATTTACTCTTTGATGGATTTGAAGTGGTTTTGATTTATTTTATATACTCTCATATGTTATAAAAGTCATACTAAACCATCTCAGGATTTTAGTTTTGCAAATTTAAGATTTTACAAAGAACGATGGATGTATCACTAAAACATGCACGAAATTTCAAAACTGTAGTCTGATGGAATTTACAGTCGACCACTTCGCTTTGAACTAAAGACGGCAGTCGACTGTCAATTCTTGAGTTTTGGATTTTCGCAGGACAGTCGACCAGCCATTTTCGACAATCGGTTGTTGTTCAGTTGAGTTAAGCCCGGTAGGGTACACCAACTCTAAGAGATTCACAACCTATTAAACAATTAATTAACTTAACAAGATAAGGACAAGCACTGGATGGTGGTATGATGAAATGAGAACATGGGTTATGGACCTCAGTATGGCCTGCAGTTTGAGATAATCCCTGGAATTATCGAGGTATGAGTGAAATAGTCTCTGGAATTACCCGCAGTGTGGGATCGATCTCCGGAATTATCGGGGTCGAGGCGACACTCATGGGGTATTCGTGTGATGAGGCATCATAGCTTGCGGTGTGGGGTATTCTCGAAGATTCCCAGGTGTGAATGAAATAGTCTCCAGAATTATCTGTGGATAGAGATTGGCCTCCAGAATTATCGAGGCATGGGCTAATACTCACCAGTTTATCTAAATCTCGTAGTAGTTATCGTAGTAGGATTAGTTGCATAACGAGGGATTTAACCCTATCAAGTGGAGAACGATAAGGGCTTGCACCGGACATATGTAGAGTGGGATGCATAGAATCTGACAATTGTGCATTAGAGAGTCAGCATATAGTATTGGTGTTTTCTTGACTTGGTTTTACGCATGTTGTTTTCTGTTTTCCTACACTTGACACTTAGTCTAGTTTCACTTGATGTTTTCATGTTTTATTTATTGTTATTTCATATTCTTTTCATTTAGATACATGTTGTTTATGACTTTATCCTTTATGTTTTATTCATGTTGCATTTTCTTTTGATGTCACTCACACCATTATGGCTGATCCGTGTAGTTTTGGGAGTTAGTGTTATCTTTAGCCTCATATTTTACAGGTAGGTACCTTTAGCATTGGGATTCGGATGCATGTGCTAAAATAATATTATGGCTTATGTAAATTGTAAAAGAATGTGTTGTAAAAGAAAGAATTTGTAATTCAAGGTGTTAATTTTTCACTGTGCTTTGTAAACAATTAATGTAATAAAAAGTTTTAATTTTCCTGTATTTGGTTACTATGTTTATGATTACATTGAAGTTGATTCTGAAAATTGTGCCACGTATTTCTGAGATATTATATTGAAAATTCGGGGCACTACATCCCGAATCTCATCTGTCCACTATATAGGGCCCCTTACTTACGTTTCTCAAACTCTATCACATCTCCACTAGTGCTTATCCTTAGGTTGGTTATTTTTATTAATTAAATCACAGCCTCCCTAGAGTTGGTGTACCCTGCCAGTGTAACCCCTATTTTCCCTTTTCTGATTTTTGGATGTATTTTTCTTTTTGGGGAATTTATTCAGCTTGTATCTCTTTTTGGACCGTATATTGGATCTTCTTTTTCAATATATTCATTTTATTATTTCGTCTTCTTTTTTTGGGTTCTTGATCCTATTGTCCCCCATTATTTCATCTCTGTCTGATCAAGCCATTATTTTGATCCGCTTTATTTTATTATCCATGCCTTATATTATTTTTTCACCTTGTTTCCCATCTCTTTTGGATCACCCGGTATTCTATTTATTTAAACCCTAATTCATTTAAACCCTATTGAATCTTTTCTACCATAAACACCCAACTACAATTCACTTAACCAATACCCATTTAATAATTATACCTTGTTTTCACCCCAAAACCCATACCCGTTAAAACCCTTATACCCAATTGCACCCATTCACCCGTTAACCCCCCTCCTATCCATCAACCGTCACCATCTCAACCTAAACCCTAACTTCATCTTCTACCTATCTATTTATCCTTGTGCATCTCCCCCCTCAACACCAGAAAACCCTAGCTCTAGCGCCGTTCTCCCATACCTCCTTCTCTCTCTCTCCCGAACCCATCCCTATGCTTCCCCAACCTCTTAGCCAACTCCCGACTGGTCCCCTGCCTCCCGTCCTCTCTTCCGGTGTCGCTCCGTCCTCTCGAGCGCCGTGCACCCCTACAGCAGCCCGTCGTCTCCCTGCCTTCCATCGCATCGCAGTCAGTCGCGATGACCCTCAGCCAGCGACCCCCCATCTCGCCTCCTGCACCTCCCTGCCATGCTCCTCCTCTCGGCGACTGCACCGCCAGCAGCGTCAGTAACTATCTTAGTCCCGTGTGCCGCAGCGACTCCCCTGGGCTCCCCTCCCGGTCGTGACCTTCCTTGGTAGCTACCCCAGCCTCAGCTGCCTTTGGTCTTGGGTTTGGGTTGCGTCGATCTTGTGTGTGGTGATCTCGTGCTTGTAGTAGTAGCTCGTTGTTCGTGGTTTGTGTTCAAAGTTTGTTCGTTGTGTCCGTTTGCTCATTATTGTGTTGTGGGTTCGTTGTTCGTTGGGTTAGTTTCCTGGGAATCTATTCCTGTTATTCTCTTTGCATCGTCGTTTTCGTCGTCGACTATAAGTCAAGTAACTTATATGCTTTTCTTTGTGTAATACAAGTACTAAATACCGCCTGTAGTGTAGTTGTGTTCTAGAGACAATTCTTGCGTGTGAACTCTTGTGATATCTTGTATCTATTGTGTTGACCCGCCCGTAGTTGTCTCATTACACACATGATATGAAACAACTTAGGGATGGACACTTCTTGTTGTATACATGCATGTTGTTCATGACTTGTTGTGTGATCTCGTATGCTTGATGTGTTGATTAGTAGTATAACTTGTTGTAGACTTGTAAAATCTCTATACCATGTTGCTTGGATATCTAGCATACTATATTTCACGTTTGGTTATGTTTTGGATGAGTTTCACATGAACTAGTTGATTTTGTGCATGAATGATATTTTCTGTTTTGTCGATTCTCCGATTTTGGTTAGTATTTTAGACTCTATTAAGGTCAGTATATGAAAATTATTTGTGAAGATGAATTATAGAAAATTCTTTCTAATTTCCAGATTTTTTGACAGATTTCAGTTTCGATTTATGAGTTACAAGTTATGACTATTTTACTACAGATGTGTTTAAAATTCCAGATCTAGTCTTATATGAATTCTGTATAGTAATCTATTTTTTTACTGATGCTAAAGATAATATTTTGATCTAATATTTTGCTGAGTACAACTAGACTTGATTGGGATTAACCTCTAATTTTTGTGGATTTAATTAATGACTTTTATAAACTATTCTATACTTGCAAACAACTACTTGCAGAATTTTCATGCTGTTCAGTAAAGAACCTAAATTTCAACCTGATTCTATTTGCTGTCTATAAAAACTTCGTGAATATGAATTATAGACTACTATATCTATTTTATCACCCTTTTGACAGATCTGGATTTCGATTTATATTTTGTGATATATTGCTATTTTAGTACTGCTGTGTTTATAATTCCAGATTTACAAAACTATTGTAACTTGCTGCTTTCTAATTTTACTTGACTATTCTATCTATGTTGGAAAATTATGAAACTTTATTTTCTGTTACTAAACATTCTAGGGGATACCCCAGATTTTCGTGGATTTAGTTAGTAAGTTTTTATGCTGTTTTCCTGTTTTTGAATACGAACTTTTGATTTCTGGCTGAACACGTTTTTTGGATTCAAATCTGTTTTGAGACCTGTTGTTGTGAAATGCCATATGGCTTATATATATTTACTGTATTCGACCGGAAGTCTATTTTCCAGAATCTCTAATGGATTCAGGTTTGCATATTTGTATCAACTGAAATTCCAGATTTAGTGCAGTACTGTCTTGTTGTCCTGAACTAGAAATTTCGTTATTCTATCCTGTTATGAGTTGTCTTTCATTTGTACATGTTTATCTTGCAACCTGAACCTATTACTTGTTCACACTATGTTATTCTTGCTCTATTTTGTGATACATATATGCCTGTTTGATAATAATAATAAATAACCAAGCCAGAGTTAAGGAAAAGATCTAGTAGTGAAAAATATAGAAATGTGTACTTAGAAGGGGGCCCGTGTTTTCCACCTGTTACGTGCTCATGACTACATGATACATGATCCTGTTTACCTGATTACCCGACTGCACGCTTTCTTATAGGAAGGTGTACTCGGAAGGGGACCACTAGGTTCTACCTGTACCTATTTACCTGATTACCTAACTGCACACTTCCCTATAGGAAGGGGTACTCGGAAGAGAACCACCAAATTGTACCTGTTCCTATTCCTATTTTTCCTGATCCCTGAGTACACGGACCTATGGACTCCACTACGAAATCTAAACGTAAGTTGTTTGAATGTAGCAACCATGTGGTAAAAATTGGGACGCATGAAGTGCTACCTAGATAGTAATAATGAAAAACATAACCTGACACCTGTTACATGCTTACTTGTACCTATTACCTGTTTAATTGTTTATCTGTATACCTGTTTACCTACTTGCATGATACTTGACACTCGATACATGTTACCTGTACCCTGTTAGTATATCTTGTTACTTGATTTTGTTTCGTGATTCATGTTAGTTATCCTGTTCTATTGACATTCCTATACCATGCTATGGTTATTTCCGCTGTTATTCTATTTTGTTTATTTATCCCTGTACTTATGCCTACACTACAAGCGGTCCGTAACTTGCATTGATGGGAGTTTGTTTTTCTTTTTTCTCTTCCTGTAATTTATTAAATTGCAGATTTTGGAGATCATCTGCCAAATGGTGTAGGTGATATGAGATTCTAGATACTGGAGTTTTTGCTATTATCATTTTCCTGCTATTATTATTATTATTTCCTGTTGCTTGTTTTGAATAATTGTACTTGGTTACGTGGACTATTTTTGTATTGGGCAATGTGACCCAGGATTATTGACTTGTTCAGATCTGGATTATTTGAGATTATTATATATTTTTTTCAAGTAAATTCTTGTTGGTACATTTATTTATATCTGCATGCGTGGTTGACTTCTCTTGCTTCCTACTCTGATTATTCTTGTGCTTGTTGTAAAGAACCTGACAGCTTACGGATGATGAAAATTATTCGCTGGACTTAGTCACGTATCCGTATACCGTATTCCTTTCTGGAAAGCGGGGCGTGACAGCCGGACTTAACTAAATCAACAACAAAATCCCTACTGGCCAAATATCCACAAAATCTCAACTGCCGGTATGTTAGGGTCCCACTCAACCTCTAGAGTCTTACAACTCAAAATACCATTAATAGTCTTTCTGGGGTCTACATCATAATATTAAGTCTCAAATTAAACCCATCTTGGTTCTTTTTATACAAATATACTCTTCATTATTCACATTCCATTTAATCAACCAATATTTCCACGAGAATTCGTTTATATTTATGGAAGCACTTTTTATCCACAAAAATATAGATTTTTACAAAATCTGAAAATTATACGATTTCATTACTCAAAAAGTACTCTAAAATCAGTATTAAATTCTGGAAAAATTCACTTCAATCCAGCACATATCAAGGAATCCACCATAAAAATCTGGGCTTAAATAAATTAGTTTAAAGGGTTGATATTCAATAAATTCTGAAAATTATCTTTCATTCAAAAATCTGAAAGTTACATGATTTTGTTCCTCAAAACAGTACATTCAAAAATCAATATTAAATTCTGGAAAAATCAAATTAAATTCAGCACACAACGAGGAATTCACCAAAAAAATCTGGAATCAAATAAATTATATTAAAGGGTTTATATTCGGTAAATTCTGAAACCATCTTTTATCTATAATCTGAAAGTTACATGATTTCGTTCTTCAAAACAGTACATTCAAAGATCAATATTAAATTCTGGAAAAATCAAATTAAATCCAGCACACAACAAGGAATTCACCATAAAAATATGGAATCAAATAAATTAGTTTAAAGGGTTCATATGCGATAAATTCTGAAACCTAACCATTATTTTAAAAATCTGGAATTACTATTGTACAGTGGTAGAAATTTCATATATTATAATTTATAAGTCGGATTGAGGATCTGTTAGATGTTCTGGAAACTAGACACAGTAAGTTACACTTTCTATTTTATAAGTTTTTGGTAATTCCATTAGCAATTAGGTCGATATCTCATTCCAAACTAAAACAGACTACAGCCCAGATCATACAATGTCCACAAAAAACTCATCAAAACTCGATCAAACCCATATGTATATTTGTTTAAACTCATATATAGATGCTACCATATGTATACTAGAGTCCCCCTCATACATAGAACACAAATTCACAGACTAAAACCACACGAAACATCAAAATAAAACGGAAAACACACAAAGAAATCAGCAATGAGGGTTGCGGGTTTGAACAGTACTCGGTAATGATCACCCGAGCCTCCCAACCCTAACCCAGTGTTCAACCCCCAAACCCTAACCCCATATGTTTTTTTTAATGTAATTTAGTCTATTCTTTCCATATATTCTTTTATGTACAAACCACTTCAAAGTAAATTGCTTTAGATCCATACAACAATTATTCAAACCCTAGTGTTTAGTTTCAATTTTTGATGATTAGAAACAATCAATAACATGAAAAGATCTCAACTTTATAATCAATCAAGCATGAATTTAAGAGCATGGAGCAATTTTTAATTATTTCTACATATCTTTATTAACTACAATTAAATCCATAGATCCCAAGTTAGATTTTTCATCCATCATCAATATTCAACATTCAATATTAATAAACATGATAATTTCTCATAAAAATTGCATCTTTAGTTCATGTGAACATCCATAAGTTCATTCATCATGATAATATGTGTAAAACACATCAAAAGACTAGAAGTATCACTCACATTAAAGAAGATCAACTTGAAGAATAATAATAGAAATAAAGAAAAGCCTTCACCGTGCAGAAGTCCAAGATCCAAGCTTTAACTCCAAGAAAATAATGAGAAAGAGATGATTTGAGTGCACAAGAAGGGTGGCCGGCTGTTGACCTTATTATAGGCCAGAATTGGCCTCTAGAGTTTCACAAAGGTTTACAAATTTACCCCCCAAGAAGATTATTTATTTACATATATGGATCCCTTCCAATTTTTACTTATTCAAATTAATTTAAAGTAAAATAATTTAATCCTTTCACACCCAGATCTGCCCAGCCCACATGAAGCCCAAAATTTTAAGAAAATTCTGGAGTTTTCACTCCAAGTGGCAATTTTGTACAAAAGTCCTTCATTTTTGAGTATTTGCAAATAAGCCATAAAATATTCATAAAAACCCAAAAAAGTTAGAATTATTATCTACTAATAAAGATTAGATTTTCCAAATAAATTTTCTGACTTTCATACTCCAGGAAGAATATTTTCAATAAAGCCCCCAGTAATCTCAAAATTACGTAATTATATATTTATTCAATTAAATCAATAAAAATCAACCAGATATGGACATAATCTAATTACTTAGAGCCTTATACTGAATAGCCGACCCTAAATGAAGCCAAATAATTTTAAGTTCAATTTTCACCCCTAAATGACTTTTTACACAAAAAAACCATTTCTTTCAAAAATTTACAAAAGTAGTTTTATTTATTCAGAAAAATCCCAAAAATTTAAATATACCCAATAACAAATAATAGAAGTTGTTCATCAACTCATAATTATAAATTCAAACTTCAAAAAAAATTGCACGTGTGAAAATGTCAATTTTTACGAAAATTCAAAATAATTAAATAAATTGATATAAAATTATTTATGAATTCAAAATATATTATTTAAAATTCTGGGGCGTTACATCTAATTGACCACCAGTCAATGGAGCAGCGGGACCCGGTCCGAGCGCTTCACACTCGGTTGCCCACATTTACGGCATGTCATCAACCACCGACAACCCTCCGTTCACCTTCGACTCCAGCTCAGCCGATCAAGGAGCTGGGCGGCTCCTTCCGACCCAACTCCGACTCATAGTAATCTCCCATCCCGAAGCAGGGAACACAACCGTAACCGCTCCCCCGGGAGTGGTTCATCTCCACCCGGTCAGGGCAAACAGGCTCCAGTCATGAAAGCCGAGTTCCAGGACTTCAGGCTCAAGATCCTCCAAGCCCTCGGAGGCGGCCCTGAAATCGAACATCAAACCGCCGGCCCAAGGTGCGAAGAGGTTTGGGGTCCTGAGTCTCAAGGCTCGTACCAGCCACCTCGACAGAACGAAGCCGTCCTCCACTGCCTCCAGGAGATGGAGAATCGCCTCGCCCGCATTCACGAGGGAGGACCACAAATCGGCCTGGTGCATCAGCCAAGCTGACCCCCATTATCCTTCCAAATTCTAGATGCTGAGATCCCAGGAATTTCAGGCCGCCTCAGTTCGAGAGTTACAATGACGAGAGTGATCCAGCTGAACACATGGAAGGGTTCAAAACCCTTATGATGATTCACAGCGCATCAGATCCTCTCCTATGCCGCACCTTCCCTGCCACCCTGCGTGGCCTGGTTCGGGAATGATTCTCAAAGCTTGCCCCAGGATCGGTCTTCTCATTCGACCAGCTCGAAGCAAACTTTCTTGCTCACTTTTTGACCAGACGGGAGATCAAGAAGACAGCTCGTCTCTTCTGGACCTCAAGCAGAAGGAAGGAGAACCCCTCCGCGAGTTTGTGCGGAGGTTCACGACCGAAGCTAGGGCGGTCTCGTCCCTCAATGCCAGTTTCGCCTTGGCGGCCATTCGGCACAATGTTCACCACGGCCAGTTGAAGGCTTCTTTAGCCAAGAAAATGCCCCTAGACTTTCCCGACCTTCTCAATAGGGTCAAAAGTACATTCGGGCTGAGTATGCTCTACATCCCGAAGGCCTGAAAGAAACCCCAGGCAAAGGGAAGAGAAAGGCCGAAGAATCCAAACCTATGTAGATGGCCCAGAAAGATCTGTCTGCCTAGAAACGCTTCTCTCTAGTCCCCCATTTTGAGAGGGACACACCGCTGATACAAAACGTGTCGGACATCCTCCTGGAGATCGAGGACAAGGGCATCATCCGCCTTCCTCCCTGACCTAACAGCAACAAGAAAAGGGAGCGGAGGTTCTACTGTCGCTTCCATTAGGACAATGGGCATGAGACCGATAATTGCTGCGCCCTCAAAAACAAAATCGAAGCCCTCATCCAGAAGGGATAATTGAGAGAGTTCACTCGAACCACCTCCAGAGACCAGAGGGATCCACGGCCGTCACCTCCTCCTCGGACGATCAGCAAGCGGCCCGAGCCCGAGTCTGAGCTCCACGATGGCCATCCTTCACTGTGTTCACTGCGGGCCTATGGGGGGAGAATCGAACAACTCCTACAAAGCTTTCGTTCGAGAAGTGAACTGAGTCCATAACTATCCGCCCCCGTGGACTAGAGGCTAGTAGTCTCATTCTCCAATGAGGATCTCGAAGGCATCCGACTGTCCTATTATGATGCTCTTGTGATCAGCCTCGGCATGGTGAACCACAAGGTCTAACGTATCCTTGTGGTTAGCGGGAGTTCAGTCAATATTCTATTTCTGGCCGCGTTCGAAAACCTCAAGCTCTCCTGCGAAAGGTTGAAGCTGGCAGGGTACACGCTTCATGGATTCTTTGGCATCCCTATCCAAATCGAGGGAATTGTCACACTTGACGTGACGGTCGGCAAGGCCCCGGCCCTTCAGACCGAAGCGATGGAATTCCTGGTGGTCAATATCAAGGCGGCCTATAATGCCATCCTCGGCAGACCCAGCCTTTGCACACTCCAGGTGGTTCCCTCTGCCTACCACTTGAAGCTGAAGTTTCCCACCGATCACAGGGTGGATGTAGTCTGGGGCAATCAGGAATCGGCACGTTCATGCTGCATGACCGCAGTGGGGGGCGGAGTCTTTCCCCTTGACGTGGTAGAACTCCATTCCGAGCAAGGCTCAGAGCCCGTAGACGTGCTGGAGGAGGTCCCTTTCTCCGAGGGAGACATGTCCAAATGGTTCCGGGTAAGCCAGTCTCTGGCCCTGGACCTGAAGCTGGCAATCATCGAATGCATCCTTCGGAATTCTGACCTCTTCGCCTGGATGTCGCCAGACATACCGGGGATTTCTGAAGATATTATAATGCACCGACTAAGCATCCGCTCGAACTCGAAGCCGGTCCAACAGAAGCAATGTAAGTTCGAACCTGACAGGCAGCAGGCGATGAGGGAATAAATAGGCAAACTCCTCTCGGCATGGTTTATTCAGGAAGTAAGCTACCCAGAGTGGTTGGCCAATGTTGTGATGGTAAAGAAGATGAGCGGGAAATGGAGAATCTATATAGATTTCACGGACCTCATTAAGGCCTGTCCTAAAGATCCATTCCCTTTCCCGAACATTGATGCCCTAATAGATGCAACCTTGGGGCACGAGCTGCTGAGCTTCATCGATGCCTTCTCCGGCTACAACCAGATAAGAATGTTCCCTCCGGACATACCAAAGACCACCTTTATGACCGACCAAGGCCTCTACTGTTACTGGGTCATGCCCTTCGGGCTAAAGAATGCCGGTGCCACATATCAGAGGCTCGTCAACTGGGTCTTCAAAGACCTGATTGGTCGGAACATGGAAGTGTATGTTAACGATATGCTTGTAAAAAATCACAGGGGTTGGATCATGTCACAACATGAGACTCAACCCTCTAAATGTGCCTTCGGCATTTCCTCGGGAAGGTTTCTCGGACTTGTGGTAAGCCAACGCGGCATCGAGGCGAACCCCGAGAAGGTTCAAGCCATCCTCGACATGGCCCCTCCGAGAAACGTCAAAGAAGTCTAAAGGATCATGGGACAGCTGGAGGCCATCAGTCGTTTCCTTTCCAAGTCAGGAGAGAAGTCGCTCCCATTCTTCAAGGCCCTCCAGGGGACAAAAGGTATTGAGTGGGAAACCTCTCAACAAGAGGCGTTTGACCAGCTTAAAGCCTACCTTGACAACCCACCGCTCCTCAGCAAGCCAGAACCGGGCGAACCCTCTTCCTCTACCTGGCTGCCATGGAACATGCACTCTGCGCCGTGTTGGTTAGAGAAGAGGGCAGGGTGCAGAAGCCCCTCTATTATGTTAGCAAGATCTTGCACGATGCCGATGTCTGATACCCCCAGACAAAAAAGATTGCCTACGCATTAGTGATGGCTGCACGAAAACTCCGACCCTACTTTCAGGCCCACTCTGTCAGCGTCCTTACGGACCAGCCTCTCAAAACGGTCCTCGACAAGCCCGAGAACTCTGGCCGCTTAATCAAGTGGTCAATCGAGCTCAGCCAGCACGACATTAGCTACCATCCTCAGACGGCCATCAAGGGCCAAGCTTTTGCTGAGTTCATTATGAAGTGCACCATCCTCGAGTCCCCAGCAATTCAGGGGGACATCCCGGCATGGGACGTCTAAGTGGAGGGATCATCATGCGAGGAAGGGAGCAGAGTTGGCGTCATCCTTAAGGGCCCCAATGACTTTGACCTCCAGTATTCTCTTCGACTTAGTTTTCCGGCCACAAACAACGAGGCGGAATATGAAGCTCTTATTGCTGGACGTACACTGGCCTACCAGGCAGGGGCAAGGCAAATACGGGTCTTTAGTGATTTCCAGCTCGTGGTCAATCAGATCACTAGGGAGTACGAAGCCCGCGACCTTAGGGTAACCCAGTACTTAGCATGCGCAAAACAACTCCTAGAGCTTTTCGAGCAGGTGGAGGTCCGGCGGATCCCAAGAGAACAAAACTGTCACGTCGACTCCTTGTCTAAACTCGCGTTGTCATCCTTCGAAGGACTAGACCGCACTGTTCTAGTTGAGGTTCTCCTCAAACCCAGCATCGAAGAACCTGAAGTCCTCTGTCTCGCCTTCGGCGATTCAACTGAAACAAGGATAGGTCCTATAAAAAAATTCCTGACCGACGGCAAGTTACCACAGGACTGTGCTACGGCACGGACTACAAGGATCTGATATGAAAGGTTCACCTTAATTAGGGGCATGCTCTTCAAGCACTTCTACACCAAGGCTGATGGGAGACCTTATCCCGCTGTCTGAAACCAGACAAAACTCAATATGCCCTCGAGGAGCTACACGAAGGGATTGAGGGATGTCACATGGGCAGCAGGTCACTGGCCTGAAAAGCACTCAACCACGGCTACTATTGGCCTACTCTGCTTCAAGATGCTCAAGACCTAGTAAAAGGGTGCGGGCCCTGCCAAAGGTTCTCTTTCATAAGATGCTCGCCTTAAGCCGAACTGAAGCCGCTTGCCAGCCCTACCCCCTTCGCCATATGGGGGATGGACATGTTTGGCCCTTTTCCATAGGTTACTGGCCAAAGGCGAATCCTTATCGTGGTCGTCGACTACTTCACCAAGTGGGTCGATGAGGAATCCCTAGCCACGATCACGGAGCATCAAGCTCAACAATTCTTCTGGAAGAACATTATCTGTCGGTTCGGGATCCCGCACGTGCTAGTCACCGATAATGGAACTCAATTCGAGGGCAAATTTTTTTGCAAGTTTTGTGAAGACCTTAGGCATTCAATAGTTTCTCGTCAATCTCTCACCCACAATCAAATGGCCTAGTGAAAAATGCCAACCGACAAATTCTTGACGGTCTCAAAAAGCGGTTGGACCAATCCTCCAAGGGTCTATGGGTCGAAGAGTTATCAAGCGTCCTCTAGTCACGCCGAACTACCAAGAGAATCCCGACCGGTGAGTCCTCGTTCAACCTGACATACGGGACCGAGGCGGTCATCCCTCTGGAAGTCGGACCCCCTTGCCCAGGTACATGGGCTTCGATGAAGAATCAAACTCAAGCAACCTCTGGGCGAGTCTGGACCTCATTGACGAAGTCCGAGAAAGATCAACCATCTGGCGGGCCATATATCAGCAACGGTTTAAGAGGCTTTACAACAAAAAAGTCCGCCCGACCAATATCAAGGAAGGGGACCTTATACTCAGAAAGCTAGCAATCTCCTAGCCCACAGCCAAAGGCAAGCTCGCCCCCAATTGGGAAGGCCATATAAGGTCTCCCAAGTAGTTCGTCCTGGTACTTATTGACTTGAAGACCTGGGGGCAGGATGGTTAAGAGGCCTGGGAACGTGGAGCACCTCATCAAGTTTCAAGAAGAAAAGTGAGGAAGAGTCCACTATTATAATGGGCACTCGGGGGCCATTTTTCTTGTAAACAAACAAACATGATATAAAGGCAGGAGATTTTGTTTAACAAGTCAAAGTTTGTGGGTTCTTTAATCGCTCACGTCCTCGCCGCTCGGCATGGACTTCGACCACCTACAATGGATTTCTCAATCCCTCACTTCCTTCCCCATCAACTTGGACTTCGACCACCTATGAAGGATTTCTCAATCCCTCAAGTCCTTGCCCCTCGGCTCGGACCTCAGGTACTAATGTCCTCGCCGCTCAGCATGGACTTCGACCACCTACAAGGATTTTTCAATCCCTTATGTACTTGCCCCTCAGCATGGACTTCGACCACCTATGAGGGATTTCTCAATCCCTCACGTCCTTGCCCCTCGGCTCGGACCTCGGGTACTAACGTCCTCACCGCTCAGCATGGACTTCGACCACCTACGAGGGATTTCTTAATTCCTCACATTCTTGCCCCTTGGCTTGAATTTCGACCACCTATGAGGAATTTCTCAATCTCTCAAGTCTTTGCCTCTCCGCTCGAACCTCGGGTACTACCTCCTCGCTGCTCGGCATGCACATCGACCACCTACAAGGGATTTCTCAATCCCTCACATCCTCGCCCCTCAGTATGGACTTCGACCACCTATGAGGGCTTTCTCAATCCCTCAAGTCCTTGCCCCTCGGCTCGGACCTTGGGTATTAACGTCCTCACCGCTCGGCATGGACTTCGACCACTTATGAGAGATTTATCAATCCCTCACGTCCTCGCCCCTTGGCGTGGAATTTGAACACATATGAGAGATTTCACAATTCCTCAAGTCCTTGCCCCTCGGCTCGGACCTCGGGTACTAATGTCCTTGCCGCTCGGCATGGACTTCGACCACCAACGAGGGATTTCTCAATCCCCACGTCCTCACCGCTCGGCATGGACTTCGACTACCTACGAGAGATTTCTCAATCCTTCACATCCTCTCCCCTCGGCATGGACTTCGACCACCTATGAGGGTTTCTTCGATCCCGCAAGTCCTAACCCCTCGGCTCTAACATCGGCTACTAATGTCCTCACTGCTCGGCATGGACTTCGATCACCTATGAGGGATTCTTCAATCCCACAAGTTGCAATAGCCCATTGGCTCGGACGTCAACTCACAACTTACCCAAAGTTCCAGTTTGATTTGCGATCCTCGCCCATAGCGAGGACCTCCGAGCCTCGTACACCGAGCTGACCCTCCTTTCACCCACTGATAGCCAGAGGTAGTGCAGCTGTCATTGCCGTACCCCTAACTATCAGCGGGCGGTAGGAAAGCCACCGGTCACTGGAGCCCTCGAACAAGATTTTCATTTTGGGCACTCTCCTGTGGCAAGCGCATCGAGCCCCGTGTTCCAAGCTGACCCCCCTTTCACCCACCGACAGCCAGGGGTAGAGCAGCCTTCATCGCCGCTACCCCTAACTTTTCGAGGGTGGTAGGAGTACCACTAGTCACAGGATCCCTCGGACAAGTTTTTTATTTTTGACACTCCCCTTCGGCCACTGCCTCGAGTCTTGCACTCCGAGTCGACCCCCCTTTCAACCGCTGGCAACTAGGGATAAAACAATATTCATCGCCGTTACCCCTAATTGTCAAAGGGTGGCAGGAGAGCCACCAGTGACGAGAGCTTACGGTGAAGTGAGAAATGATCTGATGTGAGGGGGTGAGGGTTTTATAGCCCTCAGGTGATGCGCATTTATGACATGGGAAGTTGAAACATCTGATAGGCATTTATGACATTGGAAGACGAAACATCCTCCATTGCCAGGCATTCAGGATTCCTCAAATCTCGTCATCACCCTTCGGCTCGAACTTCCCCTTCGGCCCGGACGCCAAGTCCTATCATCGGAGATCGGAAGTAAGCACACAGCAAAAGAACCAATCAAAGCAATACAATCATGTTCTCTCATTATTATTTCAACTAAAGAAAATGCATCGCTACAAGGGGAGACTTTATTACATCATTCACAATCGGCCTAGGGCTCCTGTATTGGAGCTGTAGGGTTTATACAGGCAAGTTCAAGGTCAGCCAAGCGAGTTGGGTCCTCCGCCGGGTCACCCAGTACTGCCAAGGTAGACACACCTGCAACCGAGCTTTATGCGTCAAAAGGCCTCGCCGGCCCAATTCTCGGAGTCGGCAACGAAGCTTCGACAGAAGGGCAAGCGCTCCAAAAAGAGACGGATCGGGATTCGGACATCCCGAGCATTATCTTATACCGTTGTACCTCCAATTCCTTCTCCACAATAACCTCACAAAGAAAAGACTCAGACGACAGCCACCAAGCGAAAGTGCTAGCCATCAAAAACACAACTTTTGCACTTCCCAAGTCACGGTCGGCTATCAGTTTCTTGAAATGCGTAAGCTCCTAGATAAGTCCCTTTTACTTATCCATGAAGTATTTGATAGCCACCTTTCGATCGCGAGCCTCTTTACCGGTCAGAGCGAACTCTAGGGCCAAGATCTTACCCCTAAGCCATCTTATCTCAGCACGATCGGGATCTACTCCCAAGGTCGCATAAATCTGACAGGCAAACAGAGAAACATCGTTTTGAGTCGTATATACTTGGCTAAAAACCACGCCCAAAATTCAATTCAAGAGGTTCGACCAAAACTCTTTTCATTACTCAAAAAGTATGTTTACAAAAATGCGGTGGCCAGTCCGCTTTCGGCGACTACAAAAATGAGAACAGAAAAAAAGGAGGAAAAGAAAATAACAAATACTACCGCTGGTCAACCTTTTCTTCGGCAGGTAGATAAGCATTGGGTTCGGCCGCCACAGTGTCGTCGTCACCACCACTCCCAGGAGTCAGCCGGTGTTCGGGTAGCTCCATGTCATAATGGAACTTGCTCAGATCCAACTCCGGGTGGTAGTACTTAACATGTCAGATTTCTAGGGTGGAGACTTCGTCCTGGGCCTCAATGACTTTATCCATATCGGCCTGCATAACCTTCCTCACTTGCTTCTCAGCCTCTTTCCTCAGCTCGGCCAACGACTTCATGTGGGCGTCGGCCTAGTTAGCTAGCTCAGCCTGCAGGGTCTGGTTGCGGGCCTCGATCGATGTCTGCGCTGGCTTGAGGTTCTTCATCTCCCGCCCATAGCGCTCAGAGTTCCTCACCTCCTTCCTCAGAACTTGCTCGTGCAGATTCATCAGCTGAGCGCCCTCCACGCAGGCCTGTAGTCGAGAAAATCAGACTTAGACAAAATACAAAAAAATATTATACAACAAATAAGTTACAAAAGAGTTGTTACAAAACGAAGGTTACCTGCACGCTCATCAGAGCCCACTTCATGTAGCTGGACTCAACGGTGTCGCACTCCTGGGCCTTCCGGTCCTGAGGTGGGGCGAGCTTCTGGACCACCTCGATGGCCATGGGACCATCCAACAAGGTGTCTCTGACCCTAACGGCCCAGTCTGGGGCCTATGGTTGAAGCCCCGCCTCGCCTACGATCTCCTCGGCCGATGGAGCGAGGGGGGGGGGGGGGGGGGGCGCTCTTCACAACTTTCGTAACTCTCTGGCTACTGGAGCTTGGGCCCAACTTGGAGGCCTTCTGCTTTTTTGGTGTCGGGTGGGGAGGTTCCTCCGAAACCCCCTCGGAGGGGACCTTCCCCTGCCTACCTTGTTCGATCCGCTCGGCCTTTCTCTTTTTAAGCAGCCCCTTCTCTCAGCGATCTCCGCAGCATCCATATCTGTAAAAAAGAGAATCACATAAGACGAGGGAAAATACTTGAAGAAAAATTAGATAAAAGACATACTGGAAGGAGTGGGTCTTAGTCCGATCCGAGCCAGATGCCTCTCCATCTCATTCGGCCAACCAATGTTGTTGCCCGAACATATCCGATCAACATTTGCCCACTCCTCGGCCATCAAATCAAACTTGTGGGGGCCCTTAAGGTTGGGCTTATAAAATCTCCAAGTCATGGGTACAACCCAGGGAGTGAGGCTCCAAACGATAAAATATTTCTCCTTCCACCCTTTAATGGAGTCCGGGTGCCCATGTACAACCCTCCTCCCTCGGCGTGGCGAGATGTAGTAAACCCCTTCGTACTCTCTAGACAAGCTAATGCCCAAGATCGCTCGGAATTATTTTAGCCTCAGGGGAACGCCCCTGTCCTCGCAAAGAAGCATGAAGCACAAGAGCTGCTTCCAAGAGTTGGGCCCGTATTGCATCGGATTCAACGACACCCAGTTCAGAACCTCCTTTATAAACGGGTGGAGTGGCAATCGCAAGCCTGAGGAAAAAGCATCCATCGGAAACATGCATAAGCAGGGGGCCAAGTTGTCCATGAAGCGGAGCCCGGGGCTGGGGATCAACAGATCATATTCCTGACCAATGAAGTAGCTAGCTCGGATAACTAGAAGATCGTCCACGGTCAGTACAATTGGCATTTTGTGCATAGATATTTCTGTCTACCGGGCGAGGATGCCTGCACATTGTCATCACTACCACCCCCGTACTGGACCAAATCCTCAACATCGTCCGGGTACATTCTGATGGAGCCCGGCTGAACGGTGAACGGGACATCGAGTTTGACTTCAGGAGCTGTCTCGTCTGGACTGTCTGGTAAGATCCACTTCATTTTTCTCCATCGAACACGATGACCCCTCGGGGGAGAGGGCATCGCCAAAGGGCCTAGATTGTCTTCCTCTGCCGAAGCGTCATCCCCTCCTTCCTCATCCCCCTCGACAACTTCGACCTCCTCATCATCCCTCACTCCCTCAATCAGCTCATCCTCCTCCATACTACCAACAACCTCCTATTCGTCACCCTCTACCGTGTGCATGTTCCCTTATGAGTTACTCGACTCTACTACGAAGGGCTTCCTGCTGCGGAGTGGCGTGACTTCATAAACCCTCTTCACTGATTCCGAAGACGTTGAATTGAAGATATGCGGGCCATCATCCCGACTTGAGGTAGTGGCAGACGAATCAGACTGAGCCCTCGACATAATGAAAAGAAACTAACCTGTTCGAAATGCCGGGAAGTTGTCAAGAAAACTCGCCGCCGGTGACTGAATTGCACTAGGAGAGAACTTGGAAACTTGGAGAAAGAAAGCAAAGGTGAAAAATGAGGAGAGGGGTGAGGGATATATAGTGAAACCAGCGACTCCTAGAAATCCTAAAAAACATGACATCATCATTACACGTGTCACTACATTAGTGGCCCACATGTAGCTCAATTTCTCCACAACCCTAACTTCTCCCCAAGTCCCAAATGCTTGGGCCTCGGCGTGCACCTCGAACATGCCTTTGTCCAGTCAGCATGTCCATCTGGCTCGATGCTCGGCATGGATCTCGGGTAGGTACCTAGCTTTTCCACAATTGCCTTACCGCACAAGGTCATCTGCTTGACGCCTAACATGGATCTCGAGCAGGCACCTAGATTTTTCACCAAAATTGCCTCATAACACAAGGCCTTCTGGCTTGACACTCGGTAATGATCTCGAGCATCAACTTAGCTTTTCCACAAGATTACCTCAAAAGCAAGTCCATCTAGCTCAACGCTTGGCATGGATCTCGGACAGGTACCTAGCTTTTCCACATATTGCCTCATAGCAAAAGGCCTCTAGCTCGATGCTTGGCAAGGATCTCGAGCATCAACTTAGCTTTTCCACAAGATTGCCTTAGAAGCAAGTCCATCTGGCTTGATGATCGGCATAGATCTCGAGCATCAACCTAGCTTTTCCACAAAATTGCCTCACAACACAAGGCCTTCTAGCTCGACGCTCGACAAGGATCTCGAGCATCAACTTAGCTTTTCCACAAGATTGCCTCAGAAGCAAGTCCATCTGGCTCGACGCTCGGCATGGATCTCGGGCAGGTACCTAGCTTTTCCACACTTAGCTTTTCCACAAGATTTCCTCAAAAGCAAGTCCATTTTGCTTGACGCTCGGCATGGATATCAAGCATCAAACTAGCTTTTCCACAAAATTGCCTCACAACACAAGGCCTTCTGGCTCGACGCTCGGGAAAGATCTCGAGCATCAACCTAGTTTTTCACAAAATTGCCTCACAACACAAGGCCTTCTGGCTCGACGCTTGACAAGGGTCTTGAGCATCAACTTAGCTTTTCCCCAAGATTGCCTCAGAAGTTAGTCCATCTAGCTCGACGCTCGGCATAGATCTCGGGCAGGTATCTAGCTTTTCTACAATTTCCTTACATTACAAGGCCATCTGGCTCGACGCTCGGCATGGATCTCGAGCAGACACCTAGCTTTTCCATAAGATTGCCTAATAAGCAAGTCCATTTAGCTCGACGCTCAGCATGGATCTCGAGCATCGCCACAACTTTGTCTCATAAGATACCTCAGTCGAGGCACTCAGCACTGACCCCAAGCTCGGAGCTCGGTATTAACCCTGAGCCTCCATACAGCTTTCTCATGAAACGCCTCAATCGAGGCGCTTGGCATCGACCCCAAGCATGGAGCTTGGCATGAACTTCGAGCATCGATGCGGCTTTCTCTCATAAAAGGCCTCTATCGAGGAGCACGACGCCGACTCCAAGCTCGGAGCTCGACATGAACTTTGAGCATCCACACAGCTTTCTCATGAAGTCCCTTTACCGAGGCGCTCGGAGCTCGGCATGTACTCCGAGCATCGCCACAACTTTGTCCCATAAAATGCCTCTATCGAGGCGCTCGGAGCTCGGCGTGAACCTCGAGCTTCGATGCAGCTTTTTTTCACAAAATGCCTTTATCGAGGTGCTTGGAGCTTAGCATGAACCTCGAGCAGCGATACAACATTTCTCTCACAAAATGCCTCAAATGAGGAGCTCGGTGCCGACCCCAAGCTTGGAGCTCGGCATGAACTCCGAGCCTCCACATAACTTTCTCATGAAATGCCTTTGTCGAGGCACTCAGAGCTCGGCGCGAACCTCGAGCATCATACAGCTTTCTCTCACAAAATGCCTCTATCGAGGAGCTCGGCGTCGATCCCAAGCTCGAAGCTCGACTTGAACTCCGAGCTTCCACACAGCTTTCTCATGAAATACCTTTATCGAGGTGCTCGGAGCTCGGCGTGAACCTCGAGCATCGATGCAGCTTTCTCTCAAAAAATGCTTCAATCGAAGCGCGCGACACCGGCCCTAAGCTAGGAGCTCGGCATGAACTTCGAGCATCACCACCACTTTCTCTCATGAAGCGCCTCACTCGGCGCCAGCCTCGACCTTCCTGGCTCGACGCTAGGCGTCGACCCCTCGAGCTCGGTGCTCGGTACGAACTTCGATCAGGTCTTATTTCATGCTCGGCTCGGTGCCGACCCAGTCACTTCTCAGGGACTCAGCAACCCATCTTTACAAAACACTCCCCTCTGCTCTTCTCACAAAGACAAACTACTGCTCCATAGCTATTTCACACAACCCTGCAGGAGTGGGGGGCTTATAATGTGGTATAGATGATGTGGCCCAATCAGAGCTGTCGCTTCACAAATAACAAGAACTCAAACATGTTGTCCCCCCCCCCTCCCTTCCGCTTCACAAATAACAAGAATTCACACATGTTCCACCCCTCCACCCCCCCCCCCCCCCCCCCCCCCCCCGAACAAGCAACACCAATGATGTATACATAAACATACGCTTGTACAGATAAAAATTTGATTTGGGCCAATCAGGCGTTAGTACTTCGGCGCGAGCCTGACCCGAATTTTTCTCGGACTTAAAAATTCAAGCTCGAGCCCGACCCGAAATAAGAATTATTAGTCTAAATCCGCTAATTATGACGGATCTAAGCAGGTCTGGATCAGATTCGGGCTAATTGCCACCTTTAATTACAACTTGAAAGAGAGAGAAGAAAGCTAGAAATTAAAAGAGCCTCCTTTTTCACAAGGAAAAAATCCAACGAGCCCCCTCAAAAACATAAAAACAACTTTCAGGTTCCATAATGCAATGCAGCGCGCATCTCAAAGCAGCCAACGAGTTAACGGATCTCATTCCCTTAACGACTTCGGGTTTAATTTCCGTATCCGGTTCGTTGTTGTACTTTCTCAGTTCTGACTCAATCAAACAGACGGCGGCGTCGAACAAGCACTGCTCATCATCTTCAACAATGTCGAATTCGAATTCGAATTCGATGTCGAAATTCCAGCAGCGAAAATCGGAAACCCCAGCTGCCATTTCGTCGCCACTACCCGACAAATCCCCGAAAAGCTCGCTCGATACTCCGATCATCCCCCTCATCACCTCTGTCAACTCCCACCCATCCTTCTTCACCACCTCCTCCTGCTCCGGCCGCATCTCCATCCTCTCCCATCCGACCAATTCCACTTCCAAGAAGAAGGCACGTGGCGGCACGTGGCTGTTCTTCTCCCACGACTTCGCCGATCCCGATGACGTCGTCCGACTCCTCTTCGGAACGGAATCTCAACAAGATTCGGATTCCGATATTGTCTTCAGATTCGAGCCGCTCATCATCGCCGTCGAGTGCGCGGATATTGAGGCGGCGCAGCTGCTGGTTTCCACGGCCGTTTCTTGCGGGTTAAGGGAGTCTGGTGAGCTAAACTTACCCTAACGTTTACTGCCTTTTATTGTAAAATACCCCCGATCGGCATTTTCGTTGCAAAAAGTTGCAACTTTGAATTGTAGAGGTTTTAGGGTAGTTGCAGATTGTCAGGGACGCACGATCATCACCGGCCATCGACGGATACAATGGAGGTCTCACGGCAAGCCAGGGAAGCCAGGGAAGATGAAGAGCACACCAGGGAAGAGGAAGCAATCAGTCTGCAGTAGAGTATCAGAGTTAGTAGAGAGTATCTGATGTATCAGCTTAATACGCGCTGTGCGCACCTTTCCTATTTCATTTGTTGTTTAGGCGGGAAGAGGGCGGGAGAGCGGATGAGTGCGTAATGCACGTTTTTATTTTGGATTGTAAAAAATATCTGTAACCGTCTCTCCCCCCATCGACCTATATAGGATCTTGTAATAATCCTTTTTCAGATATGAATAAAGAATCTAAAGTTCTCCCTATCTTCTTCTTCTTCTTCTTCTTCCTCAAACCCATCTTCAATCTCCATTAATGGCCAGATCTAGAACCAATCGGAATGATACTGCTGACAATCTGGTATCAGAGCCAGCCACCCTCGAAGGAGAAGAGCACGACGAGGGTAGTACGGCGATGGAAGGAGATGTGGCGACGCTCAAAAGCCAGATGGCGGAGGCCCAAATCCACAATGGGTACCTCACTGAGCGAGTAGAAGCAATCGCCGCTAGCATCGGAGAGCGGTTCTCCAGGCTGGAATCCATGATAGCTCGGATGCAACGACCCCCAATTTTCCACTCTAACACTCCCCCATTACTTCCAAACCCACCACCAGGTTTTGCTAGAGATGTAAATCCATCTAACTCTGTTTTCAATAATTCTACAGGGCAAGGTGAGGGAGGAAATTTGCTGAGAACACCCTTCAAGGTAGAATTTCCGATCTTCAACGATGGAGATCCCACGGAATGGATCTGCGGTGTTGAACAATTCCTGGATTTCTACGACATTCCGGAGTCTCAGAGGTTGAAGTACGCTTCGTTAAATCTGAAAGGAAGATCCGCTCAATGGTATCGAAGGTATATTAAGCCAAGAGTTCATGAGCTCTCATGGGCAAAATTTTTGGGGGAACTGATCAATCGGTTTGGGCCTACTGTCTTCCAAGATCATGGGGGGCTCCTCTCGAAGCTGCAGCAAAAAGGAGATCTGGAAATATATATACAAGAATTCGACAGGCTCTCAAATTTTGTCGAAGATTGGTCGGAGGCGCACTTCCTCAGCACTTTTGTGAGCGGTCTCAGGGATGAAATTCGGTGGGATGTGAAGTCACAAAGACCCCAGAGCGTGAATGAGGCGGTGGGCTTAGCCAGAGGGTACGAGGAGAAGTATGCTTGCTTGAAGAAGACGTTCCGACCCTCTTTTACTCACAGAGCACCTGCTACCCCTTCCCCAAATCCTGCACAACCTGTAAAACTTCCCGAAGGCAGCCCAGCTACAGCTTATGCTCCCCGAAGGCTGAGTATTCATGAGATGAGAGAGAGGAAAGCCAGGGGACTGTGTTTCAATTGCGATGAGAAATACACCCCTGGTCACCTCTGTAAATCTCAGAAGTTTTACTATCTTGAATGTTTAGAGGAGGAGAATGAAGCAGAGAATGAGTTTGGAGATGAGCTGATAGAAGAAAACTCCTCACCATTGATCCAATCCAACACACACAACACCTCCCACCCTGAAATATCCTTCCATGCTCTAGTGGGCACTCAATCATATCCACAAACCATGCGTGTCAAGGGAACCATCAACGGGAAGGAAGTTAACATTCTAATCGATACTGGCTCCACCCACAACTACTTAGATCCCCAAACCGCCATCAAATCTAATCTGCAAATCATGAAAGAACCCCGATACAGAGTGACTGTAGCAAATGGGTAAGTCATGTATAGTGAAGGGAAGATTGATAAGGTCAATTTCACTGTGCAAGGGGTTGGCCTACAAGCAGAGATACTGTTGCTTCCATTGGGTCCCGCGCAAATGGTTCTTGGTGCACATTGGCTCAGATCCTTAGGCCCAGTAACGATGGACTTCAATGAAATGTCCATCTCTTTTAAGGTCGATGGAGCTTGGAAGAGGTTGCAAGGAATTGTTCAACCACAGCTGCAATATATGGAGGCAGAAGAGCTTACGAAGATGGGGAATTTTGTTTGTCAAGCTTACATGATACAAATGAAGGGAGTAGCTACTCCAGAAGAAGAGAATGAGGGGCTCAGTACTGCACACAGTGAACAAGCAGCTTTGGACATCAAGAATATCACTCAGGCATTTCCCGAAGTCTTTGTAGATGAGATGATTTTACCGCCTCAAAGAGAAATAGATCACCAGATTCCCTTGATTGAAGGCCAGAAACCAGTCTGCATTCGTCCCTATAAACATCCACATTACTATAAGAATGAAATAGAGAAGCAAATTAAAGAGATGTTGGCTTCGGGATTCATTCGACCCAGCTGTAGCCCATTTGCTTCCCCCGTCATTTTGGTTAAGAAAACTGACGGAAGCTGGCGGTTGTGTATAGATTATAGAGCCCTTAATGCATAGACAATCAAGGCCAAGTTCCCTATCCCCTTGGTGGATGAACTGTTAGACGAACTAAATGGCGCAAAGTACTTCTCCAAGCTTGATCTGAGATCGGGATACTATCAAATCCGGGTTAATCCTGCAGACATTCCAAAAACAGCCTTCAGAACACATCACGGCCACTTCGAATTTGTTGTTATGCCCTTCGGACTAACCAATGCGCCAGCTACCTTCCAAAGCCTCATGAACGACATCTTCAAAGAATATTTACGGAAGTTTGTGCTTGTTTTTTTTGACGACATCCTAGTTTATAGTCCTTCGTGGGAGAGTCATTTGGTTCACTTGACTCACACCTTGAGAATTCTGAGCTCCCATCAGTTGATAGCGAAGGCCAGTAAGTGCAGTTTTGGGAAGCAGGAGATCGGATACTTGGGGCACATCATTAGTGCTAAGGGGATCGCTGTTGATCCACAAAAGATTAAAGCTGTCGAGGAGTGGCCGCAGCCCAAAAATGTGAAGGAATTAAGGGGATTTCTGGGTTTGACAGGGTATTATAGAAGATTCGTAAGGCATTATGGGAGTATTGCAGCTCCATTGACACAATTGTTGAAGAAAAACTCCTACAGTTGGTCCCAATCAGCAACACAAGCTTTCCTTGCTCTCAAGTCTGCGATGACTATAACACCCGTGCTCCGAGCTCCAGATTTCTCTAAGGTCTTTGTGGTGGAGACCGATGCTTCCAAGGAGGGAATCGGGGCGGTGTTAATGCAAGAGCTCCATCCCATCGCCTACTTAAGTAAGGCCTTAAAAGGGAGAGCACTGGCTTTATCGACATACGAGAAGGAAGTACTCGCCATCCTACAAGCCGTTAAGCAATGGCGTCAATATCTGCTAGGAGTTTCATTTGTGATCAAGACAGACCAAAGAAGCATCAAACACATCTTGGAACAAAGAATCAACACGGAGATCCAAGAGCAATGGTTGTGGAAATTATTGGGCTTCTCCTTTACAGTCGAATACAAAAAAGGAGTTGACAACAAGGTTGCGGATGGGTTGTCGAGAAAGCAAGGGGACCAGGATGTGTGTTTTGAGATCACTTTTGTAGTTCCGCAGTGGGTGGAAGAGCTCAAGAGACTAGTGGAACAAGATCCTTACTATCAGCAGCTCTCAAAGAAGTTACAAGAAGGGTCTCTCAATCTCGATCACTATAGATTCTTTGAGGGAATCTGGTATCATCTCGACAAAATTTTAGTGAGCCCTACAGCTGATGTGAAGAAGTTAATCTTCTTCGACCACCATGCGTCATCCAGTGGGGGACATTCAGGGTTTCATAAAACCCTCCACAGAATCAAGCGTGCGTTCACTTGGAAGGGGATTAGCCGTGATGTCAAAGCTATGGTGAGGGAGTGCTTAATTTGCCAACGCAACAAGAGTGAGACTCTCATGCCGGCTCGATTATTAAACCCCCTACCTATCCCTGATCGCATATGGGAAGATATTTCTATGGATTTTATAGATGGTTTGCCCAAAAGCTGTGGGAGGAGCTCCATCATGGTCGTGGTAGACCGTTTGTCTAAGTACGCACACTTTATTGGTATCGCACACCCTTACACCGCCCAATCAATTGTCCAAGTGTTCGTCGACAACATTTATAAGCTGCACGGAATGCCCCGCAGTATAGTAAGCGATCGCGACCCAGTTTTTATTAGCAAGTTTTGGCAAGAGTTCTTTGTGCAGCAAGGGTGTAAGCTTCGACATTCTACAGCCTATCACCCCCAGAGCGACGGCCAAACGGAGGTGGTTAATAAATCATTAGAGATGTATCTACGGTGTTTTTGTGGCCAGAAGCCTACGGATTGGAGCAAATGGCTTGGGTGGGCGGAATTTTGGTATAATACCAACTGGCATGTGTCGACGGGGCTTACTCCCTTTGAGAGTGTATACGGTAGACCCCCACCCTCACTTCTGCGTTACACTGTGGGAACCGCTGCCTTACCGATGGTAGAAGAAGGGTTAAAGTCTAGAGATGCCATTCTCACGCTGTTGAAGGATAATATGGCAACTGCCCAAAGCAGAATGAAATTTTTTGCGGACAAGAAGAGGACCGAACGTGCATCTGAAGTTGGAGATTTGGTCTTCCTCAAGTTGCAACCTTACAAACAGACGACTGTGAGAAACCCTGTACCCCAAAAGTTATCTTCGAGATACTTTGGTCCTTATAGAATTGTTGAGAAGATTGGCTCGGTTGCTTACAGATTGGAGTTACCCAGCTCTGCTTCCATCCACCCAGTATTCCATGTTTCTAAATTGAAACGTTGCCATGGAAATCATCCTCCCGCAGTATCATCTAAGTTCCCTTCTTGGTGGATTAATGAAAGTGGAAACGAGGAGCCTGAGTTGATTCTAGACCGCCGCATATTCAAAAAGTTCAACAGGGTTGGAATCCAACTACTGGTTAAGTGGAAGAATTCAGGATTCGATGAAGCTTCTTGGGTCGATATCGATGAATTCAGACAGCGCTTTCCGGCCTTCGAACTTGAGACAAGTTCGCTCTTAAGGGAGGGGGAGTTGTCAGGGACGCACGATCATCACCGGCCATCGACGGATACAATGGAGGTCTCACGGCAAGCCAGGGAAGCCAGGGAAGATGAAGAGCACACCAGGGAAGAGGAAGCAATCAGTCTGCAGTAGAGTGTCAGAGTTAGTAGAGAGTATCTGATGTATCAGCTTAATACGCGTTGTGCGCACCTTTCCTATTTCATTTGTTGTTTAGGCGGGAAGAGGGCGGGAGAGCGGATGAGTGCGTAATGCACGTTTTTATTTTGGATTGTAAAAAATATCTGTAACCGTCTCTCCCCCCATCGACCTATATAGGATCTTGTAATAATCCTTTTTCAGATATGAATAAAGAATCTAAAGTTCTCCCTATCTTCTTCTTCTTCTTCTTCTTCTTCTTCTTCTTCCTCAAACCCATCTTCAATCTCCATTAATGGCCAGATCTAGAACCAATCGGAATGATACTGCTGACACAGATAAGAAAATCTAGTTTTACAATGGAAAGTTGTAAACTTTGATGTATCTGCAATAATACCATTAAGTTTACTACTTTTTGTTATATAATACTCCTCTCCGCTCGGCTTGGCTTGGCTCGGCTCGGCATTTTCATCTAAAAAAGTTGCAAACTTGAATTGGAGAGAGGTTAGGGTAGTTGCAGATAAAAAATGTGGATGAAGGTATTTTTACAATGAAGCGTAGTAAAGTTTGAGCTATCTGCAAAAATGCCATGAAGTTGACTACTTTTTATTGTATTTTTTTTTGATTGTATACTACTACTTTTTATTATAAAATGCTGTGATGCACATTTTGTTATCTGCAACTGCCCTAAGCGGTTGTTAGAACTTAGAAATAGACATACTGAGGATGGAAAAAATGTGAGATACCCTAAGGTTCCAACTTTGAGTTGGAGAGGCTTTAGGGTAGTTGTTGATAAGAAAATGTAGATTGAGGAGCTTTTACAATGAAAAGTAGTAAACTTTGAGTGATTTTTTAATAAATTAGCTGTTTATTTAGTTTAGTTGGGGAGTTAATCTGTTGTTGGTTGGTGCAGGGATAACAAGTGTACAGAAAAGGGTGATAATTGGGATACGGTGCTCGATATGGATGGAGGTGCCGTTGGGTCAAGTTGGGAAGGTTATGGTTTCGGAGGTGTATGTGAGATACCTGGTTGGGATTGCAAATGAGAAGATGGAGGCGAATAGGAGTAGAACGGATGGACTTCTTCGTGCATTACAAGATAAGGTGTGTAAACTGTTGTAGCTTTCTTGGTTAAGTCACATTTTATGGAACTTCTGTTAAGTTGGCTATGGGGATAGCATCACTCTGCATTTACCTCAGAAATAAATTGTTATGAGAGGAAGTATGTAATTGGAAACTCAGCATATCTCGTTATTATAATTTATAAGTTAATTTTCATTAATGAATAGGGCCTTAATAAGTTGGTTTGGATTAATTGAACTATTCACTGTGGGGGAGACATTGTAGCCCTTCAACTTTGATCACATGAAACTTTAATTTTTCTAATTCAAGAAGAAAGGAGTCTTCTTGTTCTGGTAGCAATATCATGATGAATTTCAATCCTATATAGAGAAATATTCTTTCTTGGATAGTTAGCTATTTATTTTCCCACGATGTGAACCATGGTCTTGTTTATTTTTGCAAAATGAGTTAGCTGTGTGTGGAATTCAATCATAGCATCCCAATGCATCGATTTCCCTTATTACATGATTGTATTCTGTGCTAATACTTTCATGTTTAGAAAGCACCTACATAACATGGTTAAAAGGGCCTTGATTTTATGTGAATGCTAGATTTCCTTCAGAAGTTGGTCAAGAGAAAATTCATGAAGTACATAAGGATGCAGAAGCGCTTAATTTTTCTGAGGAAGACAATCATAGTTTTCATGAATAATATGATATTCATTTAATCTTCACTGTCTTCTTTAGTTGACTTTGTGAAATTGTTTTTGCTTCTGTATGAATGATTTAGCATTTATTCATCTTTCTCTAACTCTTTTTCATTTGTAAATTACAAGCACTGTCTCAGTATAGTATTGAGTGGTCTTTAATTACCGCGTACATTTCTCTCGTCCTTCCTGAGCTTGATCGACCTTACTGATTCTGGTGCAGGGTCTTTAAGGATCAATAAAGCATATAGAAACTAATGAAATGAAGAAAGGAAGGGAACCTGATAAAGGAAGTCAACTTCATATTGAAGCTGAACACGGTGACTCTTTATCAAAACATAAATTACTTAGAGATTGACACATTAGAGTGATTCTTTATCAAAACATAAATTACTTAGAGATTGACACATTAGAGTATCATAACCAAGATGTTGGTCATGCTAAAAATAAGCGTCTTTCCGGGTTTGTAGTGTGTCCTAGAGACCGTAAATGTACCGATTCATTTTGTGAGGGTTCATCAGAAGATTTAAATATTTTAAATGAACTGGAAGTTGGATACAAACCAAGAAGAGATATCTAGACAAGATCCCAATCCTGGTACGCATTTTGCTTTGACTGATTATTTTCCCAATTCGTCATTGATTTATATGATGAAAATAGTGCTAAGGTTTCTCTTTATGGTGATGAATTGCTCTACATGCACTCATATTAAAATAATCTTTTCGGTGAAGTTGTGATTTATCATGTCATTAGAACACTAGGTTTAAAGAGATCTTGGTCACGAACCTCATCTTATGCAATTCAAATATCTTTGTTTGTCCCCATGTATATTGGCTTTCCGGAAGAGTCATCTTCTGTTTGATCTTTTGGCCAGTGATTATTTAACTTGTTTTTTGAAATAGAAGATGGCATGAGAAATGCCATCCGGCTCTTATAAATAACCACCAGAAATACATCCACTTAACATCCAGAAGTACTAACAAAAGATACATCGAAGCAAATAAAACATCAAAAGAGTTACATCAAAATAGTTACAAGTAGACTCAAACTACAAAAGAAATCGGTATCAAAAAGAGCCGATATAATAACAACCGACCCTAACCCGACAACAAGTCCAAGTCTACCCTCTGGTTGACCGAGCTTGATCAGTTGTTAACCCCCTCTTCAGGAAACAGTGGTCCCACTCGCGCTTTCTTCCTCATACCTGGGATTTGCAACCAAGAAGTTGTAAGCGAAAAGATACGAAACATCATTTGCGGGAAATTAGAAGAATGGTTACGGAAACATAAATCATTTCTATCTAGCCAAAAGATCCACAAAGAAGCTGCTACAACACAGTCCCATTCTCTCAACTTATCCTTAGCTACCTCTGAACCTCTAAAATCTCCCCACAACTGGGAAATATACAAAGGAGCTCTACTGCATCCAAAACCAAAGAGGATAAAATCTCAAATACGTTTACTGACCCCACATTCCAAGAAAAGATGACCAATAGATTCATCTTGAATGTTACATCTAGGACACAAAGCCGACGAGATGAGATCTTTCTTAAAAAGGTTAACTCTAGTTAAAATAGCTTCTTGCAGCACAAGCCACAAGAAGGCCTTAACTTTGTGTGGAGCACTCGACTTCCAAATAATACGATTCTCCGCACTTCTCGTACCCCCATCACCGAGTACTCGATACATAGATTGAACTGTGAACTGTCCATGGGAGACCAGTCTCCAGCTCCTCTTATCTTGCATATTCAAGTTGATAGGACTCGTAGTCTGTAGAAGAGATAGGAGGGGTGCACACAGAGTATCAACATTCACTACACTACTAACACTCTGAAAGATATGCCAACTGGAATTGACCCAATAGTCTGCAACCAAAGCAAATTTGTTACGTGCAAGAGTGAAAATCTCCGGAAATAGAGAACTCAAAGTATTAGGATCAACCCAAGAATCTAACCAAAATCGAGTATCTACTCCATTCCCTACCCTACTAGGAGCATTCGCATGAAAGATATCTCCCAATCTGTCAATCCCTTTCCAAACCGGAGAGATACCTCGTCGATGCTGCTCCCTCCCCCCCCCCCCCCCCCCCCAACCCCGAACCGCCTACCCCCCTTTTACCGAGCCCAAGCTAAGCCTTGATCGGTAGAATAGCGCGAATGAATTTTCCACCACCACTTACACAAAAGTGCACGATTCATCAGTAGGAGGTTAATAATACCCAGCCCCCCAAAATCTTTGCTTCTACAGACCAAGCTCCGTTTAACTAAAGGAAGGCCCCGACCATCCTCTTCACTCCCCTTCCATAAGAAATCTCAGCGGATTTTATCGATTTTGTCGATAACCCATGAAGGGAACTCATAAATGGACATCCAATAGATAGGGACGTTCGAAAGAACTACATTAATCAGGGTAATTTTACCACCTAAGGACAGGTGGTTTTTCTTCCAACCAGGCAGTCGCTTCTGAATACGCTTTAATAGATGATTCCAATCGTTACGAGTAAGCCTCCCAGGCCTCAACGGCACTCCCAAGTACTTAATGGGAAATTTACCCATTTTATAATCAAGAATGTTAGCCAGCAGAGCAGTAGAAACATCGTCGCATCTCCCAAGACAAATGAGATTGCTTTTCTCAAAATTAACTCTCAACCCGCTCCAAGCTTCATAAAACAGAAGGATACCTTTAAAAATAAGGACTTCGTTGGTGTCATGATTCCAAAAAGGAGCGTATCGTCTGCATATTGCAGAATAGGGATACCTCGAGAACCATCCAAACATCCAATACCCCGTAATAGCTGCTGCTCAGTACAGCGTAAAATCATTTCGGACAATACATCTGCGATCAAAGTAAATAACAACGGAGGTAACGGATCACCCTGTCTAAGCCCTCTTCTGCAATGAATGAGATTAGAAGGTGTCCCATTGTTTAACACAGAGGATTTACCGCCCATTAAGCACAGTTTAAACCACCCAATCCATCTGGCCCCAAAGCCTCTCGATTGTAATACCTCTATAACACTATCCCATTCCACAGTGTCTTAGGCTTTTTCAAAATCAAGTTTAAGCAAGAACCCCTCTACTTTATCTCTATGGCATTGAAAGATTGTCTCGTGTGCAGTGACAATACTATCTAAGATATCTCGCCCAAGGATAAAACCACTTTGAGCTGGGTGAATGATGGAATTCATCAATGAGTTCAATCTATTAGCCAAGACCTTAGTAATGATTTTAAACGATGAGTTCAGAAGGCTAATGGGCCTGAAGTTTTCAATCTCTCTAGCTCCAACAGATTTGGGAATCAAGACGATATTCGCGTAGTTAAGCTGCTCTATCTGAATCTAATTCTCGAACATTTTCTGAAAAATGTTAAAAAGGTCCCCACTAATGATATCCCAGAAGGCTGAAAAAAAGAATATGGGGAACCCATCCGGGCCCGGTGCTTTGTTCTGACCCAAGTCTTTGACTGCACTCAAAATTTCCCCGATCGTAAAGGAAGACTCTAGCGCTTGTAAACCCAACCCATTTGGGCGAGACCAGAAGGACTCATTAAGCGAACAGAACTGATTTCTAGACACTCCTAGAAGGCCTCGGAAATGATTCTCTATATGGACACGAATGGGCTGAGGATCAGAAACCCACCTATTCCCCAACTGTAGACCAGCAATGAAGTTGGATCTACGCCGTCCGTTAGCAATCCTATGGAAATATGAAGTATTAGCGTCCCCATGAAGGAGCCAATTGTCGCGCGACCTTCGACCCCAATAATCCTCTTCAGCTTGGAAAATAATATCCAAATCGGCTCTATCCTTATGAAGTGAGCCTAATTCGTCTCTATGAAGCTCTCTTTCCTCTTGAATAATCTCCAAAGATTGGATACGATCCACAAGTTGTTCCTTAGCCTCTTTAACTAATCTTCTCTCTTTCCCTGCCCAACGTCTAAGGACACCTCGAAGTCTACAAATCTTAGCATTCCAAATATCCACAGCATCCCTTTGAATGCCCTCTCTCCTTTGAAGTGGGGCATTTGCAATAAGTTTTAGTCACATAAATAATTTTCCAGCTAAGTCTGTGTAGATTTTTTTTTATATGCCACTTTTCGAAACTATTTGGAGAAAGAGGACAATTGCCAAAGTATTTGCATTCATGTACTCAACAACTAAACTCGCCGTTCTCAGCGGCGAGTTTAGTTGTTTCATGCTCGTCGTTGGGACAAAGCAAGTTTAGCGCTAATTTTTTGAGAAACTCGCTTGCTGTTCCCAATGACGAGTTTACTTCAAAAATTTCAACAACAAAATTCGCTTTTCCCAACAGCGAAGTTCTTTGTACTAAACTCGCTATTGGGAACGACGGGTTTAGTTCAAAATTATCAAACAAGACTCACCATTCTCAACGACAAGGTTCTTTATACTAAACTCGCTGTTGAGAAAGGTGAGGATATAGGAAAATTCACATAGAGTGAAACTCTCTGTTCGACTTGGTGAATTTTCAAAAAAACTCCATATAAATTTTTTTGAACTAAGCTCGCCGTTCCCAACAGCAAGTCTAGTATAGTATAAATTTTCTCGCCGTTGGGAACGACGAGTCTTCATTGAAAATTTTGAATTAAACTCATCGTTGGGAACGGCGAGTATAGTTTTGAGTCAACGAGCACAAATACTCCCTCTTTCTGCAAATAGTTTCGAAAAGTCGCATATATAAAAATTCCAGATTCGTAGGACTCACAAGGACAATATATGCTCTTTTTTCGTGTACACATGCATATGTTTTATCCTTAACTACAATCACTTGTTTCGCTTAATGCTGGTATTTATGATGAATATTATTTATACCAAACTCCTTTTTGCTATATAGATTAAGTGCCAATTTATCAACAGTTGTTGGGAACACCTTCATGCTCTATTTCAGTGAATACGTTGATAATTGTTGATGAACCAATAGAGAAGCTCTTCCTCTGGGGTCAATCAGCTTGTATTTTGAAAAGCAAAAAGACAAGAAATCATTATATTTGGTGGTTTTGGAGGACTGGGACGCCATGCAAGAAGAAATTATTCTCTGATGCTTCCGGCAAGTTGAATGAAATTGATGCTGGTGGTTCCCCATCACCGCGCTTGGGTCATACATCTTCGGTGGTTGGAGACAAATTTGTTGTTATTGGTGGCAGGGAAGGTCCAACTCAAATTATTAATGATGTCTGGGTTCTGCATTTGTCTGAAAATAGATGGCAGCCACTAGAATGTACTGGAAATATCTTCCATCCAAGGTAGGTACATTGTTTTATTGGTTTAAACCTCATTTTTTATTAGTTGTAAACAGTTGTTTAAAATTAAGCAATGTATAAGCTACCTGGTGGGCAGAAGGCCATTTTATCACCTTATAGCATCGTGAATACAGTCTATGAACCCTGTATTGTAGAAAGTAGGAAAATAATATGCTTTATTTGCATAAAATCTAAGTATCTTTATTAGATTCTTTTGGTTTGTAGTTCATATTCGACTTGGAGAAAAAGAAAACCAAAATCGAATAGATTAGTTAATTGCATAGAGTGTCAGGCTATAAAGCATGACTCCTGTAAGGAACTGATTCGCATGGACATTCTTGGGATGTGTATCCGGCAATTCCCATATGTATTCTAATTCAGACATATCTAATATTTTGGACACTTAGACATACCCTTTGAACACCAATTAAGAATTTTCAAACAGTTTTCTGCATTTTATATTCTAGTCAACTCTTCTTACTGACCGTATTTGGTAATATATTATGGACTGCGGAACTATTTTTACTATTCTATGGACTACATATCTGTTATTTTGATTATGCAACTGAAAATTATATAGTAGGATGTCATCTGGATTGAATATATGCTTAATTTAACATGATATATTATTGTATATTACTTTATAATTGTGTCTCCCTGTACTACTATTTACAAATTTTTCATGTCTCATATGCTGTTACCGTGCTCCCTCGCACGGTGTTGATTACTGGGATTACTGGGATTTTTCATGCTTCATTCAGGAATATAACATTGCTTGCTATCGGAAATCTTGGTTAAAGTGTCTGATTTCATATGTTGGGCTCATTTTTGGTCTTTTATCTTATTTATCTTCACTATATTGACATGCTAGTTTCTCTTCGTGACAAATTTGTCTTTGGCACTCTTAGTTTGGGATGGAATAGTTGTTCCTGGTGATGTCTTGCATTTTCATTTTTTTTAAATCCATGTTTGGCCTTTCATCATAGACCTCTTCCTTCACAGCATTATCATGATGAAGCTTTCTTCTCGGTTGTGGTAATCTTAGGTGTTAGGAAAGTGGTACTTCGGGATGGGATGGTAGTTTCTTGATTATTTATCATCACACCCGCTGTTTGGATGTGAAAGGAATAAATTCCTTTTTAATTGTGTCTATGTCCCCCGGCCCAATTTGCACATTTTTGTTATTTCAATTGAGTCGACAGTAATATCTTTATCAAATTGGTTCCAAGTTAATTTTGTGTGAAATTTTTTAGGGCCTTGCATGCTGTTTTTATGTGTTGGAAGTCATTCCCCTGTTTTCTGGCTGTACATGAAAACTGTGTTGAAATGTGTTTTAAGCTAAGATGTTATGAACTAGTATATACCTTTATTATATTCGTTAGAAGCGTGTGGATGTCTAGTTTTCAGATCCTTTGACGGATCATGAATTGCATGCCTGTAGCTCTTTGAATCACTGATTTAGTGCTGACTAGTCTTGCTGACCTGATTGTAAGCATAGGCTAATTTGCTTGTTTGTGTGAATATATATTACTTATAATTGCTGATCTGATTCCCTGAGCCTAAACCTGATTATACCTGGTTAGTTTGACATTAGATAATACCCTCTCATGTCTGTTTGATAACTATAATAAAAGTAACCAAGCCGGGGTTTAAGGGAAAGATGCCAACTGGAACAAGGGACAGCACTTAGAAATTCTTGTGGGAGGTGGTGGCTGGGTTACTCATCAAGAAAATGGAATCCTATACTCTTTCGATGCAACAAAGTGCATGTTTTCCTCAGGAAACCATTCTGAAAGCTTCGAATGGCTCATCTGAACTGTAAAGATGAAGTTATCGTAGATTTATTTGCTGGAATTGGATATTTTGTACTTCCATTTCCTGTCATGTATGGATCTTTTACTGTTGCATTATTGTGTCTTTTTGTTTTGTATTCAAGTGTGCAGTTATCGCTCACTGACAGAAAGCTTTATAAGCAGGACGAAGGCAAAACTGGTTTATGCATGTGAGTGGAACCCGCATGCTGTAGAGGCTCTTCAGCATAACATTAAAGGCAACTTTGTGGCAGACCAGTGTACTATACTCGAAGGAGATAATCATGTTACTGCACCTAAAGTATGTCCATATTCTTACAATCTTTCTTCTTAGCAATCGATTGGATAGGTTTTAGTTCCAGGAAAAAGTTCAAAAATAAATAGTTGATTTCCAGAAAAAAACGATGTTTTCAAGGGAAAACCTCTTCAGTAATTTGTTTCATTGTTGGAAAATGCTGGAAGTACTTCAAGAAGGATTTCCGTTTTATTTTTTTCATTTCAGTTTCAAACACCTGGACAAATAGAGCCTAACCTATTTTGGTCAAAATTTATCGGTTTTAACCATGTCGATCTATAATCTAGAACAAAATGCTGTGAGGTTATTGTGTGTATTCTGCATCGGTTTAGTTGCTATTTGTTGTCCATCAGGTTCAATTGTTTTTTTTTGTTTTTTTTTTTGTTTTTTTTATTTTTTGAAGAAAAAGTGACCCACCACCGGTCACCAGTTTTATTAATGAGTAGTTAAAGAAACAGAGATACAAAATATTACATTCCTTCCAGACCTACAATCTAGACCACTTCATCTAACCACCGAATACAACCAAAAGTAATACAACAGACATAAAGCATAAAAGCAAGCATAAAATCCCTCCGCAAGGCCGAAGTGCACCAGACCAAACGCCCCTATCCATCCATAAACCGACTACTCGGCCAGATCCGGTTGCAATCTCCTCTGCACTGCCTTCCCTGTCCAGTATAGCAACAAGTCAAAACTGCATCTAGAATCATGAAAACATGCATGATTTCTGTCTAGCCAAAGGGTCCACACACTAGCCACTATTGTGATGTCCCACAACTTCTTGCATCAGGTTCAATTGTTGTTGCACCAAAATTTCTTATTGAACGTACACAAAACAAAATTTTATTTTAGTTATATTCAGCTGTCATATTTTTTGCCTTGTGACTGATCATTTAGGGGGTCGCTAATCGTGTTTGCCTGGGTCTCCTGCCATCAAGTGAGGGTAGCTGGGCTACTGCTGTGAGGGCTTTAAGGTAATGAATGTGTCATTAATCATTATTTATAATAAACCTTTTAGAAAAATAAACATTTTATGAAAACGATTCTTCATCTAGAACTCACCTATTTTGGCATTTCGAAGAGTATGTAAATAGATAATAAAACACTTTAAAAACTGACAAGTTTTTTTGATAAAAGGGATAAAGCCTGAAGGCTTCATCCAAGCAAAATACAAAAAGTCAAGCACAAAAGAATTCATACAGACTCCAAAGAGAGGTGGAGTACCCCAAAACCAAAACATCCTCAAATAGAGGATCAAAACTCCACCAGACACAGTAGCAAGATAACCTCACACTAAGAGGAGTAAAACTCCAGAAATAGACATAACTACAGACATAAGAGATAACATCTAAGAAAAGAAACAAATTAGAAATCGCCTCCGGAATCTAAACTCGAAGACACTTGAACCTCGTGAGCAGCTTGCAAATTGTGCACAAGAAGAATGTCAGTGACAAGCTCTTGATGATGAGCAGACATAGCCGAAATAGTAGACAGAGTGTGAGAGACCAAACCTTCATCATCCTTAGGAGGGGGCAGAACATTAGAGTTAACAGGGTCAATAACAACATCATGAAGCAAAAAGTCCACCACTGGTTGAGATAACATTGATGAAGCAGAAACCTGACTGAGTTGCTCATGGACATCTACAGAAGCCTCATCATCATCATCCTCAATCACAATAACATTACTCTGAGAAACACCATGAGCAGAGGAAGAGACCACAACAAGTAACTGGATTAGGAATAGTGCTCACTGGAGGGATGAAAGACTTGCAGGCATCCACGAACACATTCACATCAACTTTGGCCTTCTTAGAGGGGGACAGGATATCTGTCCAAAAGGAGACAAAAAAGCAAATGGAGTCCAAATTGTGAACAATATCCATAGATTTCTTAACAAAAATTCTATTGTTACGCTCCTTCCAAATGACCCAAATCAAAGCCATCATAATCATATCCCAGAGTAAAAACTGACAAGTTGACTGAGAAAATGGAATATTGTGTTAAACTTGAGATTCTTAGGACTTAGTAGAACCTCGGAAAGAAGGGTTAACAGAGAGATTGTTTAAAATAATGTTTACTAGAAAATAGAGTCACCACTGCACAGTTCTTTTTTGATGTAATCCACTGCACAGTTCTAAAGGGATTAAAAGTTAGGGCTGATCATTGCTCAATAAAAAGGAAAGAAGGATCCTCTTATTTTCTATTATTCAAAATAATCTAGTTTCAATGGATAAATTATTTTCAAGTTTCAATTTTCACCATATTAATCATATGTGCTAAACTCTACTGTTGCCTGTTCACGATCATGAAAATATTTCTTTGTTCCTCAGGGAGATAAGGTCACTTTAAATTTTAGTGTATTGTACAATGTACCATTTTGGGGTGTAAAGTAAGTCATTGAGAGTATCAAAGGTATTGTCGCACATTTTACTACTAGGCCATAAAAGAAAACAATTCTCAACGAAACCAAATATATAAGGTTCTTAGGGGAACAGATTTCTTGCTATGCCTCAGGTGGTGGTCGCACCCAGGCCCAGCTATGGATTCAAATGATTTTGAACCATACCTATATACAATTTTTTCGTTAATTAAGTATACCTATATATTTAGATTTGTGTAACAAAATATTATTAACATCGAACTCTTGGTTGTAGGGTTCAGGGGGGTGTGCTACATATCCATGAAAATGTCAAGGATTCGGAGGAGAAGTCGTGGCTGGAACATGTCCTTCAATTAATAGGCAACATTGCTCAGTCTGAAGGTATAGTTTGCATCTGCATGAGCTTGATGTCTGGAAAATTTCTTACAAATTGCTGATATTAAATTTTACTGTTACAGGTTTACATTGGGATGTTTCAATACAGCATGCGGAGCATGTTAAATGGTATGGGCCTCACATTCGCCACATTGTCGCCGATGTAAAATGTCAACGACTCAAGACCTGACAGTTGTTGCTCAACTCCTTTTTTCAAAAGATCAAGAAATCTGCGGAAGTTCGGAAGTTCAGTTAAATCGAGAAATGGGTTTTGTCTCCACACTAATGGAAAGAGTTACGGAGTGAAGGTAGAGAGAGAGCATTCTCCTCCTGAGAGAATGTGTTTGGAACCGAAAGGCACAGTAGAGTATTCTGTCAAATGCATCCATCTATTATGCTGCGATTATCAGCTGCAGTCTAATTGTAAAATTTCTCTACACACTCCACATAGAGTGATCTCCCATTTGTGTGGGGATGTTGTTCGCTACGGAAAGTTTTGTTTATGCTGCATTTGAAATTTTAGCTCACTGTTGATGAACAAATTTTGTATCAAATAGCCAAAATATCCTTGTCAAAAACTACTGCCATCATCCAAACACAATCAACCCGAAATATGCCACTAAGCAACAATGTAACAGATATCCTCAGAAACTAAAGTATTTAAGCCCCATTGCAAATGAGCGCAACAACATCACAGAAATCATAGTCGAAAAAAAGTTAAGAGCCCAACAGTATGACAAATTTTTTTTTATTTAAGCTTCACTTCGAAGAGAGCCTGTAAGATACAAGCTTTCTAGAAAGATGGTACAACTCTGTGAAGTCGGAAAAACTTGAAGATGCAAAAGGCAAACGCACCGATCAAATCTTCACTGGCATAACACCCTCAATGTCTTCTCTTGACAGCAAACTTACAATGACATTACCATGACTATCATACACATGCATGGAAACCATGAACTAAAGAGTAATATGTACACATGATAGCACCCCAGAAAACTATGAGCTTGAACATTAAGTGCTTCGATTCCAAATTAATTAACTCTCAGGGCAGAGGATAGAAGGTAAATATCTTTCAAGACATTACTAATTAAGCTTCATTGGCTGCTGGGCTCCACTTCTCATCATCACACAAAATTCATCATAATTGATCCTTCCATCCTGCATTGCAGTAGAAAGAAGTGGAAAAAAAAACATCTCACATACGGTTAATTTGTGATTTACCAGAAAATACCAAACTTAAAAATGGCTTACATGATCAGAATCAACTTCAGATATTATTTCTTTTATAGTCATATCATCTCCCAAACCATGCCCCTTCATAGCCGTTTCTAACTCATCTCTAGTAATATAACTGCAAAAACGATTACATGGTAAACATTATATCACAGAGCAACTATATTCAAGAGTTCAACAGTGGCTAACCCGCAGTTGTCCTTATCAAAGTACTGAAAGGCTTTGTATAGATGCCCGTCTCTTTCCAATCTGTGTCTGTGCATTGTGGCAGTGATGAACTCGATGTAATCTATAGACCCATTTCCATCCACGTCGGCCTGAAAGAAAACAAATATTTATTTGAATGTCGGAGGATTTTTCCTTGTAATTACTTTTAAAGACCAGTTACATCTACTTACGGCTTCCATGAGTTGCTTTACTTCAGCCTCCGAGAGCTTTGAGCCAAGTCGAGCTAAACCACTTTTAAGCTCTTCATATGTTATGGAACCGCTGTTGTCTGTATCCATACTGGTAAACGTTTGTTTGAGCCCTTTGATATCTTCCTCAGCGAGGTTCTCAGCAATCACCTAAAATGTTTTGAAATTGTCAGTTTATAGAAAAGGACATTCTAAAATGGACAGTAGCAGTAATCCCCACGAGGAGCAAGACTAACCTTCAAGGCCAATTTCTTAAACTTGTTCATTGCTCTGAATTGCTTCATCCTTGAAAGGACTGCACTGTCAATAGGTTTATCACATGCCCCACCTTCCTTGATCCAAGGATGCTCTGCACAGAAATTTATCACACCATTATAGGATGTGTAGCTTAGTGTTGTGCACCAGCTCAAGTTCAACCAGAAACACTCAGCCAGAAAAAATAGGGTTCTCTAGAAATTTTGAACTTGCCCGAAATTAGTCCATTTTGACTCCCAGAACACACCCAACCAAAACCTGAGAAATCCTAAACCAGCCCTATTACATATGAAAAATCTGGTCTCCAACCAATTCATTTTATATATGTTTATGATAGAAGAAGTTTTTTTTTAAAGGTAAAGTATTTATATAGTTCCTACAGAGAGAATGAAACATTTGATAAAATGTTGATCTAAACGAGCTCAAACCGTCCTCTAAAAGAAACCCAGCTTCAATCCAAAATCCACCTGCCTCATGCACACCCCTAGTACAGTTTATTCTCATTTTCTTTCCATATTAATGTTTAAAAAAGAAAAGAAAGAAAACAAACCAAGGACTTGGGCTGCAGTAATTCTTTTCTTTGGATCTTGGGTCAGCATCTTTCTAACTAAATCCTTCGCACTGTCAGATATAGATGGCCAAGGTGAACTTTCAAAGTCAATACGGCCTTCCAATACCGCATCAAATATTCTACTCTCAGTTTCTGTAGGGACAAAATATATACACTTATCATCGTAAACAAAGTTTAAATCATGTAAAGACTTTGAAGGAAAAGGTCATTCTAAGTAGGGACTTACCACCCCAAAAAGGAGGCACACCACTAAAAAGAATGTATAAGATAACACCTGCACTCCAGATATCAATTTCTTTGCCATAGTGGCGTTTTAAAACTTCAGGAGCAACATAGTAGGCGGTTCCAACTATATCTTTGTACACTTCTCCTGGAATACGATCCAACAAAAACAATTCATTATATAAATTATGACCACGATATAATATTTACTAACAAAATATCTAAGAACAAGAGTGACAAGTGTAGCTATAAAAGATACAGATACAAGTAGCACAAATGATCCACTGGACAAGCTGATGCAGTTTGTGTAGAGGATGCAGATCAAGGAAATGTAACCAGAAGCACATAACAATAACAACAAATATCACAGTATCATGCGCAAATGATTATGGTAAAGACTACTACATATTTGATTGAGACCAACTATGCACCCAAAGCAATCAATGGTCTCTGATGCTTATTGCTTTTCTCTGTAATTGCAAGTGTGGTTTCATTATGTTTCTTTATATGATTTCTAACAGCCATGATCAAGGATCCAGGATGAAGTTAGTTTGCTGGTCTACTTTGTTTTCATGCTGTTTTAGTTTGTGCATTTCTTGTTTTCTTCTTTTATTTGTTCCAATTAGCCAAAATATGCTAGATCATGAGGTTACATAAGCATAACGCAGTTTAGGGTTATAGATTTGTACCAACTACAAAAAGACAACCTTAACTTTCTCGAGAATGTCAATTTATGATCATGAGTTTATGTAAGAACCTCCATAAGTTGGTATGAGCTGATGATTAAAATTAAACCAACAGAAATTTGAATGTAGTCACTTATCTAAGGCCATGCTTCAATTTATATTACATGCATTAACTTCAAGAATTATATTAAGTACCTATAATCAAGATAGAAGAGAAACTATTCCAAATTAACTTGACTAAACTCTATGTACGATGCGTTCAGTCCAAAAATGCTAACCCATGGGTGTGTTTGAAAACAAAGTTAGGTTAACTAAAGTCTATTTTTAAGCGGATGTAGAGGTTTGCTAACTTTAGCTATTCACACAGCTACCTACACTCAAGGCCCTTTTGGGAACAAAATTGGGATTACGAAAGTTAACTAAACTTTGGAGGCACAAAGAATGCTACCTTTTTGTTATCACACCTTTACTTCCAACTTAAAGTTATCTCCACAGTTTAGAAAAATTAGGGAAGAGTGAAGTAGACAACTGCAATTAGCTCAACTTTTGGGGCTATACTTGGGAACAAAGTCAAGTTAGGATAACTTGAATTACTTCAAATTATACAAAACTCTAACAATCCTAACTTTCACATGTTTGGGACTCATTTGAGTTAAGATAAATAGTTATCTTAACTCCAAAAGTTTAGATAACTACACTTATCCAAACTCCACTTTTATCTAAATTTTCTTAACTATAAAGATTAAGTTGGATGTAAAGGTAGGATAATCAAAGTTACATACCTTGAACCTCTACAGTTAAAATAACTTTGGTTATCTTGACCTTGTTCCTGGAGGGAGATAAATGCAGTTATTTTAACTCCAAAATGAGTCTCAAACAGGTTAGAAAAATTAGGGAAGAGTGAAGTAGACAACTGCAATTAGCTCAACTTTTGGGGCTATACTTGGGAACAAAGTCAAGTTAGGATAACTTGAATTACTTCAAATTATACAAAACTCTAACAATCCTAACTTTCACATGTTTGGGACTCATTTGAGTTAAGATAAATAGTTATCTTAACTCCAAAAGTTTAGATAACTACACTTATCCAAACTCCACTTTTATCTAAATTTTCTTAACTATAAAGATTAAGTTGGATGTAAAGGTAGGATAATCAAAGTTACATACCTTGAACCTCTACAGTTAAAATAACTTTGGTTATCTTGACCTTGTTCCTGGAGGGAGATAAATGCAGTTATTTTAACTCCAAAATGAGTCTCAAACAGGTCAAAGCGGATAACTAGAGTTTTGTAAAGTTAAGAAAGATAACTACAGATTTTTTTGTTTGAAGGAAAAGATGGAGTATGGCCACCCTGTTTCATTAATAAGGAGTTAATAAAACAAACTCAGAGTACTGAGCCAAGTACAAAAACCTACGACACAAAAGTACATAAATCCACCCTAAACATGGGGGGTGGGGCAAAAGACGGTACAAACATACATGCATCGAAGCAAACAAAGAAAAACCAACTACTCCCCCCAACAAAACCCTGGGGTGGTGGGGATGACTCACTCACTCAACAATATATCTCTGACAGGCCGGGCACATCCCTCAATCTAGTGTCGGACCAATCTCGATATCCTCATCATCATACTCCACCTGAAAGACGTACGCGATTCTCCCTCTCGGACCTGTTGCGGCAACATTTGCCCAAAAGGAAATAAAATGCATAATGTGAGATAAAATACTAGAAATAGTACTACATGTCCCACGGAAGTACCAATTATTTATGTCTAGCGAAAGACCCCAGGTCGTAGTGGCGATAGCGATAAACCAAGCTTCTTTCATCGATCGTCTCTCAGTCACGAACTTTGGTCCTACCCACAACTCCTCATATTTACTGGGGAACTCATTCGTCCCCAGTGCGCTAAGAATCTCCACGAGGACTGCTTTGCTCTTGGGACATTCTAGAAAAACATGGTCTCTAATTTCGGGGGCAGTATTGCAGAACCCACATGTAGAGTCCAAATTCGGTTGGCATTTCGATAGGTTCTCTTAGTCAACATTGCATCATTAAGCACCAGCCAGATGAAAACTTTAACTTTCAGTGGTGTTTTCGCCTTCCAAACTACCCCCCACCAACTCGGACTACATACCCTAAAGTGAATACGATTATAAAGGGAGCGTACAGTGAATGTGCCATTCCTTTTCAGTTCCCAAGATTTTCTATCGGAACCCTGTGAGCAAATAATACCGGCGTTGGCGATATAGGTCTGTAGTTCTGTGAGCCTGAGCTGGGACCCTGGGTCCAAGGGATGTATAAAGGCTGGTTTCCAGGAACTTCTCCGGGCTGCATCCACCATGCAGTATGGTTGTGATGCTTGGTCATACAAATCAGGGAACATGGCTCTAAGTGTATGTTCACCACACCACTTATCCCACCAGAATCTGGTTAATCTGCCGTTCCCAATAGACGACGTCACGCAGCTGATGAAGGGATCGTATGCCTTGGCGATACCTCTCCAGAACCAGGAAACCCGTGGGCCTACCCTAAAACCTAGGTTTCTCGTCCCATTTTCATGCAGATAAGTCTGCATGAAATCCTTCTAGCCTTCTCTATTAGGGTGGAAGACTTTCCACCATCATTTTTCCAAGAGGGCCAAGTTCATATCTCTCAGATAAATAATACCTAGTCCTCCGTGTATCTTTTTCATGCAAGCTTTTTCCCATCTGATTAGGTGATATCCTCCTCTATCGGGACTTGCCTTTTTCCAAAAAAATCATTTACGGGTACGGTCAATTCTCTGGATCACCCAACGTGGCATTTCGAAAAAGGACAAATAATATATAGGGAGATTTGAGAGAACCGCATTGATAAGCGTGACTCTTCCTCCTAAGGATAAAGCTTTACCTCTCCATCCAGCCAAACGGTTTTCCACCCGGTCAATGATCGGTAACCAGTCCGCCTTCTTTAGTTTTTCCGGTCTCAGCGGTAATCCCAAGTATTTAATGGGAAAACTCTCAATGGAGCAGTTTAGAATTGTGGCATGCTCTTATGCCTCCTCTGGATTAAGGGCAATGGGGATAAGAGCACTTTTGTGAAAATTGACCCTGAGTCCAGACCAAGCTTCAAAGCTATAAAGAATTCCTTTGAAAGCGGTAGTTTCCCCGAGGTTGCCATTTCCAGATAGGAGAGTATCTTCTGCATATTGCAGGATGGAGCAACCTTGGCGATTGACTCCGCTGGCCACTGGCTTTATCCAGCCTGCTCTACTACAGTTAGCCATCATGGACCGCAACACGTCTGCCACAATGGTGAAGAGGAGGGAAGAGAGAGGATCTACTTGTCTAAGGCCCCATTTACACGAGAAAGGATGACCCGAGACCCCGTTCGCTAAAATAACAGTTCTGCTGGTGGTGAGGTGAATCCATCTGATCCATCTAGCCCCAAATCCTCTTCCAACCAGCGCTTCCAGCAAACAATCCCATTCAATCGAATCGTAAGCTTTCTCAAAATCCAATTTCAGAAGATAGCTTTTAGCAGTTGACGTGTGGCAATGGTGGATAGTTTCTTCTGCCGTAGCCATACTGTTCTGAATACACTGTCCTTTAATGAACCCTGTCTGCTCGTTACTTATGAGGTTGTCCATCACCTTTCCCAACCGATTAGTCAGGGTCTTGGTTATAATCTTAACTGAGCAGTTAAGGAGACTAATCGAGCGAAAGTCTCCCACCCGCTGGTAGTCTTCTTTCTTAGGGATCAATACCACCTCAGCGAAATTAATTCTTCCTAATTTAAGTTTATGGTCATATAGATCAGCAAACAACTTAAACAGATCGTCCTTGATTTCCTCCCAGAATACCTGGGAGAAAAGGACAGGAAAACCATATGGACCTGGGGCTTTGTCTTTTCCGAGTTGCTGTACTCTATGAAGCACGGATACGGATACGCGTATCAGATACGGTACGTATCGGATACGCGGATACGTCGATTTCTCAAAAACTAGGATACGGGTACGTTAGGATACGCTTAAATAAATTAAATAAAAAATAATAATAATATATATTATAAATAAAAATTGAATTCCTTAAGTTATACATAGACTATATAAAATTGCATTAAATAAAAATATACGTACCTGAGTGAGATACTTCTTATCTGTCGTTTTCAATATTTGAATAACTATGTCCAATTGTCCATCTTAATACATGGATAACTTCTCATTTTGTTAAAAACAATTTTGTGTGCATCTTAATCAGTAATGTCATTTTGTTATTGTAATGTACTCTATTTGTGTTATTTTGTTATTTTGTTATGTAATGACAAATTGACAATTATGTAATGTCATTTGTTAAATACCATTTCTTATACTTATACTCTATTTGCAAGAGAATTCCTACATCAAAACATGCACTAGAACAAGCTCAGTATAACTCCAAGATGAGTTAGATTCGTACATATCTCCAAAGGAGTCAGGTAAATCCTTTTGAATTTTGATCACATGGATAAAGAACTGAAAAAATAAATAAAGAACTGAAAAAATAAAAAATTAAAAAAAGAACCGATCAGGCGATCACGGTGAATAAATTAAGAACTGAAAAAATAAAAAAAGAACTGAAAAAAGAACTGGAAAAAGAACTGAAAAAAGAACTGGAAAAAAAAATACCTTTATGGCAAATATCTGAGGGTGACAGAGAGATCTGATCGGGGTCGGAGAGGAAGACTGATCGGGGTCGGCTGAGAGAGATCTGATCGGGGTCTGATAAGATCTTAGGGTGACAGAGAAGGATCGACTGAGAGAGATAAGGGGATAGGGTTCTGATCGATGGGATGAGAAAGAGAGAGGCAGAGAAGGATCGGCTGAGAGAGAAGGGGATATGGTTCTGAATCTTCTGATCGATGGGATGAGAAAGAGAGAGGCAGAAGATAGAAGATAGAACGGTGAATGGGCCTGGTGGGCCGAGCCAAACTAAAAAAATTAAAAAAATAAATAAAAAGTATCGGTGGCGTATCCCGCCCTTCCGATACGCGTATCCCCGCGTATCGGAAGAGTATCGGATATTTTTTTTATTTTTTTATTTTTTAATTAATTCCGATACGTATCGGGTACGTATCGGATGAGTACGGTACGCGTATCGTGTCCGATACGTATCGGGTACGTGATACGCGACCCCCCGCAGAGTATCCGTGCTTCATAGGCTGTACTGCCTCCCCAATTTCCTTTTCCGTGAAAGGATCTTCGAGGGATCGCAGCATGGGGTCAGCATTGTCCACGGACTCTTGCCAGAATTCGTGGTGAAGCGGGACTCTCAAATCCGCCTTCTCTCCAAAGAGACGCTTGAAGTGGGATTGGAATGCTACCCTGATTTCCTCCTCTCCTTGAACCTCTCCAGACTCCAAGTGGATCGAGTGTATGAGATTAGATCTACGACGGACACTGGCAACACGGTGGAAGAAAGCTGTATTCGCGTCTCCTTCTTTGAGCCACGAAATTCTGGATCACTATTGCCATTTGAGTTCTTCAAGTCTATACAGTTGGTGAATGTCTTCTCGGAGCTGAAGCAACTTATTCCGCTCCTCCTGTACCAGGCTCCTAGTTTCCTCCGTCTTTTTCAACTCCTCAATACCTTCAAGGAGGGAGTCTTTTGTTCTCCAGATCAGTGCAAATCTAGTCCGGTTCCATTTTCTTAGTTTGGCCCGCAATCTTCTAATTTTTCGCACCAGATTGCGGTAGGTTCAGTCCCTCTGGTGGGGGTGGACCAATTCTAACTTAATTGCTCCCAATCATAGCTCAAAGAGTTAACTCCATTTATTTTTTTGGGTTAGCAAAACCAAATAAAGTAAACCTAGCTCACTACTTTAGAGAGAGAGAGCGCAAAGTTTGGCAAAGATTAGATAATTTAGGTTTGAGTGGGAGTTGAGATAGCTACACTTACTCAACTTTTAGGCTTAGAAAAGTTAAGATAACTATAGTTACTCAGCTCCAAAAGGGCTCCCCAACAAAGCAAAATTAAGGAAACTAGAGTTTGAGAGGTAACCCTACAAATCTCCAGTTATCCTACCTCAACTCCATTAACAAGCACACCCTAGAATCTCCTATGTTTGGGTCATCATTAGCTCCTTTGATAGTTTGATTTGTCATAGAAAGTTAAAAACCAGAGTTGACTAGCTTATTGGACGGACTGGAACTAGCTAATAGTTTAACCAATAATACCTTAGGTAACATAGATGTGAGAGAAAGAATAATGAAGAAAAATGAGAAAGTAGTATGAATGGAAATTAGATAAAATAATTGATGTTCATATTTGAAAGAATATTAGCATATTAGTTAATTTCTAAAAGGAACGCTGTTATATGACACAGACCTATCTTTTCCGAAGAAAAAAGAGATGAATACGCATCTATACACTATTAAGTACATGGAATTAGGCATCTTAAACAGACAAATATAAAAAACCTTCTACTTTGTTTTGAGAATTAGACATCTGAATCAGAGATATAGCTAAGAACTTTCTTCTCCACTTACAGAATTAGGCACCCTAATCTGAAAATAACTAAGAACTTTCTTCCTCACTTTCGGAATTTGATGAGGACATCGGTTCCAGACGATTTGGGCGTTTCTATCAGCGCAGGCACCGTCTTCATCAGCTGTTTTATTCAGTTTAGGACTTTTATTTTATTTCCATTTTTATGTAATCTTTTTTTGTAATTTTAGATTTTGAGAATATTTTGGAGATGTGTTTCAAGATGTAATTGAGCCTATTTAAAGGCCCTGAGATGAATAAGAAAGGGATGCCATTATTGATCAAAAAAAAACCTGTGTTGAGTTTGCTCTTCATTTTTTCCTCCTTTGTGTGATACAACTGAGAGACAAATTAGGGTTTGTGATAAATCCTAATCTAGTTTTAGAACTAGTGATTAGTTCTAAAGTTTATCCCCAATAAAAAAATTCTAAATACAAAACCCTAATTTCCCAAATCTATAATACAAACCCTAATCCTACTCTACTCCCGCCGCCCCCTTTCATCTCCTTCTTCTTCTTCCTTCTTCGTTTTCCCAAACCCACCCAAAACTCCCTATCCCGAAACCCACACAGTCCACCCCTCCTTCACCTTCGTCCTCTTCCTCTACCAACACCGAACCCCAACTCCCCATCCTCCACCCCCGTTCTCGTCATCCCCCTCATCGACTTCGCCGCCCTACCGGAGTACCCCGTCCGTCGTCAACCCCTACTCTCCGACCACGCCAGTCCGACGCCACCGCCACCTCACCATCATCCCAGTCTCCCCTCCATTGCTACTGCCTTCAACCCACAGCCACTCCTCCTCCTTCCCCTCGACAGCAGCCACCCGAGACCCACTTCAGTCGACCGCCGTCGACCGCCAGCGCTCGTCCGCCCCGTCGTTCGCCGCACGACTGCCAGTCGACCCTGCTGTTGACTTGCCCCGTTGTTGCTGCCGCTCTTCTATGGTTGCTGAGTTGCTGAGTTCTTAGTGGCTGGTCCAAATCCGAGATCTACGCAGGATTTCTTCGCATTCGGTAATATCTTTTCATTATTAAGTATTTGTGCTTTACTGCCTTATCATCTAGTTTATTATCTGATTTATCTGTCGACCACAAAATACTGAGATTGAGTGATCCACATGCTAGATTAGGGTACGAATTGATATTGCTCTTTTTACTTGCTGAAACACGTAGGGATTTAATTATTGATTGAGGTTGAATTATTAATTGGAATTGTTAGCATAATTCAGTTCTTGAAAATCCATCAAACCCGCTAACTGTTTTAAATTTCTAACTTAGATCAGAACTTTCATGTTGGTAAAATTAACCCATTAAAATTCTTGGAAAATTCTCTATTTTAGGGTTGGTTTTACATCATTTTGGTATCAGAGCAAAGGTTCTTAAAACCTTAGTTCTTGCATCGTAGGCATCATTTTTGCATTCATTTAGTATCGTGTAGTCTTTTATTTTATTTTATTTTATTTTAGTTTAGTCCAGAATCATTTAAAAAAAAAATAAAAAAAAAATAAAAAAAAAAATTAGGACACACACGGCCCCTAGCTTCCACTTTTGGTGAATGCGTCTTCGCAGCACCATCACAGACCCTGAAGAGCCTTTTCCTATCCCTTCCTAATCACCCAATTAGGAACCCTAGACTTCCCAGACCTGAAATGGACAACCCTGATATCTCCAGCTACCCTAGCTGCCATCCAAGCAACTCTTGCCAATATCAATGAGAGGCTTGAGAAAGTGGAGCTAAATCAAAACAATTGTCCCTGAGCTTCATGGCCATCGTCAGATCCCTCAAGGGAATGTTCATGACGATCGACGTCAAGAACGTGACCCTGACGAACAATATAAAAAGAACGTTAAGGCTGACGTTCCCCAATTTGAAGGCCACATGGAACCCCAAGCTTACCTTGATTGGGTCCGTGCCATGGACCACTATTTTGTGTGGTTCGACATGAGCGAAGCCCTTAAAGTTAAATTTGCAACTATGAAATTAACGGGTAAAGCTCAACAGCATTGGACCAATCTTGAACATGCCCGCAGAGGCCGAGGCCTGGCACCCATAGCCACTTGGGAGGCCATGAAAGAGAAGCTCACTGAGAGGTATGTACCGTTGTCGTTCCACACCCGATTGTTAGATTCGTGGAACCAATTGTATCAAGGAAGTAAATCCACACAAGAATACATTGATAAATTCGATGACTTCCTTATTCGGTGCAATGCGCTAGGAAAAGAGAGTGAAGAACAAACTCTCTCTAGGTTCAGAGCTGGACTACGAGCTGACCTTAGGAACGAGCTAATCTATAGAAACGTGGACTCAATAGCGGCAGCCTACGCCCTAGTCCTCGACATAGATTCACTTAAAGCTAGTTCTCATTCTAGGTCCAGCGACTCGAGAGATCATTCCTCTAGAATGACCTCTACTGACCCACCTAGACCTAAGCCTCCCTCTCAGCACCTCAACAAATCTTACCCCAACAAACCTAATTCAAACTTTAATTCACATAGAGATGAACATAAGGGTAAGAACACTGGAAAAGATTACAGTAAGATTGACCCTCTCACTAAGTGCTATAAGTGTAAGGGCTATGGTCATGTTGCTAGCAACTGTCCCAGTCCTAGTAGGATAAACATAGTAGAGGGTACCGCTGTCATTGCTGACGACTCAGACAATGAGTTTTCTTATGAGCCTATCGAAGGCGATGACTTCGGTGAAGAAGAGGATGACCAGTATCTCCACTGTATTCGGTCTATCCAATCACCTCACTTGAATGTAGTTAGATGTGCTTTGTCCCAACCAAAAGAGGAAGATGATTGGAAGCGCACTGCTATATTCCACACCTTTACGACTATAGGTGGCAAAAACTGCAAGGTGATTGTTGACAGTGGGAGCTGCGTCAACGCTGTCTCTTCTGCGGTCTTAGCAAAGACCGGACTTAAGGCTGAACCCCATCCACGCCCATACAAAGTATCTTGGATTGATGCAACAGCACTCCAAGTAACACATCGATGCTTAGTCCCTGTGGACTTCAAAGCTTACAAAGAGGAAATTTGGTGTGATGTGCTTAAAATGGATGTGGGTCAAGTCATTTTAGGGAGACCTTGGTTATACGATCACGATGTGACTATATATGGTCGATCCAACCAATGTGTGTTCCAGCACGATGGACTAAAAATAAAGCTCATTCCCGTGAGGCCACGAACTAGTCCAGCTGAAACAACACCGGCTCCCTCGAGAAAGGGCAAGGAGGTAACGTATATGGGTGAAAAGGAACTTACAAATGAAATTGAAAAGGGGGCTACCATTCTTTTACTCACAGCGAGAGAAGTCCCTAAAGATCCTAAGTCACTCATCCCGCCCCAAGTTACTCCTGTCCTTCAGGAATTTGCAGATGTGTTTCCTGCTGACCTCCCCAACCAGTTGCCCCCATTGCGTGACATCCAACACGCTATTGATCTGGTTCCGGGAGCGAGCCTTCCCAACTTGCCACATTATCGGATGAATCCGACAGAGCATGCTGAGTTGAAACGGCAAGTTGATGAGTTATTGGCAAAGGGCTTCATCAGAGAAAGTTTAAGTCCTTGCGCTGTCCCTGCCCTATTGACGCCAAAGAAAGATGGAACTTGGCGTATGTGTGTGGACAGCCGTGCCATAAACAAGATCACGGTGAAATACCGTTTTCCCATTCCTCGTTTGGATGACATGTTGGACATGATGTCTGGTGCCACAATCTTTTCCAAAATTGATCTTAAAAGTGGCTACCACCAAATACGTGTTCGTCCTGGTGATGAATGGAAGACCGCCTTCAAGACGAAGGATGGCCTGTACGAGTGGATGGTCATGCCATTTGGAATGACAAATGCCCCGAGCACGTTTATGAGAATCATGACGCAAGTACTCCGTCCCTTTATGGGCAAGTTCCTTGTGGTGTACTTTGATGATATTCTCATTTACAGCCGATCCGTTGGGCAACATCTTGACCATTTGAGACAGGTCTGCGGTGTTTTGAGGAAGGAACAGCTTTATGCTAATCCTACCAAATGTACCTTCCTCTCCGATCAGACTATCTTTCTGGGATTTATTGTGTCTGCCAGAGGAGTATCTGCTGACCCAGAAAAGATACGAGCTATTACAGAGTGGCCTGAGCCCCGCAATATTCGTGATGTGCGGAGTTTTCACGGCCTTGCCACCTTTTATCGTCGGTTCGTGCGAGGATTTAGCACGATCATGGCTCCGATAACCGACTGTTTGAAGAAAGGTGAGTTTGTCTGGTCGAAAGAAGCCACGAATGCCTTCGAAGAGATCAAGAAGAGAATGACTCAGACACCTGTCATGAGGTTGCCTGATTTCACTAAAGTCTTCGAAGTAACATGTGATGCTTCTGGTATTGGTATAGGTGGAGTCCTCAGTCAAGAGAGTCATCCTGTTGCTTATTTCAGTGAAAAGCTGAATGAAGCAAGACAAAAATACTCCACCTATGACAAGGAGTTCTATGCGGTCATTCAGTCACTTCGCTATTGGCGACATTATCTCCTGCCGCAAGAATTCGTTATCTTCTCAGACCATGAGGCCTTAAGATTCCTTAATTCTCAACAAAAGTTGAATCCGAGACATGCTAGATGGGTAGAGTTCCTACAAGAATATTCATATACCATTAGGCATACAAAAGGGATTGATAATAAGGCCGCGGATGCGCTAAGTCGTTGTTACATGATCTTATCTGCTCTGCGCACCGAAATTATTGGTTTTGAGAGATTGAGAGATGAGTATGCCTCCTGCCCAGATTTTCACGAGATCTACACCTCTTTGAAGGAAGGCATAACTCGAGTGATAGATGATTATTTCTTGAAAGATGATTATCTCTTCTATCGCTCCAAACTGTGCATTCCTAGTACATCCTTACGAGAGTATCTTGTTTGGGAATTGCACGCTGGTGGCCTTGCTGGACATTTTGGGCATAGCAAGACCATTGATGCTGTGGAACATAGGTTTTACTGGCCGAAGCTAAAGAGAGACGTTGTGAGACTTGTTAACAGATGTCACACCTGTCAACTTGCCAAGCAACAAAAACAGAACACAGGCCTGTACACTCCCCTACCTGTTCCCAGCCGCCCTTGGGAAGACGTGAGTATGGATTTCGTGTTAGGCTTGCCGAAGACACAAAAGAAACACGATTCCATTCTTGTCGTCGTGGACCGTTTTTCTAAAATGGCCCACTTCCTCCCGTGCTCGAAAACTTTTGATGCATCCCGCGTGGCTCAGATCTTCTTTGATAATATTGTGAAGCTACATGGGTTGCCAAAAACCATTGTGTCTGATAGGGATGTGAAATTCACGAGTTATTTTTGGAAGACCCTATGGCACAAGTTAGGTACAAAATTAAAGTTTTCGTCAGCGTTCCACCCACAGACAGATGGACAGACTGAGGTTGTCAATCGGAGTCTTGGCAATCTCTTACGTACTCTTGTGGGAGAGAACTTGGGAACATGGGATTTGAAATTAACTGTTGCTGAATTTGCATATAACACATCTAGGAATAGAACCACTGGCATGAGTCCACACGAAGTTGTACACGGTTATCGTCCTAGGCAGCCTATAGATCTTGCCCCCATGTTAGAACATCACCGAGTATCTGAGTCTGCATCTGCATTTGCATCCCGCATTCATGACTTACATAGAGAAATTTCCAAGAAAATTAATGAAAATAATTTTAACTACAAGTTAAGAGCTGATATTAGAAGGAAATTTAAAACTTTTAATGTGGGTGACGAAGTGATGGTTCGGATTCGTCCGGAACGGTTCCCAGCGGGATCCGTTAAGAAATTGAACGCACGTGCTGCAGGTCCATTTAAAATTCTTCATAAAATCAATGATAATGCCTATATTGTTGACCTCCCCGAGGGCTTTGGCATCAGTAAAACTTTCAATATTGAGGATCTAGTACCCTATGAAGGCCCAGAATTTAACCCTAGAAATCCTCTTATAGATGAGCCTACCCTGCAGCCTACTGGTGAGATTCCCCCATTACCCCCACTACCAGATACTACTTACCCATCGACAGAAGAGTTGGATAATATTTTAGATGATCAGATAATCTCTACTAGAGATGGTGGTATTCATAGATATTTGGTAAGTTGGAAAGACAAGCCGGAGTCGGAGAACACTTGGATAGATCGCGGAGAGCTCCAGCGCTTGGATCCAGACCTCTTGGAGCACTATGACAGGAGGACTGGTTTTGACTCGACTGGGTCGAGCCTTCTCCCACCCGGGGAGAATGATGAGGACATCGGTTCCAGACGATTTGGGCGTTTCTATCAGCGCAGGCATCGTCTTCATCAGCTGTTTTATTCAGTTTAGGACTTTTATTTTATTTCCATTTTTATGTAATCTTTTTTTGTAATTTTTAGATTTTGAGAATATTTTGGAGATGTGTTTCAAGATGTAATTGAGCCTATTTAAAGGCCCTGAGATGAATGAGAAAGGGATGCCATTATTGATCAAAAAAAAACCTGTGTTGAGTTTGCTCTTCATTTTTTTCTCCTTTGTGTGATACAACTGAGAGACAAATTAGGGTTTGTGATAAATCCTAATCTAGTTTTAGAACTAGTGATTAGTTCTAAAGTTTATCCCCAATAAAAAAATTCCAAATACAAAACCCTAATTTCCCAAATCTATAATACAAACCCTAATCCTACTCTACTCCCGCCGCCCCCTTTCATCTCCTTCTTCTTCTTCCTTCTTCGTTTTCCCAAACCCACCCAAAACTCCCTATCCCGAAACCCACACAGTCCACCCCTCCTTCACCTTCGTCCTCTTCCTCTACCAACACCGAACCCCAACTCCCCATCCTCCACCCCCGTTCTCGTCACCCCCCTCATCGACTTCGCCGCCCTACCGGAGTACCCCGTCCGTCGTCAACCCGTACTCTCCGACCACGCCAGTCCGACGCCACCGCCACCTCACCATCATCCCAGTCTCCCCTCCATTGCTACTGCCTTCAACCCACAGCCACTCCTCCTCCTTCCCCTCGACAGCAGCCACCCGAGACCCACTTCAGTCGACCGCCGTCGACCGCCAGCGCTCGTCCGCCCCGTCGTTCGCCGCACGACTGCCAGTCGACCCTGCTGTTGACTTGCCCCGTTGTTGCTGCCGCTCTTCTATGGTTGCTGAGTTGCCGAGTTCTTAGTGGCTGGTCCAAATCCGAGATCTACGCAGGATTTCTTCACATTCGGTAATATCTTTTCATTATTAAGTATTTGTGCTTTACTGCCTTATCATCTAGTTTATTATCTGATTTATCTGTCGACCACAAAATACTGAGATTGAGTGATCCACATGCTAGATTAGGGTACGAATTGGTATTGCTCTTTTTACTTGCTGAACACGTAGGGATTTAATTATTGATTGAGGTTGAATTATTAATTGGAATTGTTAGCATAATTCAGTTCTTGAAAATCCATCAAACCCGCTAACTGTTTTAAATTTCTAACTTAGATCAGAACTTCATGTTGGTAAAATTAACCCATTAAAATTCTTGGAAAATTCTCTATTTTAGGGTTGGTTTTACATCAGAATTAGGCATCCTAATCTAAAATAACTAAGAACTTTGTACTTTTCATCCACTTTGCTCTAGTGGAACACTGGCTGGTTTACCAGCATTTGGCTCAAAATAACTCATGAACTTTCCTGGCATATTTTAAAAGAAAGAGAAAAAAACAAAAAAGGAAATTAGAAATGCTAAGGAACAAAGTGGTTCAGTTTTAGACTTACACGTTGATATGGCTAAAAATGGGATTAAATCGAGACCGTTCAAATCGGACACGGATCTTAAAGCCCAGGGATAAAACGGTAATTTCACCTACAAACGGGTCTGAAATGGGGACTGGGTCTTTCTTCAAAACCCAATAACCCATAAACGGATCTGTTTTACTGGGTACGGGTCCCAACCCGTTACAAACCAGTTCAGAAGGATAAATAAGAATTCAGATTCATAATTATCCCTAAGAAGTGATCTTAACCGTTTCTATCCATTCACACCGGAAAGTAGAGATATGTTCTTATCTCGAAACGGATCCCTAAAGGCAACTATAAAAACCCCTCTCCCCCCACCATAAGAAGGTAATCAATAGTTTTCCAATTAAAGCTCTTTTATAATCATTCAGATTACTGACAAGAGCGTCAGAGGGTACGTCGGAGGGATCCATCCCGGTGTATCGCACTTTTTGCAGGTCAACGACGGCGGCAAGAAACCAGTCAACACATTGGTGAAGGTCAACAGGTCAACAGGTTTGCTTTATTGTTTTCTCCAAGAATCCACAAATTCATCTGTTTGCTCTCACACCAAAATCAGCAGCAACAGATTGACGCCGTCTGTGGGAAGCGAAAAAGCAACCCGACCTATCTTCATCAGAGAGACTAGTTTCAAGCCATGCATCCAAAACAGAAGGGGAAGACATGTCTCCAGCCGAAGAACCACTTCTCTTCCTCCTCCCCCTCCTCCAGCTCAAGGTGCTCCTCCTCAACAGGCCCCTCCAGGGTCTCGGGGGGCTGCCCAGGGGGGCTCCCGTTGGAGTCGTCCGAAGCAACATCCTCCTCATGACCATGTCGCGGGTTCCAATCTTCAGTTGAATCTATGACTTCTCAAAGCCCTCCCGAGCGGGATCTTCGTCAAATGATTGCCGACCGCCAAAAGGGGGTCGACCTCCGAACTCGCCTGAATGGATGGCGAGCCCTTGGGAGAGTCCATCAACCTGAGCACCTAGGGGCCTCAAGAGTCCGGACCCCCCGCCGACCGAGAACCAGAAGATCCCCTCCCCCGAGGAGGCGAAGAGAGTCCCCTCAGCGTCATCGGCGGAGAGCTCATTCTCCAGTAAGCCGAGCCACGCATAGGGACCACTAAGCTGGAGAGGCACCAGTCACAAGGGCAGAGCTTCAAGACTTCCAAGCGGCAGTGTTACGGGTCCTTAATATCGCCCCAAATAACGACCAAATGCTACATACTCATGAGCCAGCTAGAAGCCACTGCCTTCACACTCCCAGTCCTCGTCCATCTCCAAGCTACCATCGCCGCAGCCCCAGTCCACCCTCGTACGAAGATGAGTCCCGGGGCTCGACAAGATATGATCAAAGAGAAGACTCAGTCTACCGCCATCTCTATGAGATGGAGAGGCGCCTCGGTCGAATTGACAAGGAAGAAGAGCAACGGACGATAAACATCCGCAACGGACGATAAACATCCGCCCGAGCAGGCCTGCATTCTCCCGCACCATCATGGAGGCCCCCGTCCCAGAAAACTTCAAGCCGCCTCACTTGGAGTCGTATACCGGGGAGTCGGACCCTGCGGATCACATAGAGTTTCAAAACTCTCATGATGATCCACCATGCTTCAGACGCCCTCCTCTGCAAGATCTTTCCTACCACGCTGAAGGGGCTTGCGAGAGAATGGTACTCTCGACTCGCCCTGGCCTCCATCTTCTCATTCGATCAGTTCGAATGGCTCTTCCTTACTCATTTCATGAGTAGCCGCTGGGCCGAGAAAACAAGTGTATCTCTGGTGACCTTCAACCAAAGAAAGGGTGAATGCCTAAGGGATTACGTTCGCCGCTTCACCGCCGAAGCCCGGTCCATTCCCTCCCTCAACCAATTGGTAGCCTCTGCCGCATTCCTACGCAACGTCACTAATGCCAACCTCAGGGCGTCCCTTGCCAAGAAACCTCCTCGAGACTTCTCAGAACTCCTACTTAGGGTGGAGAAGTACATACGTGTGAAAGAGGCTCTCAACCCACCTACTCCTGAGGAATCATCTTCCGGAAATAAACGGAAGAATACGAGCGAAGAGGGGTCCCAAAAATCCCAAAGGGACGACAATGGCCAGCGCCGCTCGACTCATCGTTTTGAGAAATTCACCCCCCTCATTGCTAATATATCAAAAGTTCTTATGGAAGAGGACAAGGAAGGGCTATTCCGCGCTCCCCCTAGAATGAATACCCCTGGGAGGAAGAGGAACAAGGATAAGTGGTGCCGCTTTCACAGGGACCACGGCCACGACACGGATGATTGTCAGGCTCTCAAGGAAGAGATCGAAGAACTCATACAACGGGGACACCTGACCAAGTTCGTCCAAAAAGATGGGGCCGAACTTCCTCCCTGAGGAGCCTACAAACGAACAGAGAGACCCGCCGAGCTTCAAGACTCAGACCTGGGGCCGTCTTCCACCTCATCCAAGGAGGTCCAACGGAAGGAGAACCCAGCTCCTCCCAAGAGAACTTCACCTTATCGTAGAAGTAGGATCTTGATTTTCAATAAGGCCGATGCTTGTAACCCGGCCAATAGCATGTAATAATGGCTCACCCAATTGAAGCGGCCACTTAGTTTATCTCAATAAAACTTAGCATTTTTTCATTGAAAATTATTGCTCCTGCTTCATCTCTATCTCTCCAAGTCACATCTACGACTCGTTAAATGGTGAGTTCAGAGTCCAGCTTCTCCTACATGGCTGCTCCCACAACTTACTAAGCTCAAAAAACGAGTTTGGAGTCCAATGCTTGATTCGACGTTGCTTTAGCCGCTTGCAAACAAGCAAGTGCGGGGCAGCTCACCATTCGGAATTGCTCCTACAACTCGTTAATCCCCTTTAACAAAAGGTTCGGAGTCCAAAACTTGGATCGATTCCTTTTCAACTACTTGCTCATAAGTGAGTAAGAAGTGGTTCGCCATTCGGAACTGCTCCCACAACTGTTGATTCTTCCTTTTAAACGACGAGTTCGGAGTCTAACACTTGGCTCGACTTCGCTTCGACTACTTGCTCATAAGCGAGTAAGTGGTTCGCCATTCGGAACTGCTCCCACAACCGTTGATTCTCTCTTTTAAACGACGAGTTCGGAGTCCAACACATGGCTCGACTCTGCTTCGACTACTTGCTCATAAGCGAGTAAGAAGTAGTTCGCCATTCGGAACTGCTCCCACAACCGTTGATTCTCACTTAAACAATAAGTTCGGAGCTCAACTCTCCCCTAAAGTTGCTCCTCGAACTTGTCTCCCAAACGGTCCTCTCCTAGAGCTAAACTCTTCGCTCCGCTCGCCTCCAAAGCGGACCTCTTCTCAACTAGTTCGGAGCACAACTCTCTCCTAGAGTTGCTCCTCAAACTTGTCTCCCAAATGGCTCTCTCCTAGAGCCAAGCCCTTTGTCCCACTCACCTCCCGAGCGGGCTTCTTCTAAGTGAGTTCGGAGCTCAAAACTCTCTCCTAGAGTTGCTCCTCAAACTCGTCTTCCAAATGGCTCTCTCCTAGAGCCAAGCTCATCGCTCCGCTTGCCTCCAAAGCGGACATCTTCTCAACGAGTTCGGAGCACAACTCTCTCCTAGAGTTGCTCCTCAAACTCGTCTCCCAAATGGCTCTCCTAGAGCCGAGCTCTTCACTCCGCTGGCCTCTAAAGCGGACCTCTTCTCAGCGAGTTCGGAGCTCAAAACTCTCCCCTAGAGTTGCTCCTTGCACTCACCTCCCAGAATTGATCTTCCCATGGCTCTTATGAGGATCTTCCTAGCCCATCTTTTTTGCCCCTAGGAGTAGAGCTCCTCTTCGAAGCTTCTGAAGACCAAAACACTCCTCAACTTCCTCAAGACGAAGATGTTGCGGGACTATTTTGACCATGAAGAAGGGTGATTCTTCAACCCATTTCTGAAGAGAACTTGTAGACATCCGAGTTAGCTTCGAAACGAGGAGTCGCACGCCCCGATCGGACCTCCGTAGCACCGGAAAAGTGGATCGCAACACAGCTACGCCGAGCTACCGAGGTACCCATTCGGGGAAAGATGCCCCCAGCCACAGCGTCGAGCTACCGAGCTACAATGCCGAGCTACCGAGGCACCGACCTCCGTATTGGGAAAAAACACCCCCGAGCTCCTTGGACCGTCAGATCGTCCAGATGTTCGGGCCAATGGCTGATGGATGGCTCAGATTTCGCCACGTGTCCACAAAGCGACAAGATCACGTTTTCTCGTGATCTGGGTCTCTTGCCTTGTGATTCGCGCCATAATCGTGATCAACCGTCCAGATGGAGCCACGTAGCTCAGATATGAAATCCGAGCTACTGTAATACCGAGCTGCAAAATAGCAAAAAATTATGCCTCAAAATCCGCACTCAAATCAAGATCAATGGCTCAGATTCGCCAACAAATAAAGAGGAAAAAAGAATTAAGGGGTTAACGGATCGGGTTTGAACCCGTTAGTGACCCACACCCGCAACCCACCTTCTTCCTTCTGAAAGCGTGTTCCTGCCAAAAACCCAGCTTCAGAGCTCTTCACTACGCCGAGCTCTTCATCACGCCGAGCTCCACTCGCCACCTTCGTCGAAAGCTTCGGAGCTCTTTACCACGCCGAGCATGGCAAGACGACGCGCTCCATCCCGAGCTCCTCTCTCTTCGCCGAGCTCTCCCTCCATCGACGAGCTCACCCTCTGCGCCATGCTCCAGCTTCGTCGAACCCATGCGAGCTCCTCTGTGCACGCCCTCCTAGTCGAGCTCTTCTCATCGACGACCTCATGCCGTCGAACTCTAGTGCCGAACGTGCTTGCCTCCCTCCATGGCCAGCTCGAACACCATTACCGAAGCTCGAGCACTCCTCCAAGCACTGAGCTCTGAACGCCACTGTCAAGCTCCCCCTTTTGCCGAACTCCATTACGGAGCTCCATTATCTCCGAGAGCCCTCATTCGTCGAACTCCTCCACGTCGCCGCAACACTGAACGTCGCGAGCTCACCATCGCTGAGTTCCCACACACCGAGCTTCTTTTTCATGGCTCCAGAGCTCCCCTCCATCGAAGAGCTTTGCCCCCGAGTCTCGCCGAACCAACACCGAGCTCCCCATTCCGAGCTCGACACCTCGTCAAAGCTCTCCCCACGCCGAACTCTCTGTTTCCGAGTTCCGCCACAGAGCTCCACTCCCACCGCTGCCGAGCTCCTCGATGAGCCACCCTCTCGCCATCACCGAGCTCCTCGACTGAGCTTCGAACCCATCTCGCGAGCTCCCCTCGCCACTCCGAGCTCACCTCACTCAGTTGCCGAGCTCCGCCACCATTACAGCCGAAGCACTGAGCTCCTCCCTTCGAGCTCCGGTGCCCTCGGAGCTGTCGAAGAAGAATAGAGAACGAGCGGAAAAGAAGGAAAGAAAGAAGCAAAGAGCTGGGCGGGAAGAGAAAAAGAAAAAAAAAGGCACGTGGTGATGCCACGTGGCGTCACCTCCAATGTTCGGCCAGATCCGAGGACGGGTGTCGAGCTACCGGGGCACCGACCTCCACATGTGAAGAAAAATGCTGCCGAGCCACACGATCCGTCAGATTGTCTCAAAATTCGCGCCACGACACGATCGATGTCCAGAAATGCGCCACGTGTTTAGAGAATGATCCGCTTTGCGATGCGCGCCATCTGATCATGATCGACGTCCAGAAATGCGCCACGTGCCCAGGTAATATTTAATTTATTTATTTATTTATTTATTTGAATCAATTATTTTTTAAAAAATCTGAAAATTAATTAAAAATCGAAAAAATTAATTAAAAAATTCTAAAAATAATTATTAATTCGGAAAATTATTTTAAAATTCTGAAGATAATAATTATTAAATTAAAATAATTAATTAAAATTTTCAACAAATTAATTATGTAATTCAGAAAATGAATAAAAATTTCAAAAAATGAGGAAAAATTCAAAAAAATCTGGAAAAATCACAAAAAATCCAGAAAATTCGAGGATTATTTTGTGCATTTTATAAGCTCAGAATAACACTGTTACACCTCGAGCAAGGTCCGAACTCCTTTAAGAACTCCGATAAAATCCCGTATACCATTAGGACAACAAACTAATCCTCAAAAACTGTCGAACTCAGTCTCCAGAAATGGGAGGCTCGTGATATGGCTAAAAATAAAATTAAATCGGGACCGTTCAAATCGGACATAGATCTTAAAGCCCAGGGGTAAAACAGTAATTTCACCTACAAACGGGTCTGAAATGGGGACTGGGTCTTTCTTCAAAGTCCAATAACCCATAAACGGATCTGTCTTACTGGGTACGGGTCTCAATCCGTTACAAACCAGTTCAAAAAGATAAAGAAAAATTCAGATTCATAATTATCCCTAAGAAGTGATCTTAACCGCTTTTATCCATTCACACCGGAAAGTAGAGATATGTTCTTATCTCGAAACGGATCCTTAAAGGCGACTATAAAAACCCCTCTCCCCCCACCATAAGAAGGTAATCAATACTTTTCCAATTAAAGCTCTTTTATAACCATTCAGATTACTGATAAGAGCGTCAGAGGGTGCGTTACCGTGATCCATCCCAGTGTATCGCACTTTTTGCAGGTCAACGGTAGCCGCAAGAAACTAGTCAACACATTGGTGAAGGTCAACAGGTCAACAGGTTTGCTTTATTGTTTTCACCAAGAATCCACAAATTCATTTATTTGGTCCCACACCAAAATCAGCAGCAACACACGTCGAGGAAGTAATATATGTAGGCTAAACATTCGAGTACATGGAAGAGATTGATGATATTACAGCACACAAAAAATGCAATTTTATGCAAGAGTTATCACCTTCTTCCACCTTATAGCTTAATCCAAACAATTCACATGAACATCAAACTATATCATCGGATCAGTTAGGAAAATAATATGTATATTGAAGTGAATGATTACTCACAAAGCAACTATCCGTTATATAAGATTTTGCGTTTCAAAGAATCTTTCAAATGAAAATGAACATTCACCTTCCTCAATGAACACCGAGAGCCCAAAATCCGTAGCTTTCAGCATTGCATTCTCATCCTTAGTAGCTAGCAAGAAGTTCTCGGGCTTAAGATCCCGATGCATCACCCCCATAAAATGACAGATATTCACCACATTCACAATCGATCTACAAAGTCCAGCAGCTGCCTTCTCCGTATAGTGCCCCTTAGCAATTATCCTATCAAACAAATCTCCCCCTGCACACAACTCCAACACTAAGTTCACCGAGCTCCTGTCCTCATAACCCCCTTTAAGCTCCACAATGTTGGCTTGCCCTGTCAAGTGCTGCATTATCTGAATCTCCCTCTTGACATCCTCCCTATCATTCTTGTTTTGCAGCTTCCGTTTGGAAATGGACTTGCAAGCATAAGAGAGCCCCGTCGAATTTTCAGTACAGAGATAAGTGACACCGAATTGGCCACGACCGAGCTCTTTGCCAAGGGTGTAGAATTCTCGAACATCCGAAAAGGGCTTGCCAAGAATGGTATTGGGGTGGTGGACTGACTGGGGTTTAGGAGTTGGCTTTCCAGTTTCGGACAGTGTTTGGGTAGGTTGTTGATGAGTTTGGTGCTGAGAAGGAGGTGGTGAGGGTTTGGTTGGCTCATAGGGTTGTGGCCTTTGGTATGAGTAGCAATTGTTTTCGGGTCTCAAATCCTTTGCTTTTCCAGAACAAAGACCCATCTTTCCTCGTAATCGTTGCAAAATTTACAATTTTGGAGCTTTTTCAACCATCAAATACTCTCTCCTTCCAATTCAATACTTCCACTGAAAATTAGATAACATTCAGATATCATTAGTGAACAGACGCCTGAAAATCAACCCAAATAAAGAAGAGTAAACAAATCAAAATTTGGATACTGTCGGCTTCTGAACAAAACTAATATTAGATTTTGATGAGAAAACAGATCGGTAATACTAGTTCTCAGCTCATTGGATTAGCCCACTAATATGAACAATTCAAAACCCATGAACCAACTAAATTAGAAAAACCCAAACAAAGAGAAACCCATTATTACTGCAACTTAAACCAATCAATAATAGAAACATGACATATTGCATTAAATGGGGGGGAAAAGCAACAATATTAACTCTTGATAATAATGGTGGAAAATATGCAAAAGAGAAGGACAACCACAGTCAAGGTCTTACCTAACCTCATCGGCAATGAAACTGATGGAGAAGGAGAGGGTACATAAATATTAGCACTGGTAACGGGGTCGGGTCAGGTACTTCAATACCCGGACCTGGATCCAGTCATTGACGGGTCCAAATACTGGACCCGGACCCGGACCCGTGAAATTCGGGTCAGGATCCAGTTCTGGTTCCTCAAAAAAATTGTTACCCGTTCCCATTCGGGTCCGGGTCCGGGTCCGGGTCCGGGTCTGGGTCCGATTCGGGTCCTATTTCTTTTCTCTGGTGCGGTTTGGTTCCGGGTCTTTAAAGCATAACACATAAATTTACAGAAGTTAGATCAATAATATATATTGCTGCAAATCTTCATTTACAAGTAATAACAATGTAAATATACCGTAGAAACAATATACTCATACATTGTATGTTGATGGTACAATGAGAATATGATACATTGCAACTAATCAGTACCCCTCGCTTCATAATCTAAAACCCACCGATTAAACAAGAAGAAAGGTTCAAAGTAGCAAAATTCATCTGCAGTAGTATATTGTTTCCAGAGGCAACACTTCATATTACACCAAAAGATACAACAAAGCACCTGGATAACTGGATTTGTTTCCTCAAGCAGAAGCAAAAGCTCTTAACTACATCGATACATAGCATTGGTATTAAAACCTACCAGATACTAACATATCATCTACAATATTTACAGAGGTCTATAAATATGTTCTTTTCTTTCATTAAGCACAGTGCCCTGTATTAATCTTTGTAGAGAAGAATATATCACCAGCAGTATCTGAAATAAATGCAACTGAACATTCTCAGCAACTTAAGTGAAATAAAAATCAAACAATAGATGTAAAGATTGAGACTGTTATAACTAGAATTCGAATAGATAGTTGCATAGAAATTAAATGCCACCATCAGAAAAACGATCTTAGAATGTATTACTCAAGTATTACAAATAGAAAGAGACTTGAAATACAACTACGAAAAAATTTCTTCTTCCCCCACGCAGCAGCAGCAGCAACAACAACAGCGAGACAACAACAGTACAGAACAACTCTCGCCTTTCTTTGGCATACTACTGATTTGTACAGCACAACAGCAGTACAGCGAGACAACAACTGCAGCAAACTTATAAACCAAATAGAAATCCAAGTTAGATACTACAAGGCTTGATTATCTTCAAAGAGTGTCAATTACTAGTCACTCCTATAAAGCTCAGATAGGATTTAATCATCACTAGTCACTCCTATAAATCAGTTAATCAATGAATCATAGTGTGCAACTTCTGAATCATAATCCATCTCATCATCACTTGTATATAAAGTATCAAAGCAGCAAAGAAGTCAAGACTGCAAAGTAGCAAAGAAAGCTATAATCCAATTATCTAACTGAGCAAACTCAGTTAGACAGTCATAGGTTCTAGCACTCGGTCAGCAAAGAGTGGACAAATGTAGTGCTAGATTAAAAGTGCTAGAAGAAATGAATAACTAGTGATTTGTATAGCACAACAGCAGTACAGCGAGAGAACAACTGCAGCAAACTTATAAACCAAATAGAAATCCGAGTCAAATACTACAAGGACTGATTATCTTCAAATAGTGTCAATTAGTAGTCACTCCTATAAAGCTCAGATAGGATTTAATCATCACTAGTCACTCCTATAAATCAGTTAATCAATGAATCAAAGTGTGCAACATCAGAATCATAATCCATCTCATCATCACCTGTATACAAAGTATCAAAGCAGCAAAGAAAGCTATAATCCAATTATTCAACCGAGCAAACTCGGTTAGACAGTCATTGATCAAGCTATTACAAAGTAGTAAAGATATCAAAAAGCAACAGTCCAAGTAAACCAAACATCAAAAATAGCAAAGTCAGCAAACTAGCAAACTGAGCAGGTAAGCAAACTGAGTAAACTCAGCAAGTGAGAAAACTAGCAAAATAAACTCACAGTTAACAATAAACTCAGCAAGTGAGCAAATTAGCAAAATCAACTCTCTTCTTCCTCGTCACATCCTTCATCAATAAAGCCTCGTAAATCTATATCTGTTTCACGTCAATATATAAGATGAAGCATATAAATCATTTACTCCAATTTACATAAAGAAAGATTCAATTATAATTTCCTCCAATTTTCCTTGATCGTTTGGCACATTTCCTCGCATCCAATCTCGAGCACATATCAAAGCTTGAATGGTGGAGCCCTTCAAGCAAGATCTTTTATCACTCACCACTCTAGAGCTAGTACTAAAAGCCGACTCAGATACTACTGTTGACACCAAAGTGGCTAAAATATCATGGACCATGGATGCTAAAATAGGATATTTTATTTCATTCACAGACCAGTACTCCAAAATATTGAAACATTTGGCATCGGGTAATACCTAATGAATACATACAACCATTTAAACTAAGAAAAGAAACAACTAAAATAAAAGAAAGTTATTGAATGTAAACACTAATACATATTACCTCTTCTTCCAAATACAGATCGAGTTCACTCTGTGATGGTAAAAATCTCTTTGAAGCCTTCTTGAAGTTATAGTATGATTGCATGAGATGTTCACCTTCTAAATGGTCCATACTAGTAGACACTCCAATTTCATTTTTTTTCTACGGGATTGATATGTACCTCTTTCATTGAATAGAACTCAAACAAATCATCTATTTTTGCTTGAACATCATCCACTTGTTGGGCCGTCCTTAAACCATGCACTTGATTTAGCATAAATTCCACAAAGTCAAACTTCCTCCTTGGATCGAAGACGACTGCTATGGATAAAATTATGCAATAGTCCTCCAAATATTGCTTAAGCTTTTCCTTCATTCTGTCTTAAATTTTCTTCATGGTTGGGCTATGCCACTCACTTCTCAAGTGAAAATCAATCTTGCAAACTTGATAGAAATACAAATTTGATATTGGAATATTTGAACTTGAAACACATTTGTTGAATCATCAAATACTTTAAGAAACTTGCAAACCTCTCCAGCCATTGACAAATCCGTATCTAATGGTGGATTTTTAAAGTGCTCAACAAAATAAAATTTTTGAAATGCTTATTTGCACTCCAAGGCCCTATCCAACATCAAAAAAGTAGAATTCCACCGTGTTGAACAATCTATTCTTTGTTTTCTATCTTGACTCAACATTAGTTTCTTTTTGCACTCATCAAATGTTTGCAACCTTTGTGGAGAAGAAGTTATTAACTTAACAGCACCACGGATTCGACAATAAAATTATCTAAATCCTTCAACCCTTCTTTGACTACTAAATTTAAAATATGAGCCAAACACCTTACATGAAAAAAATTACCACCAAGGGGAGCGATGATTTGTATTGTGTTTTAATATTATTAGCAACCACGTTATTTGCCGAACAATTATCCATGGTAAGAGTAAATAGTTTGTCTTCAACTTCCCAATCTAATAAACATTTGCTCAAAGTCTTACTAAGTACCGACCCCGTATGTCTCTCATCAAGCTCAACAAAATTTAGGATTTTCTTATATAGTTTCCATTCATCATCAATATAATGAGCCGTAATACTCATATATCCCTTTGTTTGACAACTTATCCATGTATCAGTTGTCAAACTAATTCGACCACGTGCACTAACAATTGAGTTTTACAAAAACTCTTTTTTTTCCTATACAATTTAATGCAATCTTTTGTCACTATGGCCTTTTTTTACTGTTTAAATGCAGGATGCAAGTTTGATACCATCGTCCTAAAGGCCCAATGATCGACGGTACTAAAAGGCACTTCACACATGATAATATAACGTGCAACATCCTCCCTACTACGTTCTTGATCAAATTTATATAGACAGATATCATTAGACGCATAGGTAGATGAACCAATTTGTAATTGCCTTTTACTTCTTTCACGGTTTTTTCTAATTTTGCATGCTCCATAATGCTTCCATAATGATGAAGTTCCCGTTGCTGAACGATAAACAAGAGTGAGAAGATTACTTACAATAGGCTTTTTTTTTTCATCTTTAGTGAAGAACTCAAAAACTGCAGATTCTCTCTTGTACCTCTCATCTTTAATAACCATGCTGGTCTGAGTCGCCTCCATTTCAATTGGAACAACCGCTTCACCAATATTCATTTGATAATGCTTTCCTCAGCCATGAGAATCAAATTGAAGAAATTAAAAAGAAAGAAATGAAATTAAAATAACAATAAACATGATTAACTCATATACTCAGTTATACATATGGTTAATAATAAGCATTCAATTAGATAATAAATAGAATTGAATTTACATCTCAGTTATACACCCCATCTGCTTAATATTATTGGCACCGCAAAAGAATATCCTCAAACAATTAAAATTCCTCATTTCAATTTCAATCTTTAAAAAATCGTGAACCCTATTCACTGCATGCATAATTCGAGAATGGAAATCCCTAAAAGTATCAGTATTTCCAAAGCAACTATCGATGCATTTATAACCTCTTAATCAGTCAATAAAAACCATAATCTATAAGAATTAAAGCTTATATGACTCCTAAATACCATAAACGCTATAAATAATTTCCAGAATCGATCAAAATTCAAGCATTTTGAAGATCAACGTATAGAAATTTAGGGTTTTTGAAAGTGTCTTATAGATTATGGTTTTGAGAAAAGGGGATAAAACTTAGATTTGAGAAAATGGGATAAAAATCATACCTTTAATTGGAGTTGTGGATGTTGGAGTAGTGGAGTGGATGAACGGAGGAGTATTTTGGCTGTGGCGACAGCGACTTAGCGTTGGCAAAGTCGAAAAGGGGCGAATGATCGACGGAGGTATTTGCTGAGGAGGTGAAGGTGGAGGTGGGGTTTTGGGAATTAGAGAGAGCTCAGAGAAGAAGGATGGACGACTTGGAGTATGGAGAAAGAGAGAGGCGCCGCAAAGTGGGAATTTTTAGGGTTAGTGCTGAATCATTGATAGGGATTAGGGAAGAGCCAAAGAGGGATAGCGGATAGGGTTTGGGAATTGGGACTGGGTTTGCTGAGTGCTGAGTGAGTGTGAGACTTGAGTGGTGTGTATTTGTATTACGGGTAACGGGTCAGGTCCGCTTATTTTATTGCTTATTTCTTTAATGCGGGTCCAGGTCGGATCCAATTTTAGTGGACCTAGATCCGACCCGAAATTTCAACGGGTATGTATTTTGGACCCGTACCCTATCCAAATTAGATCGGGTCGGTTCCGGTCCAACGTCGGATCCGGGTTTCGGATTTTAATACCAATGCTAATCTCTAATATTATAATGGGAGAGTTGGAGTTGTAATGTTGTCAACATACAAACCCGTGCGTTGCACGTGCAACTCCAACTCTCCCATTAATTACAACAAAAACAAACAAATAAAAAAATTCCACCTATTTAAAACGTGTAACGCACGTGCAAAACAATTTTACAATATTTATTTAACACTAAACATACACATATGTTGCACGTACAACTCAAATTCTACTTATAAACACATGTATTGCACGTACAAATTGTAGTTTTTCCTTCAAAATATTTTTACCAATTACGTGTAACGTACGTCAAACTCCAAAACTATTTCTTAACATGTAAATCGCAGGTGACAATCCTCAAATTCTCATCAAAACGTGCATTGCACGGGAAAAATACTAGTAAATATAACTATATAAGGGATGAAAATAAATAAACAAGTAAATTGATATTTTCAAAGAAAATACAGATCCGCGACATTAATTAATTTTCTAATGCTCAATCAATTGAAAGGAGACATAATATAAACGAAATAAATATATCCCTATAATAAAATTAAAGCAAAAATACCAACCTGACCAGGATTGGATTGACCAGTGCCTCTGACCAAAGTAGAAGGTGGTGCCTCTGACCAAAGTAGAAGGTGTTATATATATATATATATATATATATATATATATATATATATATATATAGGGTTATCTTCTGTTGTAAATGCAAATGTCGTGCAAACGCGTGCACACCACTTAACCCATCATTCCCAATAACGGGTTAAGGCAAAACACATAACCCGTCATTGGGGATGACGGGTTATGTATTTTGCCTTAACCCGTCATCCCCAATGACGGGTTAAGTAGTGTGCACGTTTGCAAACGCTACAGTAGCGTTTGCAACGAAAGAAGGCTCATATATATATATATATATATATATATATATATATATATATATATATATATATATATATATGTATCCATTGAAGTGCTACAAAATTGTATAGCTGAAAAATGGTTAGCTGAAAAATGGTTATTTTTTATAGTCACATGATGGATGGACAAATGAATTTTAAATTATTTAATTTTACATATTTAGACTAATTTAGATGTGTAGATCAATGTGAACGGTTCGGATCGTCAATATGAAGATGGAAAGGCCGAGTGCACACGACGGCCTAGTGCACAACGGAAGGGGACATATATATATAATTTATAATAATAATAATAAAATACAAAGAATGTAATACCCCGATTTTTCCTAATATATGAAGATTATTTATTTTGTTGCACATGGTATGCACGTGTAATATCTTGGCTATTATTTTCAACATGATAAGTAAGAGCATTGTTTTTATAAAGGATTTTTCCCTAAAAGCCCAATTGTTAATTTATTTATCTCTTCTACAAAATAATTATTTTGGCCCAATTAATTTTAGCCCATGAATTTAAACTCTATTATTAATTTCTACAACTTGTAACGTGTAGCATCTTTTCTTTTTACCGGGTATGGATGTACAAATTGTGTAGGGTGGTTTGTGTGTGCACGTGCACTCAATGTACACGTGCACAAGGCACAAGCTTGGCCGGTTGGGTGAGTGGGCTTAGATCATGGGCGGTTACATATGAGGTGTGGGTAGTTTTACAACTTCCTAGTGAATCCTAGCCCTTGATTTTCCAACTCCCTAGTGCATCTTAGCCCTCCATTCCCCTTATATTCTAGTATAAATACCCCCTCTCTTTCCCTATCTCTTTTACACTAAAGTTATTATTGTAAGACAGGCATTCTGTGAGTTTGTGTGTGAGAGCTTTTCTGTGGAGGCCGAGTAGTAATCTGAAGGTTTCGGTGTGGAGCAAAGGAGCAAGGAGCGAGGAGTCGTTCACTGCACTAAGGAGCTTTTTGCTGGATTTCGTCTATTTCTTCAAATAAGGTGGGTGTTTCTCAGGACTTCTAATGTAGGAATTATACCATGATTGTTATAATTACTGCCATGTTATGAAAAGTAAATTTAATGTATTAGAAATTGCCTGAGCATGCTGTTGATAACAAGAACGAGTGAGTCGGTACAGTCGACTGTCGCATGAACCAGTCGACTGGTACGAGACAATTATTTTTCATGATGTGGTAATAAACATGGATGCAAATAGACGTAATAGTGTGATCACTAATTTTATATTTTCCCTATGACACATATGATGAAGGGAAGGTGAATGGATGAAAAAAACTAGCGACGATTGACAAAACTTAGAACTGTCGGTGCAGTCGACTGACAAGGTGTTCAGCCGACTGGTGTATCGATTTAAGTATGAATATTCGGCAATTCCATGAAATGAGATATTCCATTATGTTGACCTAGTATAATGACTTGAGATTTACATCTTCATCTTCGTAAGAAAGTTATGAATAGTGTGAGTGCATGTTTAAAGTGTTTTCCTTAAAGAAAAGAACATATTAGTAATTTGAAATTCCATGCTAACAATGTTACTGAACAAGTAAGAAGTGTGGTGTCTATAAAATATGAATGTATGTATGCTGTGATGAAAGTGCATGTGAGAACGGTTGAAAAGATAATCCCTGTTTTGAATTATGAAACTGACCAGTCGACTTAGTGCGTGTAGCCAGTCGACTGAGCTGAACCTGGAAATGTACTATTAAAGAATCCCAGAATAGACGACTGATGGATGAACAGTCGACTGTCATGTGGATGACACTGTGAACATGAAAGGTTGCGGGACAGCCGACTGACTGTGTGCAGCAGTCGACTATCCCGAGTATTTATGATGAACCTGTATTGACTGTATGAGTCGACTGGTGTCCTTCCAAGTCGACTGTACAGAGTGGACTTTGGTATGTATGAGATTTCATTTTATTTATTGCTGTTGGAAGTTGTGAACTTTATGATCGAAATCTATGAACTCTTTTATGACTGTGTGGATTTATGTAAAATGAATCATAAATGGGAATTGAGAATTAAATGAACATGAAAGGCTAAGATCATGATGAGAAAGTCTGTGAGACTCTAAATGAATGATGAGCTGAAAGTGCTCAATTGGAAGTTGTGAATTGTAAATTGAAACCAAGAGTAGCTAAGTCTCCCCCGGCAGTGAAATGAATGAAATGAAATGAGAATTGAAAGACCAAGGTTGGTCATGTATTGAAATGGAATGATAAGTCCGGTTTGGTGGAGAGGCTAACTCTAGAGCTTTGATTTGTATTCATGATTCTAATATTTAGTACATAGTGAAGAGGTGATGAAAGTGAGAGAAAAACATAAGTATGAGAACTAGGGTTTACGGTGCGGGTGTGTGAGCCGCAAAATGCATGCTTGATGAGTCAAGACATGGCGCGGGCACAACTCAGAATGATCGGACTTTAGCCACGCTTGTGGGATGTTTTGGTGATGCAAGAGGATTGTGTTCAGGGAGGAGGCTGAATTGCCGCAGAATGCATGCTTGATGAGTCAAGACATGGCACGGAATTCTACTCCAGAGGCCAGGATACATGCTTGTACTCATAGAATCATCTAGGATACTCACTGTAATTACAGAAGTAGAGTAAGTCATGGCGAGGGATTGAACCCTACAAAAATAAAGAACGGTTAAGAGGCTTGCCCTCGGACCTATGTAGTATGGGATGCATAGAATCCGAACAAGTGTGCATTAGTGTCATGTAAATTAAATAATTGCATTAAGGATTAAGTGCACAATCACGACACGACATCATTAAGAGTTCCCTTTGATTTATATTCTTAGTATGAACAAGTTTGTGATTTGTTAAGAAATGAGATTCGTTATACTGTTTCTGGCATAGAGAGGATGACCATGTATAATTATCGTCGGTTGAATAAACTGACGTACCCACAGTTTGTATGCAGGTAATTGCATGTGTAAGAGGAATGGATGCATAAAGATTGTACCATGTTGTTGTACATTTATTCAATTGTTGTATTTTACTTCCGCTGTGCAAAAGAAAAGTATAATATTGATGTAACTCTGATGTAAAAAGAAAGATTTGAATTTCCTTGTAAAATTGTACTCAAAGAAAGTGAAAAGATCCTGTAGAACATCTCGAATTCAGTGTTTTGGGATTCGGGGCGTTACAGAGTGGTATCAGAGCCACGCTTTCTACGCTTTCCACACTTGTACAAATTTATAAGGAACGACACTCTAGATGTGGACATTAGAGTGTGTGTTTGAGTCTGGAGATTTAAATGTAAGTGACTTACATTTGTATTGCTCTATGACTTATGCTTCTTCCTCTCTATTCTAAGATGGCTGATCACTTCGACCCTGCTGGAGGCGACGACTGGCATATTATTGAGGAAGAGTACCATCCTGGACAGGCTGATTCTGAGGACGAATATCACCCTGGGCAAGCAGATTCTGATGATGAGGAGCGGCCTGAATCTCGAGAGATTACCCCACCTCCAGATTCATCTGACGATTCTTCTTCCGATGAAGAAGAGGGACCAGCTCTGAGTGGCACTGTGGCTTCTCTTCAGAGGCAAGTGGAGACCCTGAAAGAGAGAGTTGGAGTTTTGGAAACTCAGCTGGCGAAGCGAAAGGACGATTTCTCTGTTCTCAGTCACCGGGTGTGGGAACTTGAGAAGAGGAAGAACCTGACGGATGTGCTGAAGGATGAAGTGGATGAACTGCGGGAAGAACTTCGAGCAGCGAAGAGGACCCGTAGGAGTTAGATTGTTGTAGCTTCTATTTTCTTTCATTTCTGATGTCAAAAATGTTTTTAAATTCGAATGTATAAACTTTGGAATTCAATGAAATGCAAGTTGGTTTAAGTTCTTGTCTTATACTTCGAATTTAATGGATCTTTTGCATCAAAATATGTCGAGAAGAGGAGCTAGGAATGGTGAGGGGTTGGATCTGGAGACCGAACTTGCAAGGGTTTACCAGACGCTGAATGCAGTGGCCATGAACCAAGGAAGGGGGCCGGTGAATCCAGTGCCCGAGGCGATTAAGCTGGTGGAATCATTCAAGAGAATGAAACCACCTGTGTTCGAGGGAAAGTCAGACCCAGATGCGGCTGACAACTGGATTCGGCAAGTGCAGACGATCTTCGAGGTGTTGGAGACACCGGAGGGCAGCAAAGTCAAGTTGGCGACTTTGCAATTCGAGAAGGATGCGGCTGTTTGGTGGCAGTCGGTGAAGAGGACTATGGGAGTGTAATACCCCGCAAAATAGCATATGGCTATTTTGCGTTGTAACTCGTGCATTAACTAAGCATTGCACACGATTACATTTCTCTCCTAGAAATTATCAGTTAAATTGAGAGATTTCAGACATACGAGCTGTTCTGAATCCGATGAAGTGAACTCGGAATATCGTCTCAATTAAACTGTAGTTCTGTCCCGATTGTTTTGACCAGACAATTGTGGGAGGAAATTATAATTTCCATAAAGCATGTATTTTATAGGGTTTTAATTTATATGTATGGTTATTTTCAATTAAGCTAGTGCGTGGAGCGAATGTGAGTTGTATTTGTGCACTAGGGTATGGTAACCTAGGGTATGGTGACCTAGGGTTCCTTAACCTAGCATAGGGTTAGGAACCCTAGCATCATGATGATCATGGTTTGATCTTGATAAAGATCCAATGGTGGAAGTAAAACACCATGTGAAAGTTGACTTGGAATAGGAAAACTTCCAAGAAGTTTCCAAGGAAGCTTCCAAGAAGATTCCACTTATGAGTTGGCTTCATCTCATCCACACACTCCACTTCATCTCATCCACACACTCCACCCTTCCCATCTTGGCTGGCCCCCATAAATCCCACCCCCATCTCACTTCACTCCATTTCAAACTCCATTTTCATTCTCCTCCAAAGCTTTCTCCACTCCTCTTTGTTCAAAAAAAATAATAATAAATACATATATATGTATGTAGGAAAGGAAGAAGTCTATAAGAGAAGGAGTAATATAGAAGGAGTGTAGAAGAAGTGTTGGCCAAGGATTCTACAAAGAGCAAGGAGCAAAGGAGAGCAAGCAAGCAAGCTAGGAGCAAGGAGATTTTTCTTGCAACTACAAGTGGGTGATCCTTGAACTCTTTTGTATTTATTTTTGTTTTGATATGAATGGATGAGTAGTAGTGGTAGACATGATTTTGTTGCCATGTTTGAGTATGAGGAATGCTAGGAAAAAAATAAATTGCATGGTAGAGAATTATTCTTTTGAAGTTTGATAGAGTAGCATGATTGCGAGGGTATATTGGGGAATTTCTTACGCCCAAACGGTTGAGAATCTTGGGCTAAAATTCTGGGGTATTGTTCTTCTATGTATGTAGAGTATCCATGATTTATTTCGTAATATTTGGATGCATTTTGGTAGCCCGAACAGTGGGACCAAATCCGGACAGTAAGCAGCCAGAATGGCTGCTGGCTGTGATGATTTTTGGGTATCTTTCTGATTTTGTATCTCGGAAACGAAAAGTCATTTTGAGTTGAAAATTTTTGTGGATGCTTTTGTACATGTCTACAACCATAGTCTTAATTTTCGTATTTTTCCGAGGTTGGTTGATGCCCCGGAAAAATTGTAGAACGCGACTGGTCCGCAGGTGTCGGCTGAAGCTGACTGCGCTTTGTGCTGAAGTTCAAAAAGCCATAACTTCGTGTACGTTTATTATTTTGCTACGAAATTTTGGGAGTAGCATGGGGTATGAGTCTATTTGACGAATCTCAAATTTTATAATTTTTAGAGGTCATTTGATGAGGTTTCAAAGGTAATTAGTGAGGGGCAGTGAATATTCTGCTGAAACAGAACGGCTGAAATGTAGCCATGTTTGAGGAGTCGTAGATCGTTGTGGGAAACGAATTTGAATGTGAATTTTGGACACGATGAAATGGTATATGTGTAGATAGAGAATCTCAAATTTCATGATCGTTGGACTTAGGGATATTTTACTAGTGAATTTTAAAGTAGGGTACGTTCATCCTAGTACGAGTTGTCTAGTTTGTGGAGATAGATATTCCTAGACTTATCTGTTAAGAATTTGGGCGACTGGCCAACTGGAGAATTGCAGTAGGGAATCATAACTCTCTAACCCAATTAGGATTTGTAATTCCAGGTTGTAGGCTATAACTTTCCAAGGTGGACAGATTCGGCTTTGTCAATGAAGTATTGCTAGAAAAATCAACCCTTCCCGTGTGATGCCCCCGAGGAAAATTGGTGTCTGTGAGAACATTAAGAATTGAATCTGAGGACGTATTCAAATGGGAAGTTAAGGTAGACAATCCCACCTTCCCATAGGATCCGAGATTGAGTGATCTCGATAACCAAGCGAACTCTTATGATATTGGACAAATGCAGCAAGTGTGAAAAGGAACGTACTACCAAGAGTATATAATGGTTATTTGGATGTCGAGATGATTGAACTTGAGGAATTAGTCAACTGAAGAATTGTAAACTAGGGTCTTACCTTTCCAGAGTTAGAGATACCAAGCAATTCTGACCGTGTGCTGGAAATTATGGACATTGTGAGTTTAGCAACCTATTGTCTAGACTGACTTCAAGGTTGGAGTTAACTCGGGGACTTGAGTCCTTTAAAAGGAAATTGAGGGAATCATCGACTAGGGGATGGCAACGGACCTCCTCACCCTTCTAGGAAGATCTGAGCGTATTGGTTTCCGATGAGTGTAGCTGGGAACACAGCTACTGGTATTTCTTGATTGTTCCATCGGACCATTGATGAGGAACCCTCTGCCTACCGCAATATGGTGGTCGTGAGCTATCAGATTTGAAAGATGGGTTTTAGCATTTTGTTCGGAACTTAGGCAAGTTCCTGTGCATGTACTCATGGTGGACATGAGTGAGTTGGGATATAGCTCTGTCGGATTGTATTGGGTGTCTCGATGCCTGAGTCTGTCAAAAGTCCAGAAAGGATAATTATGTGCGTGCTTACCTTCACTAAATTATATTACGTCACCAGGACGCCGTTAGACCACTCGCTGAGGGTCACGGGCCGGAATTATTTTTGGGTCGCTGACCTACCAAGGTATTGGGAATCAGTGGATGTGATTCCAGGATGGTTGTTACCTTGACAGACCAGTCAGGCTCGACTTTGTTGATCGACACCAAGTGTGGTTTGAATAACAACATATTTTCAGTGAACTGCATTGATTAGTTTTTCTTTTATTGTTTCGCTTGAAGACCGAATTGGTATTAGGGGTGATTCCCTATAATCCAACTTGTTCTGAGAGTTAGCACTAAGTGGTGATACTGGTTGTCTCTTCCTGTCATTAGGGATACGCACTGCGGTGGGTATCTTGCACTGTTAATTCCTGAAGTACCATGGTAAGAACGGGATGCTGATATCCTGGCGGATCGGGGGTATTTTAGGACCTCCGAGGTCGTCATGTTCTATGTTGGTGGACACGAACGGATCAAAAAGGATCTTTGCGCAATGGATATACTTGCGGTATATCTGTAAGTTCGTCACAGCTTTCGAGGATGGTTCGACGCGGTAATTATTGGTGACTTCGGGGTAGCGCCCCGCATTATATTCTTTTATTTTATTTCACCTCCTCAACCATGTCATACTATCAGGAACGGGAAGTAGACCAAATTAGAATGCATTGCATAGCGAGGGTTCTAATCCCTAAACATGGAGACAACGGCTTGATTTGGAAAGTATGTAGTATGGGATGCATACATTTCCAAAGTCTCGCTTGCATTAGACTAAGTACGTTGGCTTGACCTAGGTCACATGTAGTATGGGATGCATGTGCATCCAGAATCTTGCTGACGTTAGATTCAGTGCATCTGTTCTGTACCTTGTGTTTGAATAGACTTTAAGTTAGATTAAGTGCATCTGTTCTACACTCTGTATTGTTGCATTAGTCTCAGGTCATGACATACACGAACACTAGGAAATCAGGATGCACGTTGAAATTTCCATTCAAGATGAAGTTGTGAATGTGATAGTTTGAGGATCGCTGTTTCCTTATCAGCATTGCGTCAGTAGAATTACTGATGTAACCCACCTTTTAGGTACATGGATATCAGGTCATGAGTATAGGAGAGCCCAAGATCAGCAGGGCATCCAAGTAATGGCAGTATGCGCGTCTACCCTTCGAGCAGGTGCAGAATCATCAGGGTCGCGTAGCAGGAGGCTCAAGCCGAGGGGCAGGTCCCAGAGGGGCAGATATACCACTCAACGGAGTTTCGGCAGTTACCAAGGGATTGCCGATCTGAAGACAGCCAATGGCTTCACAAGAAATGTTTAAGTATTCTTGTAGTAAGTTGTAATAAAGTATGTAATTTGTATTCCTTGTTCAAGGACAATTTGATATTTGTAATTATTAATGTAATTACTCTGATGGCAATAAAAATGTTTAAATTTCCACGTTATTTACTGTGTTGAGATGCATTTGAAGGCAATGATCTTGGTGATGTCACGGATGTCCGATAACGGGGATCCGGGTCGTTACAGGGAGGCTTGTTGCTCGGCTGGGAGGAATTTCTGGAAGAATTCCGCAGCCACTATTTCCCCTCCGACGTCCAGGAGAAGAAGGCAATGGAGTTTCTGTCACTTCAGCAAGGCAGCATGTCAGTGAGGGAGTATGAGACTAAGTTTACTCAGCTCTCCAGGTATGCTCCAGAACTGGTGATAGATGAGGCGAAGAAGGCTCGCAAATTCGAGCATGGGTTGAGGCCAAGCTTGAGATCCCAGATGATACCTCTTGGTATCAGGCGATTTGACAAGCTGGTCAAGAGGGCGGCAGCAACGGAGGCGGATATGGAGCAGTTCCATGTTGCTCAACACCAGAGGAACAACTGGTAGTCCGGGAAGAGGCCTGCACAATCAGGGAGTTTCAAGGGGCAACCATCTGCACAAAGGTTCAAACCGACACGGGCGAACGCAGTTAGTGTAGCTGGAGGACCTGGAAACAATGTGGGAAGACGTTCTGCAGTCACCTGTTACAACTGTGGGGAAGTGGGACATTACCAATCTCGATGTCTCAAACCACGGGCTGACAATCACAATGTGCCAATACAGCAGACTGGGAAGAGGCCGTACCAATCAGGGCGAGTATTTGCCTTGACGGAAGCTGATGTTGAGGAAGCAGATCAGATCATCTTTAGAGTTTTTGTCATTTCTCCTTCCCGTTCATATTGTGAAACTGTTATGTAATGGTGTGAATTATGTAACAGGAGAACTTTATCTTAATGGAATGAAAGCTGTTGTGTTATTCGATACTGGATCCTCTCATACTTTTGTGTCTCCTAGATTTGCTAAAGTGTTGGGAGTGGAACCGAAGACTTTTCCAGGCAAGATCTTAGCAGTAGCTACTCCATCAGGGGAAACTTTGACCACTGATCGGTATTACGCTGATTGCGAGATTGTGATTGGAGATAGAATCTTTGGCATTGACCTGATCGAGCTGACTATCTTGGGAGTCGATGTTATCATTGGCATTGATTGGATGTCGGTGTACAGTGCAAGCATCGAGTGCAAGACCAAGACCGTAACAGTGAAGGCTCCAGGTGGACCTGAAGTCACTTTCCAAGGGAAGCAGAAGTGTTCTAAGCTGGTGGCAACTATCCGCAAGGAAGAGACTCCTGTGGAATTGCAAGGGATTCCTGTAGTTCGGGACTATCCGACTGTGTTCTTGGAAGATTTTCCTGGGTTACCTCCGCATCGTGATGTAGAGTTCAGCATTACTGTTCAGCCGGGAAGTGCACGCATTTCTAAGGCACCGTATAGGATGGCTCCAGTGGAACAGGATGAGGTGAAACGGCAGATTGAGGAACTATTGGGAAAAGGCTTTATTCAACCTAGTGCGTCACCTTGGGGAGCACTAGTGCTTTTGGTAAAGAAGAAGGATGGATCGATGAGAATGTGTATCGATTACCGAGAGCTGAATAAGGTCACTGTTCAGAATAAGTATCCGATTCCTCGAATTGATGATTTGTTCGATCGTCTACAAGGAGCAGCTGTATTCTCCAAAATAGATATTCGATCAGGATATCACCAAGTGCGAGTGAAAGCTGAAGATGTGCACAAAACTGCGTTTAGAACTCGGCATGGGCATTACGAATTCTTAGTTATGCCATTCGGAGTGACGAATGTACCCGCAATCTTCATGGACTTGATGAACAGAGTTCTGAGGCCGTTTATTGATTCTTTCGTCGTGGTGTTCATCGACGATATTCTCGTGTACTCCAAGTCAGAGGAGGAGCACACCGAGCATCTGGCAGCAGTTTTGCAGAAGTTGGAAGAGCAGAAGTTGTATGCCAAGTTATCCAAGTGTGATTTCTGGAAATCTAAAGTAGCATTCCTAGGTCACATCCTTTCTAAGGAGGGAGTGGCAACTGACCCTCAGAAGATAGAGGCAGTGAGAGATTGGGCTAGGCCTACTACAGTGAAGGAAGTCAGAAGTTTTCTTGGGATGACTGGATATTACAGGAGATTCATTCAAGGTTATGCTCAGATAGCTGTACCGCTTACTGGACTGACCAAGAAGAATGTGAGCTTCAAGTGGACTGAGCAATTTGAGGCGAGCTTTCAGGAGTTGAAAGATAGGCTGACTACTGCACCTATTTTGGCTTTGCCTAGAGCAGGTCTTGAGTATGATGTTTATAGCGATGCTTCACATCGGGGGCTTGGTTGTGTCTTAATGTAAGAAGGTAGAGTAATCGCTTATGGGTCTAGGCAACTACGACCGCATGAGAAGAACTATCCGACTCATGATCTGGAGTTGGCTGCGATTATCTTTGCTTTGAAGCAATGGAGGCACTATGTGTACGGTGAGAAGTTGAACATGTACACAGACCACAAGAGCTTGAAGTATATATATCAGCAGAGGGATCTCAATCTGAGGCAGCGGAGATGGTTGGAAGTGCTCGAGGATATGCGACCTGAGATCAAGTATCATCCTGGAAAGACTAATGTTGTTGCTGATGCACTTAGTCGCAAGAGCAGTTTGGCCAGTTTGATTACAACTCAGAGGCATCTGATTGAGGAGTTGGATCGAGCAGGTATTGAGGTTGTCTTGCAAGGATTGGGAGCATCTTTGGCTCAGTTGAGGCTTCAGCCTACTTTGAATGCAAGGATCATTGCAAGTCAGAAGGTTGATGCTGATATCTTGGAGATGAAGGAGCAGGTTGGTGCTGGCAGGTTGCCCGGATTTCAAATCAGGGATGGAGTGCTGTGGTTCGGAGATAGGCTGTGTGTTCCAAATCAGGTGGACCTGAAAGAGAGTATTCTTCAGGAGGCGCATGCTACTCTTTTGTCGGTACATCCTGGGAGTACTAAGATGTACAAAGACATCAAACAACATTTCTGGTGGTCAGGTTTGAAGCGGGATGTGGCTGATTTTGTTGCGAAGTGTGAGGTTTGTCAGCAGGTCAAAGCCGAAAATCAGAGACCCGGAGGTCTATTACAGCCGTTACCTATTCCGGAATGGAAGTGGGATAACATCAGTATGGATTTTATCACGGGATTGCCTAAGAGTTCTAAAGGCAATGATGCGATTTGGGTTATAGTCGATCGACTAACCAAGTCCGCTCACTTTTTGGCGATGAAACTCACTGCTTCGATGGACAAGTTGGCTGAGATGTATGTTGGTGAGATTGTCCGACTTCATGGTGTTCCCTCAACTATTGTGTCTGATCGAGATGCGCGGTTTACTTTGCATTTCTGGAGGAGTCTTCAGACAGCTTTGGGTACCAAAACAGATTTCAGCACTGCTTTTCATCCGTAAACCGACGGGCAGACCGAGAGAGTCAACCGTATTCTTGAGGATATGCTTCGGTGTTGTATACTAGACTTTGGAGGCAGTTGGGAAAGGCATTTACCTTTGGTGGAGTTTGCCTACAACAACAGTTTTCAGGCTAGCATCGGGATGGCGCCGTACGAAGCTTTGTATGGCAGGAAGTGCAGAACACCGGTTTGTTGGTATGAAGTTGGGGAGCGGCAGTTGTTTGGTCCTGAGCTTGTGCAGCTAACTTCTGAGAAGATTGATCTGATCAGGAAAAGGTTGGTAGAAGCTCAGAGCAGGCAGAAAAGCTATGCAGACAACCGGAGAAGGGACCTTGAGTTTGAGGTTGGTGACTTCGTCTTTCTGAAGGTATCGCCCAGCAAAGGTGTGGTTCGATTTAGCAAAGGCGGGAAGTTAGCCCCGAGGTTTATATGCCCGTATAAGATATTGAAAAGGATCGGGAAAACTGCTTACCGGCTTGAATTACCGGGAGAGTTGTCTCAGGTGCACAATGTCTTCCATGTGTCTATGCTGAGAGGTTATATTCCAGACCCGAGTCATCATTTGCCTGAAGTGCCGGAAGGTTTACAGTTAGACCTGAATTACATCGAGTCTCCTGTCGAGATTGTTGACCGTAGGGAGAAAGTCTTGAGGAATAAGACGATACCGATGGTCAAGGTAGTCTGGAGAAACCACTTGGTTGAAGAGGCTACTTGGGAATCTGAGGAGAGGATGTTGAAGGACTATCCTGAGCTTTTTGCTTGATTGTATCTTTGTATCTTTTGTTTTTTTGTTGTGTTGTATTTTCTGTTTTCTCGCTCTTGACTGTAGTTCCGGGGACGGAACTATTATAAGGAGGGAGTGATGTAATACCCCAATTTTTCCTAATATATGAAGATTATTTATTTTGTTGCACGTGGTATGAACGTGTAATATCTTGGCTATTATTTTCAACATGATAAGTAAGAGCATTGTTTTTATAAAGGATTTTTCCCTAAAAGCCCAAGTGTTAATTTATTTATCTCTTCTACAAAATAATTATTTTGGCCCAATTAATTTTAGCCCATGAATTTAAACTCTATTATTATTTTCTACAACTTGTAATGTGTAGCATCTTTTCTTTTTACCGGGTATGGATGTACAAATTGTGTAGGGTGGTTTGTGTGTGCACGTGCACTCAATGTACACGTGCACAAGGCACAAGCTTGGCCGGTTGGGTGAGTGGGCTTAGATCATGGGCGGTTACATATGAGGTGTGGGTAGTTTTACAACTTCCTAGTGAATCCTAGCCCTTGATTTTCCAACTCCCTAGTGCATCTTAGCCCTCAATTCCCCTTATATTCTAGTATAAATACCCCCTCTCTTTCCCTATCTCTTTTACACTAAAGTTATTATTGTAAGAGATGCATTCTGTGAGTTTGTGTGTGGGAGCTTTTCTGTGGAGGCCGAGTAGTAATCTGAAGGTTTCGGTGTGGAGCAAAGGAGCAAGGAGCGAGGAGTCGTTCACTGCACTAAGGAGCTTTTTGCTGGATTTCGTCTATTTCTTCTATAAGGTGGGTGTTTCTCAGGACTTCTAATGTAGGAATTATACCATGATTGTTATAATTGCTACCAAGTTATGAAAAGTAAATTTAATGTATTAGAAATTGCCTGAGCATGCTGTTGATAACAAGAACGAGTGAGTCGGTACAGTCGACTGTCGCATGAACCAGTCGACTAGTACGAGACAATTATTTTTCATGATGTGGTAATAAACATGGATGCAAATAGACGTAATAGTGTGGTCACTAATTTTATATTTTCCCTATGACACATATGATGGAGGGAAGGTGAATGGATGAAAAGAACTAGCGACGATTGACAAAACTTAGAACTGTCGGTGCAGTCGACTGACAAGGTGTTCAGCCGACTGGTGCATCGATTTAAGTATGAATATTCGGCAATTCCATGAAATGAGATATTCCATTATGTTGACCTAGTATAATGACTTGAGATTTACATCTTCATCTTCGTAAGAAAGTTATGAATAGTGTGAGTGCATGTTTAAAGTGTTTTCCTTAAAGAAAAGAACATATTAGTAATTTGAAATTCCATGCTAACAATGTTACTGAACAAGTAAGAAGTGTGGTGTCTATAAAATATGAATGTATGTATGCTGTGATGAAAGTGCATGTGAGAACGGTTGAAAAGATAATCCCTGTTTTGAATTATGAAACTGACCAGTCAACTTAGTGCGTGTAGCCAGTCGACTGAGCTGAACCTGGAAATGTACTATTAAAGAATCCCAGAACAGACGACTGATGGATGAACAGTCGACTGTCATGTGGATGACACTGTGAACATGAAAGGTTGCGGGACAGCCGACTGACTGTGTGCAGCAGTCGACTATCCCGAGTATTTATGATGAACCTGTATTGACTGTATGAGTCGACTGGTGTCCTTCCAAGTCGACTGTACAGAGTGGACTTTGGTATGTATGAGATTTCATTTTATTTATTGCTGTTGGAAGTTGTGAACTTTATGATCGAAATCTATGAACTCTTTTATGACTGTGTGGATTTATGTAAAATGAATCATAAATGGGAATTGAGAATTAAATGAACATGAAAGGCTAAGATCATGATGAGAAAGTCTGTGAGACACTAAATGAATGATGAGCTGAAAGTGCTCAATTGGAAGTTGTGAATTATAAATTGAAACCAAGAGTAGCTAAGTCTCCCCCGGCAGTGAAATGAATGAAATGAAATGAGAATTGAAAGACCAAGGTTGGTCATGTATTGAAATGGAATGATAAGTCCGGTTTGGTGGAGAGGCTAACTCTAGAGCTTTGATTTGTATTCATGATTCTAATATTTAGTACATAGTGAAGAGGTGATGAAAGTGAGAGAAAAACATAAGTTGAGAACTAGGATTTACGATGCGGGTGTGTGAGCCGCAGAATGCATGCTTGATGAGTCAAGACATGGCGCGGAATTCTACTCCAGGGGCCAGGATACATGCTTGTACTCATAGAATCATCTAGGATACTCACTGTAATTACAGAAGTAGAGTAAGTCATGGCGAGGGATTGGACCCTACAAAAATGAAGAACGGTTAAGAGGCTTGCCCTCGGACCTATGTAGTATGGGATGCATAGAATCCGAATAAGTGTGCATTAGTGTCATGTAAATTAAATAATTGCATTAAGGATTAAGTGCACAATCACGACACGACATCATTAAGAGTTCCCTTTGATTTATATTCTTAGTATGAACAAGTTTGTGATTTGTTAAGAAATGAGATTCGTTATACTGTTTCTGGCATAGAGAGGATGGCCATGTATAATTATCGTCGGTTGAATAAACTGATGTACCCACAGTTTGTATGCAGGTAATTGCATGTGTAAGAGGAATGGATGCATAAAGATTGTACCATGTTGTTGTACATTTATTCAATTGTTGTATTTTACTTTCGCTGTGCAAAAGAAAAGTGTAATATTGATGTAACTCTGATGTAAAAAGAAAGATTTGAATTTCCTTGTAAAATTGTACTCAAAGAAAGTGAAAAGATCCTGTACAACATCTCGAATTCAGTGTTTTGGAATTCGGGGCGTTACAAAGAAAGCTATCAAGTGGCTCTCATTCAATCCCCCCAAAATTAAAGGACCAGATCTAACCTCACAAAACACATTCCCCCCCCCCCAAAACTCAAATTCAAATCCTTCCAAAACAACTGCTTTATTTATTTAACTACTAGATTTGCCCGTGGGCACCTGCCTACGGCACATCTTCGAAACGATACAAAACACGAAAATCCCTGTAAACAGTAAAACAACAATTATGTACCTCAAGTTTGAATAGTATGGAAATAATTAGTTGTAAATAAAGGTCCATGTTTCCATTAGTATATGTTGAAAAATAATTATAAATGGGGGTGTAAAATCTAACTTTTTAGAACTATAAGTGTGGAAAATGACGGAATTTAACTGTTGAAGAGATATTTGCTATTTTCAATATAACATTTGCAATAAAAAAAATATAAAAATTCTGAAAATTTACAAATCTGAAATCTTAAAATCTAAATTTCTAAATAAATAAATAAAGAATGGGAGAGAGAGAGATAGGGAGAGAGAGAAAGAGATAAATATGAAAAAGTGAAGAGAGAAGAGAGAGATAGTAATAAAGTAATAAGTTTTTTACTTTTGGGGGGAAAAATTTGGTTTTTGGGTTTGAAATTTTGGGCGGAAAAATATGTTTTGTGAGAATCAATCCGGGTCATTTGTTTTAGGGGGATTGAATGAGAGCCACTTGATAGCTTTCTTTGTAACTTATTATATAGATTTCTATCTCTCTCTCTCTCTCCATATATATATATATATATATATATATATATATATATATACTTATGGAAACATGGACTTTTATACCCCAATTTATAATTATTTTTCAACATATACTAATGGAATCATGGACTTTTATATCCCAATTTATAATTATTTTTCAACATATACTAATGGAAACATGGACTTTTATTTACAACTAATTATTGTCATACTATTCGAACTTGAGCTACAAAATTGTTGATTTACTGTTTATAAGGCTTCTCATATGCTGTATCGTTCTGAAGACGTGCCGTAGGCACGTGTCCACGGGCAAATCTAGTATATATATGGGTAATACTACACCTACTACCAATTCTACTATATTTTCCTTTACTACCTTAGGTGAAACACTATTAGTGAAGGTTATTGTACAGTAGGTGGTAGAAATATCTAATAGTAGTGTACCACCTAATGTAGTAAAGAGAAATGTAGTAAATTTGATAGTAGTATTACCCTATATATTTTTTTTGACTGGCAAAAGGTAGGGAAACCCTACCTCACAAACTATATATACTAGATTTACCCGTGGCCACGTGCCTACGGCATGTCTTCAGAACGATACAGCATATAAAAAGCCTTGTAAACAGTAAATCAACAATTATGTAGCTGAAGTTTGAATAGTATGACAATAATTAGTTGTAAATAAAAGTCCATGTTTCCGTTAGTATATGGTGAAAAATAATTATAAATTGGGGTATAAAAGTCCATGTTTCCATATATATATATATATATATATATATATATATATATATGGGTAACTTGCTCATTTACTAAATGAGCAAGTTGCTCATATCCCTTTTACCCATATATATATATATATATATATATATATATATATATATATATATATATATATATATATATATATATATATATTGAAATATAACTATCTTAGTTTATGTTTAAAGTGATAGAGAAATTGAAAGAATTGAATTTGGAGTAAAAAAAAAGTGGGATGTTACAGTTTGGTATCAGAGCTTAGGTTGACTAGGAATTCTTGTTTATCCTAGTGATCCTGTCATGTGTGTATGGGTTCATTATTGCTAAGTCGTGGATATGATGTTTGTTTTATGTTTTGTGGGTGTTTTGCTAAGTACGGATTATGTTATAGATGGTGCAATCCCTATTAAACTTTGTCTGACTTTGGGTCAGTGTTATCCCTTAGAGCCCATGCGTATGTTTTGCATTATGGCATTGTTATGTTTTCCTTAGAAGACCCGGGCGAGAAATTGTACACCATTAAAGAGTTCTGTTATATGGGTTGCTGTGTGCCGAGTGGGGCTATTTTTTTAGAATCTTGTGTATGATTTATAGGTGTATATCCTATAGACCGTGAGGTGATGTGTTGTTGTGGTCATTATTCTATGCTGGGAGATGGGTTGGTAAGTGAAGGCCATATGCATGGTTGATGTATGGTTGAAGTGTGATGCAGGGAGGATTCGGGTGAGAAAGCCCGATGAAACCCAATTTTTGATTGTATGAAATGCCTTGGACGAAGTGAGTATGAATGTATTTACGTATCTGTTGTTTTAAGAAAATTTTAGTATAATCCGAATGATTGGAATGAATTACGGAATAAGGTGTATGTATAAATGGGAATTAGTGTTCAGTGTTGGTGTGATATATATGACGATTAAATACTCGTGTTTCTTGTGTATTTATATAAATTTATAGATGATGGATTAGTTATATATATATGGGGATGAGATTTATGGAGTTCCTACAGATTGGTTAGAGGCAGTGAAGGAGGTTCTCGTCATAATTGTAAACTTGGTATTCGTGATATGGATGGTTTATGATAGCGGGTGATGGAAATTGCTCAGTGTATTCAGTATATTGTCTATCCCGGCGGCATGAAGATGTATCAAGATTCTAAAAGAATATTTTGGTGGCCTGGAATGAAGAAGAATATTAGTCATTAGGCGAGAATGGATAATCCTCTTTTGAGGTGTGTCGTTGACAAGAGAGCAATCAAGATGTCAAGTTGATCAGTTGTTGAAAGTTCAATAAAGTGTTCATATTAATAGCTATATTTGGAACATTGGAAAGTTGGTGAAGAGTAAGTATTCAGAATTGTTTGAACGGTTTAACTCCTTAGCTCAAGGACGAGCTTCTTTTGAGGTGTGTAGAATGTAACACCTCGAATTTGTAAAATACCGAAAATATTTGTTTTTATATTTTTGTAGTGGTGAAAATTAGTTTTAAGTTATATCTTATTGTGTTTACTTTATTTTATAATTTTAGAGAATTATTATGAGATATTTTAATGTATTTTGTATTGGTAAGTATTATTTAAGTGTGAGAGTTGGGGGTTTATTTGAAATATTGTGGAGTTTTGGGGGTTTATATGTAAATAACCTCTTAAAGAATATATTTATATTTTATAAAAAAACCTAAAATTTCCCAAACCCCCCAATTCCTCTCTCCTTCCTCTTTCTCTCCCTGGTTTCAATCCCGACAAAAACACCCCTACTGAAACCCATTTCGGTTCAACTTTTCCCCGCCCAATCCACTTCGATTCTCCATAGTTTTCAAATTAATTCTAGAGTATGGCTAAGTGGAGGGTGCTCTTCAACGTGGTAGCGTCGGTTTTTGGGATTGGCTTCGTAAAGGTATATTAATTTGCACCTTTATCTATTGGGTTGTGTGCTTTATAATTCCTTGTATAAAAATCATAGTAGTTAGATGCTTAGAGTTTGCAGAATATGCTTAAGGTGTAAGATTTCAATTTTAATAATAATAGTTTGGAAGTTTTCCTAACATATGGTTTGAGTTTAATAAAAGCATGGCTATTGTATACTAAGAACTATTAAGATGATGTGTAATTATATGAGATTAATTTAAACAATTGTTTGATAATTATAAGGAACTTTCCCGTTATAAAAAAATTGTGAAAATAGGGTTTATTGATATGGAAAGGTGATAAGTATGGGAAATCATGTGTAAATACTAGACTTTGTACCCGAGATGTGTGAGTGAGTTAGTTTTGGGATATATAAGGTAATTTGGGTTATTTTACCTTTAAAATATGAAGTATTGATTAAGATTCCTCCTATTGAGGGCAAATTTGGGATTTGGTTATTGAACCAGAGATTGGTTGATTTGATATGCCTATGTAGGTTGAATAAGATGTGTGAGTATGTATGATGTGCGTTCAGGGGATAGATAAGGTATATTTTGAGTAAATGACTTACGGGGTGGATAATTATCTTAATAGGTATGAACAAGTGATGTTTGATTAGAGACCGGGTGAGCGAGGATTGTCTTCTGGCTGGCTTGTCAGGTGAGTATGATCTTTTTATTTTATGTGCATAATGTGCTATGACAATGTTAAAATATGGTTTGCTGTGTGTGAAATGTAAAGTATATTGAATATAGAAAAATTCGTAAGAATGATACGGAGTAAATTATGAGGTGTAAGAAATTAGTATATATATGTATGTGAGTGTGTTGATGCTTGTAGATAGATATCTATATGCTACGGGGCTGTAATGATCAGATATATGTATGTGAATGTATGCGTATGTGTGACGTGTGATCTCATGACTAATGTGATAAGATGGGAAGCATGGTGTGTGTAAATATATATGATATGTAAATATGATATGACAATGTGATGTGATAACATGATGAAATGATGATATGGTGTAGGTGTGTTATGCGGGTGATAAATTGGAAATTTTATGTGATAATGTGATGCGAAATTGATATGATGTGTGTGTGACGTGTGGATGGTAAATGAGAATTTTATACGATAATCGATGAGATTAATGGCTTGTGTATGCTTATGTATTTAATGGTGTTATATGAATTCATGTTATATTATAAATGCGAAATTATATTATAAAGGAGTTATATTATAAAGGAGATATATATGTATTTAAAGGAGATAATTTAATATTGCAGTGCCGCACAATCTCCCAGGAGTTTGGACTAGACCCCACAGGCCCGGGATACACCCGGGAACAGGAGTTATATATTGCCCCAAATTTTATATTTGGGGATCAGGAGTTATATATTGCCCCAAATTATATTTGGGGATCAGGAGTTTCCCTTACTGGTATAAGGCTAGGAGGAAGACGTAGTCTTGGACGTGTAAGACTCTGTGTGAGCATCGATCCGCGTGTTATATATTATTTTTGACTAGCCTTCTGGCTTTAGTCTTGGTTGGACAAGTGCGCAACCGTACTTTCAATCCAGCACACAAATAATAGATGTAGGACACCTGGATCTGGGTGAATTGGTGGGTTTGCAGGATTGAAATGTACGGGGGGAGGCACAGAGATCCCTGTGTTGTGCGAGGAGGTCAGTTATGTGGGCACTAAAAAGGAGAAAAAGATATGTGTATTTGATGCGTAAGATCTGTGTGGCAGCAATATGTGTATTTGATGCGTAAGACCTGTGTGTCATCGATTTGTGTATTTGATGCGTAAGACCTGTACGGCAGCGATGTGAAGTGAATGTGATGCGTAAGACCCTTGGTGGGCAGCAATCTGTATTTTGACTGAGCTATCGGCTTCAATTGTGTGATGACATGGACACTGGTCGACAAACTAATAAAATAAATAAGTGTAAATAAGAATGAGAAAGTAAAGAAAGTGAAATGTGAAAGTGAAGAAAGTGAAATTGTGAATGTGAAAGAAAGTGATTGTTAATGAAAATAAATATGACGGGATACGAGTTATGAGTTTGTGTATGGAAAGAAATGATAAATGCAGTATGTGGTTAATTTAAAATGAAAAAGTAAAAGAGACATGTGTTAATATGCATAGTATGAAGTAATTGTATTATTAAAGTGATTATTAAAGTAAAATACAGTATAATATGAGTTGATACACCTTGGAATTGTGTCGAGAAACTACCCGCCCGCTATTTCTGTGGAAATGGTGGGAACTACCTGTCTTGGCATAATTCGCAGGGTGAGTTAGCATAATATTGTAATGAATAATGGAAATGAAGAATAAAGTAAAGTGAAGATGAAAAGTAATTGAAGTGAATATAACCAAGCTATCGGCTTGGGATGTGATGTGATAGTACCCAAGTTTTACTTGGGGTGCGGTGATTATTACCCAAGCTATCGGCTTTGAGGTGTGATATGTTATTGCCCAAACTATGTTTGAGATATGGAGGATATTGTGATGAGAATGAAAGTGAAATTAATGGCAATTTGAGTTATAAGTGAAGATGAAAGTAAGATTAATTCTCAATAAGATTGAGTAGTAACTAAAGTGATATAACGGGATGAGAATTAGTTATAAAACATGCTTTTGATGCAATAAGAATGAGCATTCACATAAGTGATACGGTGATGATGTGATGAAATGCAAGCAAGTCATAATGGGTAGTGAGATGTTACGTTTGTGTGATACGACATGAATGAATGTGGTATTATGAGAATGAATGCATATGTTTATGATGTGATATGTGATGTAATACAATAAAATAAATATATGTACGATGAGAGGTTATGAACATGGTTATTAAAGAAAGTATGTTGTGATATGAGTTTGTGTACCTTGGAAGTGTGTTGGGGAACTACTCGCTCCCTATTTCCGTGGGAATGGTGGGAACTATCTACCTTGGCACAACTTCCAAGGTGAATGGGTGAGTTGATGATATGATACAAGTAAATGAAGCGCATGGCTAAATAAAGATGAAGAAGAGATGTAGTAACCTCATGTGATTACATATATAAATAAAGAAATGCTGATGTGATGATAATTGTGGAAAGATGAATGTTTGTGTTAGAGAATTCAAATTGAAAAGTAATGGATTGTATGTGATTTTGTATTCTGCAAATGTAAATAAGGATATATCTGTGATTAGGGTGATGTATATAGCGAACTGTGTGGAGTTATGGATATGTATACAGTTGGATGCAAAATTGAAGAGTACTTTGATATAAAGTCGTATTGGTGATATTTTTATGTTCAGACTCCTGGTTAAATCTTCTTATCTTTATGTTTGTAAGTTCAATTCATTTTCTTTATACCATTTAATTTATTTATTAGATTAATAATTCTACTCACACCCGAAATGACTAACCCCTTAGTGTTTGGGGGGTTAGGGAGTCCCCGGACTACCCTAGGCCCCTACTGTTACAGGTCCTTAGCAGTGCAGAGGTGAGGCGTAGATTTCCTTGAGTGAAGTCTTTTACTTTAAATTTTATGTATAAGTTCAGTTATGTGAATAGTGGAATTTATGGTTTAAATTGTATTTTGAATGTATAAGCATGTAGATGATGATGATGAGTATAGTGCGGAGTGGTATGGTATGTTTGTGACTCGTACCCATCTCGTTGTGGAGTACCAGGCCCTGTGGTATGTTTTACAAAGGTTTTTCTAAAAAATTTACCTCATTTTCAAAGAAATTTATGATTTTAATTGATATTTGATATTCTATTATGAGTTTGGCCCCCGGAGCATGATATTATATTGCCTGTGTGATTCTGCTCATTTTGGCCGGGGGAGCCCATGATATTATTGTTTGTGATGTGAGCTACGGAATTTAGAACAGAATTCCGTAAGCTTTTTGTGTTTCGGGGCAGAAATTTCAGGGGAAATTCTGTCAAAATTTTCTTTGAAATATAACTATCTTAGTTTATGTTTAAAGTGATAAAGAAATTGAAAGAATTGAATTTGGAGTCAAAAAAAAAGTGGGATGTTACACTGAGTTAATGAGGATCAGTCTTCCTCCTATAGATAGCAACCTTCCCTTCCAGGTAGATAGTCTCCTCTCAATTTTTAAAAGAAGAGGTTGCCGATCCCTCTTGCTTAATTTGCCTCTGGTCAAGGGCATGCCCAGATATTTGGTGGGTAGCGAATCTTGTTTGCAATCCAGAATATGAGAGAAAACCTGGAGCTTGGCCTTTGAGGACCCGAAATAGGTAATGGAGGATTTTGAGAAATTGATGTCTAGACCTGAAATATTAGCAAACATATGAAGTAGTAATTTCAAATTAAGCACTTCTTGTTCATCACCTTTGCAGAAGATAAGAGTGTCTTCAGCAAATTGGAGTATAGACAATGAAGCTAGAGAACCCCTGAAGCTAGAGCTGAGAGAACGTGCCGATGCTTCTTTCACATCTTAGCATTTGGGCCAGCACATCCACTGCCAAGATAAATAGCACATCCACTACCCTATATATATATATATATATATATATATATATATATATATATATATATATATATATATATATATATATATATATATATATAGGGAAAGCTTCGGTTGTGCACCAGCCATGTGCACTCGCTCTCAGCCATTCGATCGCCCTTTAGATCATGATCGCGATCTAACGGTTGTTGGAACCCCAGCTCTTTTCACTTTCGTTGAGGGGTATTTTGGTCATCTCTCCTACCTCCCTAACTCACGAGCGCTCATCGTTCTCACTTCTCTCTCTCTCTCTCATCACTCTCCTTCTCCTTCTCCTTCTCATGACTTGCCAAATTTAAACCCTAACATCGAAAATTCCCTAAACACACTGCAATCAACTTCGCAAATCCAAACCCCATACCTCATCGAATCTCTCTCTCTAAACCCCCGTCAATTCTCTTCTCAACTACACCATTTCGGGAAATCGACGAAACCCTAGCTCCGAATCTCATCGCTCCCCCTTCATTACTCGCTCATTGGAATTGAATTTAGTTTTGCTTATTTATTTCACTGACTGAGATAGGTATAAATTTTGCTTTGATCATTTTCTTGATGGAGTTGAATGTTTAGAGAGGGAGAGATTCTTATCAATTTGATCATTTTCTTTGAAATATAACTATCTTAGTTTATGTTTAAAGTGATAGAGAAATTGAAAGGATTGAATTTGGAGTGAAAAAAAAAGTAGGATGTTACACTGAGGTAATGAGGATCAGTCTTCCTCCTATAGATAGCAACCTTCCCTTCCAGGTAGATAGTCTGCTTTCAATTTTTAAAAGAAGAGGTTGCCAATCCCTCTTATTTAATTTGCCTCTGGTCAAAGGCATGCCTAGATATTTGGTGGGTAGCGAATCTTGTTTGCAACCCAGAATATGAGAGAAAGCCTGGAGCTTGGCCTTTGAGGACCCGAAATAGGTAATGGAGGATTTTGAGAAATTGATGTCTAGACCTGAAATATTAGCAAACATATGAGGTAGTAATTTTAAATTAAGCACTTCTTGTTCATCACCTTTGTAGAAGATAAGAGTGTCGTCAACAAATTGGAGTATAGACAGTGAAGCTAGAGAACCCCTGAAGCTAGAGCTGAGAGAACGTGCCGATGCTTCTTTCACATCATAGCATTTGGGCCACCACATCCACTGCCAGGATAAATAGCACATCCACTACCTATATATATATATATATATATATATATATATATATATAGCTTCGGTTGTGCACCAGCCGTGTGCATTCGCTCTCAGCCGTTCGATCGCCCTTTAGATCATGATCGCGATCTAACGGCTGTTAGAACCCCAGCTCTTTTCACTTTCGTTGAGGGGGTATTTTGGTCATCTCTCCTACCTCCCTAACTCACGAGCGTTCATCGTTCTCACTTCTCTCTCTCTCTCTCATCGCTCTCCTTCTCCTTCTCATGGCTCGCCAAATCGAAACCCTAACACCGAAAATTCCCCAAATCCACTACGATTAACTTCGCAAATCCAGACCCCCTACCTCATCGAATCTCTCTCTCTCTAAACCCCCATCAATTCTCTTCTCACCATTTCGGGAAATCGACGAAACCCTAGCTCCAAATCTCATTGCTCCCCCTTCATTACTCGCTCGCTGGAATTGAATTTAGCTTTGCTTATTTATTTCACTGACTGAGATAGGTATAAATTTTGCTTTGATCATTTTCTTGATGGAGTTGTATGTTTAGAGAGGGAGAGATTCTTATCAATTTAAGGAGTTGTATCCTTATCATTTAAAAAATTGCTAAATTAGACCGGTATTTCTCACATTGAGAAGAGTTTAAAATTTGAAGTAACCTAATGTATATTTTGTGCTTATTTGTATGTATGGTTCAGGCTAGGGATCTGTAGAGAGAAGATCGGCTTCTTCAGTTTGTGGATCAATCAATTTTAGCGGAGAGCAATGAATAAGAAGTCGACAAGTTCCTGAAGGTATCTTTTCTCTGTGTGCAAGAGATACTCAATCTTAGACCGCCAATGTCAAACGTAGTAGTACAGATGCTCACAACTACAGTCTAACACCAACAGTTTTCAGATTTGTCATCTAGGAGTGATGTCCGATCTTCAACTACTAAAGCTCGGCAAAATGCCAGTACTTACATGCACTTCTACCTGTCACTCTCCAGATGAATCAGGATCTTCTTCATAATCGACAACTGAGACATCTTTGCAGTCATCAAAATGACTTTTCATGCCAGAAGATTTTATTTGAAATAACATTCAGTTATCCATAACGTTTAGCAGATGACAATTTTTTTTTTTCATTTTTGTCTTTTCTTTTTCTGTTAGATTCATTCATTTTATATGTTATTTGGGTTCTTGGAAGCCAAAAAGCTTAGACAGTGCAGATTTTGATCTTAATAAGGGGCAATATAAAACATAAATACTGTGTTAATCTCCAGATCCAAATTAGGACTTGGATATACCAAGACACTGATATTTTGAGGAATCTTGCAGATCGGGAAGTTATGTTTATGTTGTTTATGAGCATTATGAGTTGTGTTTACATCTTTATTCATGGCTGCTTGAGATGTGCATATGTTGTTTTTGAGCTTTCTGAGTTCAATCACGCTGATGTTTGGGTGAATGGGAGCAGGATGCCTTCAGCTTCATTGGTTAGGACTGAACCTGCACTTGAACAAGGAACTTCACCTTGAGAAATGTCATTTCAGTTTTTTCTTGTTTGCCATTTCCTTCTTGTAAATTAAATTGAATTGTTAAAAAAGACGATAGGAAGTGTTTTCTTATTTTGGGTTTTTTCTTTTTTTTTTGTCGAAAGGTTTTTGAATTGATGTAGGTAATGATAACATTGCATGCGGAAATAAATTACAAGTCTGTAGTCATTATCTGGATCAAGAACTTGAATTGTTTTATGAAGATGAAAACAATTGTTACGAAGGGAAATAAGATTGTAGCCAATGCTCGCAGAAATGTTGGAATTTGAATGCATTAAAATATTAGCATATACAGATATCAATTGATGATTTGATGCATGTCTGAATTTCAGATACATGCATGACCACCAGTACAGAAAAATACAACTAATATTGTTTAACAAAACACCCCCTTAATGAGTTATATATAACAAATAATTTCCCATCTTAAAAGATTGACATGAACAATGACAGGAAGACTCGCGATGTTTACGCTTATTTCCTAAAAAACTAGGATCAGCGCCATAAATTGACTTGAAATGGAAACATGAACTCGTTGCAATTGAGCCAATAGATTCTTGCCAGTACTTTGAACATAAAGAAGAAAATTGATGTCAAAATATTCATCTTTACCAAAGTAGAAAATAATATCCTCTCTTAATAAAATGTTTTATCACAAAAATGTACAACAAGCATTTCCGATGGGTTAAATACTTAGAAGAGCAACCAGTTAGGAAAAAACATAAAAATCAGAAGGACAATGTATGAAAATTTTGTCTTGATGACAATACATAAACAATACAAACAGAGCTAAAATTGTACAGGGTAAAAAAAACAGAGTTCAGAGTTCAACAATACATAAAGAGCGCTGAATAACACTATTTTGGCTCAAAACATGTCTGGAAACAAACTCAAACAGAGCTCAAATTGTACAGGAAATATCATTAACAAAGCTTAGTGTTCACAAATACATGAAGAGAGCAAAATATCACCCTTTTTTTTCTCAACACATGCCTAGAAACAAACTCAAACATATCCAAAGAAGAACAAATATCATAAACAAAGTTTATTGTTCAGAAATACATAATTTTTCGGTTTTTATAACACTATGGCCGCATCTAAAAAAATTGTATATTTTCCTGCTGCATGCATCAATTGCTTCATTTGCTGCTGGTCTATCGATTTTCTTTAATGCTGCATGCTTCATCTGCAATTCCAAAAAAAAAAATCAGTGTAGAATGGCATTACTACATATCTAACATAAAGCATGATGCATAAACAACTAGAATTTAGGTAAAAATAGTGTAGGCTCAGAACATGAATTCACAAAGAGCATGATGCATCAAACTGTAACAACTTAGGGACTTGGGAAGCATACGTGTATCAAGCATAAATGTAACCCCCACCTAATAGTTGTTGTCCAATTGGTGAAACCCCCACCTCGTCTGTATAACACAATGCCATGACTAAAGTAACCGAAATCAAATATTCGACTTGGGAAACAACATAAACAGAGCTGAGAGAGCATGGACAAAATGCTCAGTAGGCCTAAACATGCCTAAACAATTTATGCTCAAATGCTCACTTTATGCTAAAAAAATACTCAATAGAATCAAATCCTCAAATAAAGAATAACCTCAAACATGCCTAAACAATTGATCCAAAGAAACAATTGCACTTAACAATCAGGCATCATAGAAGAACATAATTATACTTGTCCATATAGGTGGGGAAACACATAATTAAACTCGTGAGGTAGGGGAGATGACCAAAATACCCCCTCAACGCAAGTGAGAAGAGCGGGGATTCTAAGAGTTGTTAGATCGCGATCATGATTTAAAAGGTGATCGAACGATTGAGGGCGAGTGCACATGGATGTATGCACCAGACGAGTGCACACACCAGACGAGTGCACATGGATGTATGCACCAGACGAGTGCACATGGATATATTAACTAACTCAACCAAATCTTAAAAAGTAAAAAAAAATAAAAAATAGTAGGCTCAGAACAAAATATTCTTACTAGGGCTGCATTGGAGTGCCATGACAACTAGTTCAAATGTATAAATAATCAAGCATCAGTTCAAATGCATAAATACACCCTCCATATAAAATAGGAAATCATATGGTCAGATACATCAGTTCAAATGCATAGGGATTCATCAATTCAAATGCATCAGTTCATCACTGCCTGCTGTCGCACACACAAAAACAAGGGAGCAAATTAGTAAATAAGATTCATAGGGTCAAATACTTCCCTGATCAAATGAAAGGAAACAACAATGTTGCTCTCCTTTGATCAGGTGGTGGAGGGAGAGTGCGCAAATAAGAGTGTGCAACCGAAGGCTCCCCATATATACACACACAGAGCAGAAATATTCAGAATGCAAAAATAGGGATTCATCAGTTCAAATGCAAAAATATGCATCAGTTCATCATTGCCAACTGTCACACACACAAAAACAAAGGACCAAATTGGTAAATATGATTCATATGATCAAATACTCCCTGATCAGATCATAGGAAAGAGTCTAATAGCCGCAAGAATCAATTCATTACCTGCAAGAATCAATCCTATTAACTATTATCAAAGCAAAAGAACATTGTATCATTCACATAATACAACAAAAGTTATGTAACAAAGGGATGTGAAATATGAAATCCTAATTTACAATATATTCAAGAATTTAATTTTTCAATTGATTATAACTTTTTTTACCCTAAATTTTTTAAAATTGTAATATGCAATGCTCGAATTTTCTTGATTATAATTTTTTTCCTTTACCCTAATTTTGTTTCCACTGATCTTGGAAGAAATTAGGGTTTCAATTGAACTCAAATCAAGGGAAAATTTTATACCTCAGATCGATTCGAGATGGTGGAAGCGAGCGAGCAACGGTGAAGGGGGGGAGATGAGATTCGGAGCTAGGGTTTCGTCGATTTTCCGAAATGTGGAGTTTAGAGGAGAATCGACGGGGGTTTAGAGAGAGAGAGAGAGATTTGATGAGGTAGGGGGGTTGGATTTGGAGAATTTTTGGTGCTAGGGTTTCGATTTGGCGCGCGATGAGAAGGAGGAAAGCGATGAGAGAGAGAGTGAAAAGTGAGAACGATAAGGAGCGCTCGTGAGTTAGGGGGTAGGTCAATGAGTAGGGCGCAGTGGATTTGGGGAATTTTCGGTGTTAGGATTTCGATTTGGCGAGCCATGAGAAGGAGAAGGAGAAGGAGAGCGATGAAAGAGAGAGAGAGAAGTGAGAACGATGAGCGCTCGTGAGTTAGTGAGGTAGGAGAGATGACCAAAATACCCCTTAACGAAAGTGAAAAGAGCTGGGGTTCTAACAGCCGTTAGATCGCGATCATGATCTAAAGGGCGTTCGAACGGCTGAGAGCAAGTGCACACGGCTGTGTGCACTGGGCTAGTGTACAACCGAAGCTTTCCATATATATATATATATATATATATATATAGGGTAAAAGGGATATGAGAAACTTGCTTATTTAGTAAATGAGCAATTGATATGTGGCATGCATGTAATACATTGGAAAACTAACCATTTTAAGGCTTTTCCAATCACATGTATGCCACATCATCAATTGCTTATTTACTAAATGAGCAAGTTGCTCATACCTCTTTTTCCCATATATATATATATATATATATATATATATATATATATATATTCTCAGTATTAACTCTTTGTGAATCCCATTCTGATATAGGGTCCAGGCCAGGGGAGGAAAGTCCCTCTTTTCCCTACAGTATATTGAGTAACATATTATTTTCTTGGATTTACAGTAGATTTTAGTGACATTATTTTCTTGGGTTTTTCCATCACAGGACACTGACAAATGTTTAATGTTCACTATTAATCTGCACGTGCAATATACGTTATGATTATTAGTTTTTAATATAGTAAATAATAAGATGTAATCTGCCCTCGAACCTGAGACCTCTATTTACTCATCACATATTCTTTACAAATTATTCCTAGTGGTACAAACTTTTATTTTATATGAGTGTCACTTTTATAAATAATTATATCGTAAATAAATTTAAACATTGAGGGTTTTTGTTAACTAACAACAGTTTAGTAAATGAATGGTTAATATAACTCTCACTAAAAAATAAATAGTTGAGATTAGATGGTTAAATGCCTACAAGTTACAGGTAGTCTACAAATGACAACCCTAACTCTTCCATTATAATATTAGAGATCAGAGATATACCTTACTTACAAATTGTGATTTTCATATAACTCAATTACAATTTTAATTCAACACAAAGAAACAACTGAATTGGTAAATTCCCTATAAATTATGAGTGATGTATATAGAATATGAGTGATGTATATGAGTTGAGTTAAAATTGTGAGTGTGTTATATGAAAATTACAATTTGTGAGTGATGTATATTGAATTTAAACATTTTTTCAGTGACCATGTTGGGAAAACCCTATTTTCTTAGGGTTTTTTTTTAGATACTAGTTAATTTTGAGACGTGTATTATTATATTATAATCACGCTATTTTTAATTATTTTCTGAGTTTAAGCTAATAATTATGAAATTAGTGTATTGGGTATGTTGATTGTGGATTTCTGTTAAATTAATCCTTATACTTAATTAAGGAAGTTTTCTTTTCATTATACCCCTCCCATACCAAGATCAATAACGAACAAGAAGACTTGTTATGATAAAGAATGGAAAAGATTCCATTTTCTTCATCTTTTCTTGAATATGATTATGGGAGGATGGGGGTGTGGAGGGAATCAGGGGGGTTAGGTATGACGAAGTTCATTGGAGATAAGAGAAGGAAATATGTTTTTTTTGTTTTTGGGGAACTTTGTTTAGCTTATTAACCAAAGTTAAAGACACATTTCGACAGAAAAATTACAGTTGGGAGGCTTATTAAGATTGACATAGGTCAATTGGAATTTTTTTCCATACTAATCCAATTTTTTAAACTATTTTTCTAAGCAAGTCATCCTTTGCCACGTCAGCTATAGTTGCAGTTCTCAACTGCTACTTTTTCTTTGAATTTTTTTTAATGTTGCAGTTCCCAACTATGGTTTGAGTCAAAAATTAAAAATATTTGAGATACACAGAGGTAAATTGTGAAGACATCAAAATTCTAAATTTTTTATGTTAAAGAGATATTTGGGACTGCGGCCTCACTCATAGTCTAAAGCCACAAAACAATTATTGAAAAAGATAAAGATGGGTCCTTGTCAGCTCAAAATGCAAGAAACATTTTATCAAAAAAAAATGCAAGAAACTCAATTCATATTTGACCCGGAACAAGATTGTCCTAAATAACAAACAAAAGAAGGAACACCACCTTGTTTTCTTTTACGACAGCTCGAAAAGACAAGAAACAATATATATTAGATTAGGCGTAAGGTGGAATTAATAGATAAGAAGGAACTCAACTCAATTCAACAGGAACTCAACTCAACTCAACTGAATGAAAGTGGACATGTCATACGTAGACCTAGTAGTGTCATCGTTAGAAAGAGTGATTTGATAAGTATTGAGGGTTGAATTAGGGGTAGAGGAAAACATAACTAACTTGGATAGAAACAGTGAAAAAAGATATGGTAGCCTGTGACCTTACAGAAGATATTGCACAAAATCGAGCAGAATGGAAAACCAGGATTCATGTAACCGATCCCAACTAGTTGGGAAAAAGGCTTTGTTGTTGTTGTTGTAAAACACAAATTCCTATATAACCCTGTTTTAAAAATTATAAACTATAATATCCCTCAAACTTTATAAAAACTGGATACTTCACAAAAAATAAAGATACTAAGATTAAAAACCTTTCAAAATTTAAAATAAGACACGTTGACAAAAATTGATAAAAAGAAAGCATATAACTGATAACAAAACATCAGAATATTTATAAATAATAAGTAGAGTAACCGAAAAACTACCTAAGAAAATACAAAAAGTAATAGTATTCAATGTATTAGACTATAGAAATGAAGAATCAAGTTGGTATTACCTACACATACCATCACACAAAATATTAAACTCTAAGAATTATATGGGTATAGATAATATTCCAAAAGTAGAAACATCAATATATAAATTAAATTAAATTTTTTTTTTATGAATTTATATGATAAATATTCAAGACTTAGAAGAAAATTATAATGGCCCAGAAATTGTAAGAGATATAAAAAAATACTTAAAAATTATCAATAACAACATAAAATAACTAAGAGCATCTGTACTCGTTCCCTATATTTCCAAAATTTGGAAAATATAGAGAACGAGACGCTGTAGTCGTTCCCTATATTTCAAAATTTTGGAAAAGAGGGAACAATAGCCGTCTATATTTGAGAGAAGATATAGGAAATTTCCAAATATAAGAATCGAAAGATCATCTTGCGTCTGATCGAAATAAATTGTCTCGGATGCAAGATGATCTTGCGTTTGTAGAATAAAAATATAAAAAAATTATTTAAAAAAACAGGTCGGACGCAAGATGATCTTGCATCCGATCAATTTTTATAAAAATAATGTGTCGGACGCAAAATGATTTTGCGTCTGACTAAAAAAAATTGCCAAATCAATTGGACGCAAGATGATCTTGCATCCGATCAAAATTTTAAATTAAAAAAAATCACGGACGCAACATCATGTTGCGTCCCAAGACTTTTCCACCCATTTTGACATTTTAATTTTTACGGAATAGAGCCTATAGGATTATTTATGCATATAAAGTTAATATGAGATTGGTTTGATTATTTGATCAGGGGATGAGATGGAATGGGCCTATAGGAATTATTTTGTGTTCGCATGCATAGACTTTTTTTTATAACTTTTTTCAAATGATTTTTAATTTTATTTTAATCAATGGTTGAGATTCAAAATTAAAACGATCATCCACCATTGGGTCAAATTTTGTGTTTCAACGACTACAAGCCCAACTCAAAATTCCTATTTCTAAAAGCCAAATATAGAAAATTTTGAGTCTAACGACTACAAATGCTCTAAATAGATATCTAACAAAGGACACAGAAGAAGAATTAGGCATAACAGAAGAATGTAAGAATGAGTAAGAAGTTATAAAAAAACTTAATATAAACATTTAAGAAATAGAAAATTTCATGGCAAATCCCATTTCAGAGAAGGTAGAGCAAGCCTTAAAAACTCTATACATAACAAATGAACAAATAAAAATGGATCAAGAAAAAAAATCTAGATATAACAAAACCTACAGAAAATCCAATTAATATGTATAAATATTTAAGACTACCACCTAATAATATACCTTATCACCTACAATGGAAATGGAAAAGTAGAGAAAAGTGTAAGTTAGGAAAAGAAAAAGAAAAAGAAACACAAAAATATGAACAATAGAAGAATGGATCAAAGCATCCTGAATAGTAGGATTTAGGGCAAAACCTCTCAGAAAATACATTCGAGAAATTTATAAAAGCAACCTTTATAGTAGTAGTAGAAAATTTTGGAATGGATTAATAGAAGAAGAAAGAAATAATATCAAAAATTTAAGACAAATTGATGACAAAGGAACAGGGGGAAAAAAAAACTCAACATAAAGAACCTTAAGACTAAAAGAAATAATTACAAATTATTAGATAGCAATAAAAATAGAATTCAGTATTTATGAAAAAAACATAAAAGCAAAATATTTATAAAAAGAACCAAGCAACATGGAAACTAAGAAATCTAGAAATATGTGATATGTGTTATTTCGATAACTATGCTAGTGAATTCAGAGAATATTTCCAAGATAATTATTATACAAAAGAAGAAAAAAGTCCAATTTTAGGCTCATTTTCCCTAAAAACTACCAGATCCATAGAGTATAAACATGTATAGTGCATATATAACGAGAAAGTAAAACCAGCAACAGATACTTTAGAATATATAACACAATTTGTAAAAGATTATAGGGATAAAGTGTGCCCAAAAGCTAGATCAACTATAAAATACTATAGAAGAAGCAAAACCAAATCATTGGAGATGTAATAATAGCTACAATCATATAAAAATACTTAAAAACAAAATGCAAAGATATAAACCAAAATACTAAAAACTTTGAAAAGATATAAAAACCCCTATAAAAAATAATTCAGAAGAACAAATAAAAACAAACAATACCCAGAAAACCAAAAGAAATGTAATTGTTATATATGTTGAGAAGTATGACATACATCATCAAACTGTCCTAAAAAAATGAAAAGAAAATGTAATATGTAGAAGAAATTGAAGAAATGTATAACATAAACTATAAACTCATAGAATATGAAGAAAATTGGTCAGAAATAAGTGAAGAAGAGGAAATAATGGTAACGGAAGAAGATAGTGGAAGCAATGAAGATAAAATAGAAGAATATGAAATAAATATGATAACAGAAATAACAGAAATATAAGGAAAAAGAGAAGAAAATAATGAAGAAGTAAGAGAAAGAATAAGTTTTGGCATACAAAAATACGATAAATAAAAGCAACCAAACTAGACATAAACCTGAAAGAGATATTTAAACTTTCAATATTTGAAAGAAAAAGAAATACTATAATAATAGCTAGAAATAATGAACAACTTATAGATATAGAACAAGCTCAAGAAAAAACTATAATTTCATTAATAACAGAAAGAATAATAAGACAATAAATGAAAAAAATAAGTGAAAAAATCAGAATGACATTAAGACACATACATCTTAGAGTAGTAAAAATAATAATAAAAGCTTATTTTAAGAAAAAAAAAAATAAATACACCCTTAGAAATATACCTAATGGATGATAGAATAATATCAAGTACACAAGATGCTTTAACAGAAATAGTATAAGAAAACCTAATGTACCAAAAAATAAAATTTACAATAATACCTAATTTCTCTATAAGTATAGTAGAAGAAAATCAGGACAAAAGTTTAGTTATGTATCACAGATTATCAGGAATAGAATGATAGAGAAGTGTAATGTTATGAGTATACAAATAAGAAATTTTTATGCTTTTACAAGTAAGCCTGAAGTAAAAAACAGAAATACTGATAACTTTAAAATAGAACCACTATTTCAAAAAATTATAAGATATAAACCAGCTAGAGAAAACCCTGAAATGACCATATCAAATTATATAGATTTTGATTTTAACAAAGAAAAAATTATTGCAAAAGGAAAAGCACCATAAATAATGTTTGAAAAAAATTCACAATCAATTAAAAACAAACATTATAACTGATACCAATAATAAATATATTAGATAACCAAAATAATAATCAATTTAAGATAGAAATGGAATAATATGAAAGTGGTAAATGGAACAAACAAATAGTCCTTGTAGATACAGGAGCTACTAATTCACATATTAAACAAATAAATATAAAAACAACAGAGTTGATATAATTAGAAAATCCCTAGTACTATTTAGACTACTATAATAATAGACATCAAATCATCCATAAAATAATATTACCATTAAGGATAAACAATAGAAATGAAATACTATTACATTTACATGCAGACCCAAAGCACAATATTAATGAAATGTTATTAGGAACTGACTTCCTTACATCAATACAACCGTACTCAATACAAGAAGAAAAAAATAACAATAACAGTAAATAATTAAAGTATAGTAATAAATAGAATATTTTCTAATTGTATCCATTAAGAGCAATAAAAAATACATTATACATACCAACAGAATTTGTATATGAAGGATATAAATCAAGAAACGATCATAGTCTAATAGACACTGGAGTAGGCACTAGCTCATGCCGTGAAAATATAGTATAAAAATGGAAATAAGATAGAAATAATAAAAAGCCAATAACTGGATTAACAGGACAAATCGTTATATTTGACAAGTACCAACAAAATATTATGATACAAGTAGGAAATTACATCCTCAAAATACTCATAATATACCAATTTGACGATCTGAATAATGATGTATTATTAGGAAATAACTTTTTACAACAATACTATCCTATGACTATATCAAACAGTTATTTTTATAACACCATGTAAACACCAAGTAATAGCATTTAGAATAACACAACCTTATTTGATGACATACTTACCACATATCAGAGTTTCTTCAACCCAGTGAGGTGAATATCAGTATTTACCAAATAAAATTAGAATACAGCAAATACAAAAAATAATTACATAAGAAAATTTACAAAAGCTATTAGAAGATCTGTCTGGAGAAGACCCATTAGCAAAATGACACTTAAGTAAACCTACAATACATATAAAGTTAATAGATAAGAACAAAATAATAAAAATTAAACCTATAAGACATACTCCAACAGATTTAAAAGAAATCAAAATACATATAAAAGAACTAATGGAAAACAATTACATACGAAAATCACAGAGCCCACATTCATCACCAGCATTCATAGTAAGAAAACATTTAGAAAAAAAAGATAAATCTCAAACGGTAGTAAATTATGAGGAATAAAACAAAAATACCGAAAGATATAAATATCCACTACCAGATATGCAGATACTACTAAATACAGTAAGAACAACAAAAATGTATTCAAAATTTGATTGCAAATCAGGATGTAAAGCTAACAGAAGAATCAAAACAATAATATATGGATAAGATATTTGAAAAATGCAACAATTTTATACTAGTATATGTAGATGATATTTTGATAGGATCCGAAAATGAAGAACAACATAAAAAATATTTAGTAAAATTCATAGAAATAATAAAAAATACAGGTATTATATTATAAAAAAATAGAACTGTTTAAAATAGAGATAGAATTCATAGGAACAAAATTATTGCATGAAGGAACAGAACTACAGCCACATATAGCAAAAAAAATAAAAACATTTTCAAATATTTTAAAAGAAAAAAGAGAAGTACATGCCATAATTGGACTCTTAAATCAAACAAGGGGATATATACCTAATTTATATTTAAAAAAAATGGTTACAACAAAAACTGAAAAATTTCAAGAAATGAGAATGTACCACAAAAGATGAAGAAAAACTGAAAATATTGAAACAACAGACTTCAGAATTAAATAAACTAAGATGACCTGTTAAGGAATATACATGGATAATAGAAACAGATGCAAGTGAAGATAATTAGAGAACTATTAAAATTTATAGACAAAAATGAAAAAGAAGAAAAACTAGCTAGATATACTGTAACACCTCGCAAAATTGAGTTATGACAATTTTGTCCTCGAGTGTTACACATGTGTATTTTGTACAGTTATGAGTAATATTCGTAACATATTTTTATGTAAATGTCATACGTAATTTATATTCTGACTATTTACATGTTTTCTGTTATCTCAAAACTCATTTTTATCTTAGTTCGAGCCAACTCAAATATTTATTTTAATTTTTGTGTTTTTACGTGTATTGCACGTGTTTTCAATACATGTGTCGATTACATATATTTTCTGTTACATGAAATATTTGTAACATTATTAAATATATATGTTTTGTATTTTGACTTCTTTTCGTTCTTTCAAATTAATTTTAAATATTTGGCACGTGCATTGCATGTAAAATTTATGTGCATTTTATTTCTAAAATTTTCTAAAAATTTTGCATATTCATTCTCATTTTTTAAAGTTATTTACTTTGATTTTTAAATCCATAGGCCCTAATCTATTTTAAAAGCCCATTAGAAACTAAATTGCAAAATAGAAGCCCATGATAAAATTCTTTATTAAATACACATTTAAAATTGTCACCACACTTGTCATGTAACAAATATATACTTTTGGACTATAAATAAATGAATGAGAGTGTGTGTACATAGAGTGCACATGCACAAAAGTGCACATGTGGAAAATCCAAGGGTTGTCCAATTCATGAAGGAATGAGAAGGGGTGGGGGTTTGTGGAATTGATTTTGTGAGTCGGTATTTACTCTTGATAATGTGTATTTATTTTGGGTAGTGTGTGGCTCTTCATGCACCCATTTAGTCCTATAAATACCATTCCATTGTATGTGTGATTTTCACAAGAATCAAAATAATCAAAAGAAAAGAGAAAGAGAGAAAAGAAAAGAAAGAAAGGATAAAGAGACGAAGTGCTCAGATTTCTTCAAGAGGAGGGAGCTCGACTTTGCTAAGAAGAGAAGGAAGAGCTTTGGTGTTGGAAGTAGGAGCAATCTTCTAGGAGTTCCTAATTTCTAGTTCATCGAACTAAGGTGGGTGACTTCCTGAACTTTCTAAAATGTTGTAACATACATGTGTAAAAAAATTGTTGTATAAAATTGATTATATATATGCGTTGTGGTTAATTTTATGATGATATTAGTTAGAATGTCTAATAGATATGATTATGAAACGAAATGCATTCTAGTTGAAAGATTGTCATATAGATAAGTTGAAATGGTGTTGTTTGGGTGCATGGAAATACATCATGATTAGATTAAATGAATTGGATATAAATTTGTACACAAAGCTGCTAATTTATGCAAAGAAAGTTGCTGTTTTTAATATTAGTTGCACTTCAGAAAAATCATGTTTAATAAAATAGTTGGAATCTAGAATTAAATATTTTATGGGAGCATCTTGTATATGTCACGATCATCCCTTTAAAATTTCATAATATTTGGATATTGTTAACTATTTTAATAAAATCTAAACTAAGTACTGGTTGGCAGTCGATTAGTTACTGGAAATCTGCACACATTTCGGTATTTGATCATTTCAGCAACTTAAATGAAGTATTTTGAGAAAAGTCAGAACAAAGAACTTGTAGTAGACTCATTAAACTTTCTGTAAAGTCTAAGAAACCAAATTTTCACAAATAATTGAATTTATAATGAATTTTACAAGACTGTACAATTGGCAGTATTTCAGTATTTCAACCCCTATTATAGATTTCAAAGAATTCAGGATTATAGATGCAATATTTTGGAGAAACTTATAGCTAAAAAATTGTAGTAGTGTCACGCCCCACTTCCCAAGAAAGAATATGGAATACGGATACGCGACACAAGTCCAGCGAATGACTTTCACCATTCATAAACTGTAAGGATCTTGACAATATATACAAGAATAAACAAGAGATATACAAGAGGAATAGTCAATCACGCATGAATAACTGAATTAATAAAGTCAACATGATTACTTGAAAGGAAACATGAATATTAAATTTCAAATAATCAAGTCTGGAACAAAATACAAGTCTGGAACAAAATGCCCAATACAAAATCCATGTAGCAATTACATTTATCCAAAATGAACAACAAGAATAAATGGTAGAAAGATCTTCAGCCAACTAGAATCTTTGGTCACCTACTCCATCGGGCAGCTGATCACCAAAGTCTGCAAGTGACAAATTTGCAGGAAAAAGAAAGAGAAAACAAACGCCTGTCAGTGCAAGTTACGGGCCACTTGTAGTGCAGGCAACAAGTACAGAAAAACAGATAGACAAGTATAAGTAATAGCGGAAGCAAGTACAGAAGTAAGCATGAAAGGAATGTGACAATAAAATTGGGGCAACAGAATTAAGTAGCATGGCAAGATAATCGGGTGCAAGTGGCATGTAACAAAGTGTCAAGTAGCATGCAAACGAGTAATGAGTAACAAGTGTCAAGTATCATGTACAAGTAGCACATTACAAGTGTCAAGTGATCATATTATTCTCAAGTCTTGCATTTATTCCTAACTATGTAGTACTTCATGCATCCAAAAATTTTACCACATGGTTGCTACATTCAAGCAAGTCGTGTTTTAGATTTCATAGTGGATCATAGAGGACAGTGTATCCAGGGACAAGTATCAAGCATCAAGTATCAAGTATCGAGTATCACGTGTCAAGTGTAAAGTGTGCAAGTGTCCAGTAATCACGTGTCAAGTATCAAGCATCAAGTATCAAGTATCAGTAGGATCTATAGATCCCCTTCCGAGTACACGTCTCTGCATTTTCAATTATTAGATCTTTCCCTTTAATCCTGGATTGGTTTATTATTATTATTATTTAAGCCAAGTATGGACGTGCACAAAAAAGGTAAGAAACATGGTAAGATAACAAGGGACAAGTATAAGTTAGATAAAGGACACGAATAAGTGATAAACGACTCATCAAAGGCTAGGACAACAAAACTTTCAGTTCTGGACATCATGACAATACTGCACCAAATCTGAGTTTTCCGTTGCCACAAACATGCAAATCTAGATCCGTTAGAAAATCTAGAGAATAGACTCTCAGCCGAATCCAGCACATATATACAAGTCATATTATAATCACAGAAACAAGGTTCTTAACAGAATTATATACAAAATCATGTTCAGCTAGAAATCACAAGGTTGTATTCACAAGCACGAAAATGGCACAAGACTTACTGATTTAAATCCAAGAAAAATCTGGGGTATCCCCTAGTATGTCTAGTATCAGCAAATAATATTTAATAATATTCCAACATAGATAGTATAGTCAAATAAATTCGGGAAACCGCAAGATACAGTAAATTTGTAAATATGAAATTCTTGACACAGCAGTACTAAAACAGCAATAGATTATAAAGTATAACTCGAAATCCAAATCTGTCGAAAGGGTGGTAAAATAGATACAGCAGGCTACATTTTATGTTGACAAAGTTTTTACCAACAACAGCTAGACTCATGTTGAAATTATGGTTTTTTTACTGAACAACATGAAATTCTGGAATATAGTAGTTTGTTCACAAGTCTAGAATAGTTTATAAATTTCATCAAATAAATCTACAAAAATTAGGGGTTAATCCCAGTCAAGTCTATTCAAACCCAGAAAAATATTAGGTCCAAAATTTATCTTTAACATCACCATTAAAATAAACAATTATACAGAATTTACATAAAACAAATCTATATTTTTCTATACATCTGTAGTAAAACAACAATAACTCACACTTCACAAATCGAAACTGAGATTGTCGAAAATTCTAAAAATAGGCAGCGAGATCTACAATTTATATCCACAACTTAGTTTCATTTACTGACCTTAACATGTTATAAAATACAGAACATAATAGGGCAGTAGAAAAAAAACAGAAATCTTTCTCATGCATTAAATCAAATAGTTTATATGCAACAAATCCAATTTAAACGAAATACAAAAGACGGTATAATAGATGTCCAAAACAACGTGGTATGGGTCTTAACAAATCTACCACAAGATACTACGACTAACAAATCAAGTATGCAAGATTCATACAACATATCATGGATCACAAACAACATACATACATGCATCAAGAATCTAGTTAGATCTAAATTATTTTCATGTCGTGTGGTAACAAGGGACCACTACGGATGGATCAACAAATAGAGACAAGATCTAATAAGAGTTTTTTATGAGAATGAATCTAGGAACAAAAGCCACACTATAGGCGGTATTTGGTACTTGTATATACAACAAAACTAATACAAGTTACTTGCCTTGTAATTGTTCACGGATCTGACGAGAAAATGAGAATAATGGAAATAGATTTCTGGGCACGAACACAATACCACGAGCGGATCACGAACGAGATGAGCAAGATGATCACAAACACATGATCACGAATCCATCACTTATGGAATCAATCACAAGCACAACAAAGAGAGGCAGAGACAGCCAGGGTGCACACTGCAAATGGAAGACGACAGCGGCAGGGCGGCACAGTAGCAGCAGTAGGCAGGCCGAAAGGGGGCACATCGCTGGGGGGCTGGCGATGGCTATTGTTGTTGCTGTTGTCGACTTCGGGAGGAGAAGGGAGGGAGAGATCGGGGCTGTCGAGGTGGCTGTCATGTGGCGCTCGGGAGGAGGGCAGCACAGCAGGGCCGCAGCGGCTGGGAGGGGATCGGGTGCAGCGTAGGTCGGGTGAGAGAAAGGAGATAGATGATGATTAGGGTTAGGATTTGGAGATAGGAATTGTAGCTAGCAAAACAAAATTTGTTGGGAGTTAATGATAGATTTTTGGCAAGTTGTGATTTGGAGAATCAAGAGAATATGAGGAAAAGATATGATCTGACTGTTAGGGAACGTGAAGAAAATCTGGGGAAGAATGAGTCAAAGAAGAGGGCATTGGTTTGCGGGTTAGGATCCAGTAGGACGGGTAGATGGGTTCAAATAGGGTAGATTGGGTAGAAAACCAGATCCAACGTAGAATTTAAATAAATAGGCAATTAGGCCATGAAATACAACAAATGAGAAATAATAAATTATCCAGAGACAGAATAATAGGCAAAAAAATGAATCTCGAAAGAATTAAACAGATAGATGAATATATAAATGCTGGAAATGAGAACAAAATACACAGTTCAGGAAAAAAGAAGTACAAATAAATAGAATACACTGGGAGCAAGAATATAGTACAAAAATATAGAAAATGGGATACCGGAGTTACAAGTAGACTTGTATACCTTTATTTTGATCTAAAGAACACAATGTTTTGTGAAGTATATAATTTTCTATGATTTTTACAAGAAGCATGAACAGCAGTTTTCTGGTTTTGAACTTACTGTTTTGCAAATGAATTTAGATAAAGTAATAGGGGATGATTCTAAGTATTTTTAACTAAAAAGTTATAGTAGAATCTATTATGAAAATAATGGATATATCTTTTGAATAGAATATTGAGATTTATAATTGAAACATGGATGAGTATGAAAGGGGTTTTATTAATCAAAATGAACTTTGTATTTGGAATATATTCTTAAAGAATAAATATATGTAAAAATAAATTTTTGTAAATCAAAGGGACTTGGTAATGAATTTTTGATTGTGTGATCAACCAAGAAGTGTATACTTCATGATTGGTAAATGAGGATGAATGAAAGGATTTGAATGAAATATGACTACATGAATTTGAGAACGTGAGTTATAAGGGTATGAGTACCCCAAGTGGTTGAACATGTAGAGATGTTAATTCTAGAGGTTTAGTGAGACCCATGTACCGGCAAAAGTAATGGAAATGATTATTGATTTTGAGAAATGGCCAATATGGGCTATCGTTCTCAGTATTTTTTTTATGTAAGACCGGTAGGAGGGTAAGTTAGCTTTATGTGGTATTATTTATTTATGTTTAAACTTAAGAATTTGCACTAAGGGGAGATGTAATAAAACTTGGGCAAACGTAAGTGGGGTGCGTCTATATAGTCGGGCTGTGGATTCCGGAACTATAGACCCAGTCGGGCGGTGGATTTCGGGACTGTGGTTGCTTACGGAGCAATACGAGCCTCAATTAAATCCGGGATTATGATTGATCAGGTGGTGGATTTCGGGATCATGATTAGTCAGGCAGATAGTAGGTAGATCTCCAATATATTCCGGGGCTAGAGCGACACTTACAGGATGTTCACACGACGAGGATTCTGTATAGTCGGGCAGTGGATTCTGGGACTGAAATCCATACTCGTGGAATGACTAAACCTTATTTTGTTACCGTAGTAGGGTTTCATGGCGAGGGATTTAACCCTATAATGTGGAGTATGTAGGTGCTTGCCTTCGAACCTATGTAGAATGAGATGCATAGAATCTGAATAAGTATGCATTAGTGTCATTGTAGTATAACATTTGCATTAGGCAATAAGTCATTTCATACACTGTCATGTTTAGGATAGTCACTCTTTATAATTTTATATGCATTCAAGTTTGTGTTTGCTAATGTAAGAGATTTCTTTATAATACAACATAGAGAGGATCACTATTTATAACATTGCGTCGGTTGTAAGCAACTGACGTGCCCACAAAATTTTCAGTGCAGGGCTGGGATTGGCAAGGACTTAAAGATGGTTGATGATAAAGATTATATTCATGATTAAAGCTTCCGATGTTAGAGTTGTATTTCATATTGTATTTTATTTAATTTCTGCTGTGTAACTCTGTAATAAACAATATGTCTATAATGAAAAGTTTCAATTTTGTTGTAAAATTGTACAAAATGAAGTAAAAGATCTTATTGTACTACGAATTACATGTAAATGGAAGTCGGGGTGTTACATATACTAGTGAATCATTTAAACAAACACAACAGAATTATCACATAAATGAAAAAAGAATTATTAGTAATCTTAAAATGCATAAAAAGTTCGAGTTATTCATAATACATTCAAAATTCACAGTAAGAACGGATAATACCCAAGCAAAAACTTAGATTAACAAAATAATAAATCCAACTATTGCAAATAAACTATTAATAAGATGGCAGATGGAACTAACACATCATGATTTTACAATAGAAAATATGAAAGGAAAGGGTAACATTCTAGCGGATTTTATATCAAGAAACTGACAATTTTGCTTTTTCGGGATGGAAAATAGAGCCTAGCAAATAGAACAGGATATAGTTTTCCTCAAGAAAACTGTGAAGCAAATGAAAGGAGCATTTAATCAATTATAATTACAAATATGCGGACTCCAAAGTATGTTCTACTAACACATAAATCAACATGCAACCACAGAAAATATGGTGGACAATTTTGGTAAAAAAATGAGCGAAATGGGCGAACCTACCCATTCCCTAAAAGAAGAAGCAAATACGTTATCAAATAAAACTACGTACAAAGAGACATTACTCATTGAGAAATCTCCTACCAAAGTATCAAAGAAAATATTTTTTTTACAATATATTGAGAAATTATGCTAAGTAACCGAGGTGAACTCGTTCATCAAAACTATATCATAGCAGTATATGAACAAAGCCATCATCCTACAAAGATCCAATCTAAGAACAACGAGAGCACAATTTGAAAGAGGACTTATTTCATTGTATCTATCTGTTCAGAGAATGTAAAGAACTTATCCAATTGCCAAGAGAAATATATAAGGCAGCCAAGAATTATTTTGGTCTAACAAATGCCTAAAAAATACATGTTATAATGTATTCGATAATCCCTAAGTATCTTTAAGAAAATGAAGAACTTTCAGTAGAACATGTTATAAAAATAGGGATGACTACCCAAGTAATATATTGAGCATCTAACATTGTGCCATACAAAGCTGAAGAATTGGAGAAGCTAATCCCAGAAAGAAGGGCAATGAGATTCAGAAATATGTATTATGAACTAAAATACATATAGTTAAGAGACAGTAACATATGGATCTATGACAGTCAAGACCCAGAGAAAATAATTATGTACATCATAGAAAAGATAAAATAGCCAGAAGATAAGCATGAGCTGTTTGACAGCTGGTACCAAATACTATATATACGAGCAATGCTAATGACAGAATAAACAGCTGGATATTACTGTAGCCTAATGAAGACAAAGAACCAGCATAAATCTGGAGCATGTGAAGATGTCGATCAGGAGGAATCACTTTTTCTAGAGTAGTCTACAATGATGTAAGCAGTGACGAACTTATCTCAATGATGTAAGCCATGACATAACTAGAGCAATAATTGAAAATGATGTAATGAATGATGTAAGAACTCAATAATGTAAAGTCATCCATTTGTCTATAAAATGGCAGGCTTAGTAAGGGAGATGTCAGACGATATAGGAGAAAATTTTTGTATAATTTTGTAAGAAGAGTTTAGTAAGCTTGGTATGTAGGAAGTCTCGAATGAATAAATATTCTCTTTCAATCAGCTCTTTTTCAATATAAGGTATGAGTAACTAATCTCTCTCCCTCAGGGATAGTTTTGTAAGGCTCTGCCTGAATAATCTTGCAAAAAGACCCATTTGCAACCTGCTATAGTTAAGTTGTACACATAGTAGTAGGAAACGAGCTAGGTTGTGGTTGCATGTACTGAAGTGCTACTAGTTGTTCCAGACGTATCATTTGCATAAAATTCTCTTGAAGAACATAATAGTCCCGGGATGAGAGTAATGTAAAAGGAGTACTGAAATCGGGGGTGAATATTAGAGGTATTTTATCCACTGGTAGTAACTGGTACAGAACAACTCAAAGAGGCTTAGTTAGGTCAGAAGCATGTTGGGGCCCTTTTGTTTGACTTTTTATGGTATCCTTAGAAATCTCTCCCTGCTCTTGATTTCATACTTATTGTTTCAAGTTTTAAATCGATAGGATCACTAAAAAGAAGAATGTATAATGATAATAGTTCTAATCATGAATTAATTTTTGAATTAATGACTAACTATCAAGGAAGTGATAGAATGTGAGTTTTTGATGTTTATTATCCTCAAAGATTAACAAACTTAGTTGATTTTTATGAGTTTAAATTATTTTTGTTTAGCTTATAACGAGTAATAATTATAAAAATAAATCAAATTAATCATGAAAAAACTAGTAATATAAATGTCCAAATAGTTGATGACCTAACTTTCCATGAAAGATCTTTATTATTTTATGAAAATGGAGAATTTAACAATTATATATGGAGTCCTACAACAACATATATGCAATATCTTGAAGAAAACTATAATCACCGTATTCGTTCTTTTCATTTTCCCCCCTTCATAGTAATATTTTATTTGCTTTGAATAAAATACTTTATTTTTCCTTGATGGAATGATGGAATAAGTGTATGCGGATGGTGATGTTGCACCCGTGGTTGTGCGAGACTTTCTGGATGTTTTTCCTGAGAAATTGTCGGGATTATCGCCAGATTGTGAAGTGGTGTTCAATATTGATTTTCAGCCGGGTGCATCTCTGATATCTGAGAGTCCGTACAGAATGGCTCCCGTTGAGTTCGCTGAGTTGAAGGAGCAGATTCAAGAGTTGCTAGATAAAGGTTTTATCAGGCTGAGTGTCTCGCTTTTGGGAGATCCGGTACTGTTCATCAATAAGAAGGATGGTAGTCATAGGTTGTGTATTGACTACCATGAGTTGAATAATGTCACAGTGAAGAATCGGTATCCGTTGCCAAGGATTGATGACCTATTTGATTGGGAGGCGCTTCTGTATTTTTGAAGCTGGATCTTCGTCCTGGTTACCATCAGGTTAAGGTGAAAGCCGATGATGTACAAAAGACTGCTTTTCATTCAAGATATGGGCACTATGAATTCTTGGTGATGCCTTACAGAGTTAATAATGCTCCAGATGTGTTCATGAATGATGAATCAAGTTTTCTCTTCCTTTTTGGACAAGTTTGTTTTGGTGTTCATTGATGATATTCTCGTCTATTCTCGGAACCGTGATGAGCATGCTGAGCACTTGAAGGCCGTTTTGCAAACATTGCGAGAGAATCAGCTGTTTGGGAAGCTTAGCAAGTATGAGTTTTGGCTGGATTGTGTGGCATTCTTAGTCCATATCATTTCTGGTGATGGAGTTTCTGTCGATCCGTTCATGATCTCTGCAGTTAAGGATTGGCCGACGCCGAAATCAGTATCTGAAGTTCAGAGTTTTCTTGGTCTAGCGGTTTGTTCGGGATTTTTCGAAGACTACCGGGAAGTTAACCAAGTTGATTGAGAAGGATCAGAAGTTTGTGTGGGATGAATCCTGTGATGAAGCCTTCGCTGAATTGAATCGGTTGACATAAGAACCCGTGTTGACTATACCGGATGGATCAGGAGGTTTCGTAATTCACTGCGATGCTTCAGGAAGAGGCTTAGGCGCTATTTTGATGCAACGAGGTAAGGTTGTCGCATATGCATCTAGACAATTGAGGCTGCACGAGAATAATTATCTTACACATGATTTGGAGCTTGCAGCTGTGATCTTTGCCTTGAAGCTTTGGAGGCATTACTTACTTGGAGACCGAGTGGAGATCTTCACTGACCACAAAAGTCTCAAGTATGTGTTCACTCAGAAGGAGCTGAATATGAGGCAGAGACGATGGTTGGAATTGATGGCCGATTATGATATGAGTTACCAGTATCACCCTAGTAAGATTAATTTAGTGCCTATTGCTTTGTAACACCCCGCAAAATTGAAATTTACAATTTTGCCCTCGTGTGTTACGCACGTGTATTTTGTAACGTGTTCTCATCCCGTATTTTGATTACCAACTATTTTTATATTTTCAGTATTGATTTTTCTCTATTTTGAGTCAACTAAAATATAATATTTCAATCTTTGTATTCTACGTGCTTTTTACGTGTTTTTCAATGCACGTATTAATTACATATTTTCCGCCGCCACGGGTGATAATTTCTGGGTTTCAATTATTTATTTTTATGTTTTCAAATCTATTTTTATAAAACGGGAATTTATTTTCTCTCTATTTTGATTAAAATGCATTTTTCGATTTCCTGCACATATAATGCACGTGCTTTCTATGTGTTGTGATTTCATCATGAAATATATGTATAAAATTAGTAAATATAATTTTTCTTACGTTATTTTTTATTATATTTTAATAATTTTTGTTGATAAAAATCAATCTCGCATTTTGATATTTTACGTGCGGGCACGTGTTTTCGGTAAACCGTATTTAAGCATATTTATTTTTCAAAATAATTTTTGGAGTGTACGCAACACACACGTGATCTTCAAAATAATATAAAATAGTATGATATTTATAGTATGCTATTGTAGGCTTAAAAATGAAATTATGCATGAATGCATGCTGGATGGTGTAATGATAATATGAGTTATATATATACATGGTATGTGGTATTCATGGAATGGGGTCCACGGGCTGAATGAAGCACAGGTGGATGCTTTGGCTCGGTCAACAGTGAGAGAGGATCAAGCACAACACTGGTGTGCACTACAAGTTACCAAAGGATTAATGGACAATTTAATTATAAGGCTAAACTAATGTGGTATGTACATTTGTACATGCATCTATACACCTAGGACCGGGTCCACATGGGTATGACCGGATTGCATGTAGGGGAGAGGAAGAGATGGTCCGGTTGAGGATCTTTAGAAGAGGAAGAGGTAGGGGGTTATGGGAGTTACAAATGTGAAGAGGTGGACAAATGAAAAGATGGGAGTTTGGGAAGTTATGAAATGTGAAAGGTTGGAGATTAAATTTAGCAATTTATTAGGTGTGAAATTATGCAATTAGAACCCTAGCAAAGACCTATAAATAGTCCACCATTCTACTCTCTTCTCACACCAAAAAGTAATCAAGAAATAAGGGAAAGGAAAAGAAAGAGAGGAGAGTTTTGTGCTTGAGGCCATTGCTAGGAGGAGAAGAGGAATTAGGAGTCTTAGAGCTAGAAGTGGTGATCATTCTTTCAATTGTTCAAGCTTTCAAGGTGGGCGTTCTCCTACTTTCTAATTTTTAGAATGTGCATGCTAATAAAAATGAATGAGTAGTTTTGAGGTGATAAAATAGAATTACTATACTATGAATGTGGTGAGACTAATAGTGAATCATGCTATGTTGATAAATGGATTAATATTATGTTTGTGGGTGATCCTATACTTTCTAAATTGTAGGGAATGCATGCTATTATGATTAATGAGTAGTATAAATTTTGATGTGATAAATTAGAGAGCAAGTCCATGTTTTTAGGTATGCTAAATTGTAGAGATGTAACTATTAATTAAGAAACAAATTGATATCATGAGAAAAAGAAGTAATGAGTATTTTCCCATTTGCATGTTAATAGAAACTAGTAATTGTGAAAATAATTGAAGAGATTTCCCTTATGTTTAAAAAGGAATTTTTGTAAAATAAAATGGGTATACATAACTTATTTTAACTTGTTGTAAGAGAATATAAATTTTTCATAGTTTGATTAAAATGAAGAATTACAATTCATGTAATAAAAGAGAAGAAATAGATTGAAATTTAGATAGATTATCAAATGTGAATTTTTTTAAGCCAATGAGTACTTTTCAGTCTAAATAAACTATTGGTAGATTAATGAAAATTTTGGATCGAATGAAGAATTAAGGTTTTATGGAAGTAATAAAATAATAGAAAGTCGGACAAAAGCCACCGAAGTGTCCAAAACAACTTTTTGTTTAATCTTTTAAATGAGCACAAGATTTGAGAAGTTGACATAAGAGGTTTCGGTGTGTAGTTGAGACACCAAAGTCCAATGGACTTACTGGTTAGTTGTTGTGGGTTTATCTATTTGACTGTGGTTGTGTGTGTGACCGGGGGGTAGCGGGTTCGAAACCCAGAGCACTTATTTTTGACTCTGAGTTTCTGAGTTTACTTTTCTTCATTTATGAATATTGCAGTATAGTAAACTTTAGTTATAAACTTTAGTTTGATATGAAATGGATTGGATATGTCAGTATAGTAAACTTTAGTAATTTAGTTTGATATAAAATGAATTGGAAAATAATAAGAGATAATATAAAGTTTCTTGTATATTCTTTTTTGTGAATTGAACTTTGTAGTGAAGAAATGTAAAGTATTAATTTGTGAAGTGCTTTTGAGGAGATTGTACTTTTATTTTGTTTAAGAAATGTTTGAAGTAAATTGAGACACCGTAAGAGCTTGGATTTATGATAAGATTTCATGTAATAAAATTGTGTACCTGAAAGGAATTATTTTTCTTATAAAGATTCTGAATGAATAATTAGATCATGAATAGTGCTAAAATGAGACATAGAACAAATTATGGATAAGTTAGAGACATGAATATAATAAGTTAAGACATGATTATTAAAGGGTATGTGTACCCATGTTTCTTGTACATGAAAGATTTATGATTTAGAATTAGTAAGACCTCGGTTACCGGTAATTTTGAAAGAAAGATTTTGAGACTTGATTTCGAGATAATGCCATCGGGCGATCTCGTATTTTTGTGAACAAATTCGGTATGAGGTAAAACTGATTCTAGGGTGATAACATATTCATGTCTTGAACTAAAAATAATTAGGCACTCAGGTGAAGATGTAATAGACTTCTGCAAACGTAAATGGGTGCTTCTATATAGTCGGCGGTGGATCTCCGTGGCTATAGTCCCAGTTGGTGAACTGTGGTTGCTCCGTAGGAGATGGACTGTATTTTATCCGGGACTTAGGGTAGTCGGCGGATGTTTACCATACTCCAAAGAATATGTATATACCGGGGCTAGAGGGGCATTTACGGGATTATTCTCACAATATAATAGCCAGGGAGGTTGGGATCTGTTATTATAGCCAGGGAGGCTGAGATCCGTATCTGTGAAATAAATCTAAAACTTGTTTTATTACCGGGTAGTCTCATGGCGAGGGATCGAACCCTTCAATGTGGAGTACGTAGGCGCTTGCCCGTGGACCTATGTAATATGTGATGCATAGAATCCGAACAAGTGTGCATTAGTGTCATCCTAGTATAGAAATGTGTGCATTAGGCATTAAGGCATGACATACACTTATATTTAGAATAATCACCTTTGACACTTTACTTGTTCATTCAATCTTTTTGTGATTTGTTAAAGTATGAGATCGTTATACTATTCCCGGCATAGAGAGGATAGCCGTGTATAACATTTCGTCAGTTGTAAGTAACTGATGAGCCCACAGATTAACATGCAGGTAAAGGACTAATCAAGGAGTTATAAAGTGGATATGCTGTTGCTATTTGAAAGTTAAAGATGTTGCAAATGATGTTAAAATTGTACAAGTTATATTGTTGTTTTTTTTCAACTGTTGTAAGTTTTATTCTTCCGTTGTGTAAAGACCAAGTGTAAAGGAACTCTGATGTACTATTGAAAAGTTTTAAAATTCCTTGTAAAATTATACGAAGTGAAGTAAAGATCTTGTGAAATCTCGAATTTATCCTTATTTGAAATTCGGGGTGTTACATGCTTTGAGTAGAAGACCGGTTGCCATGGTTCTCACTTAGTAGGATGAACCTGTGGAAGCTATGAGGAGATTAGACTTGGATGTGGTTTTTCCTGGTTCCGAGCAGAGTTGTATGGTGCTTCAGTTACAGTCGTCTTTGGTGGATCAGATTAAGGAAGCACAGTCTGGTGATGTGCAGTTGCAGAAGTTTCGAGCTGAAGTCGAAGCTGGTTCAAGGAATGATATGGTGATTCATGAGGATGGATCTCTCCGCTTTGGGACCCGTCTATGTGTTCCGAAGGGGAAAGTCAGGCAGAAGCTACTCGAAGAAGCTCACCGTTCGCCATATTCCATTAATCCCGGTGGTACGAAGATGTATCGGGATTTGAAGTTGTATTTCTGGTGGCTTGGTATGAAGAGAGCTGTTGCAAGATTTGTTTCGCAATGTCTGATCTGTCAGCAAGCGAAAGCAGAACATCATAGGATTGCTGGACTTCTTCAACCGCTTCCTATTCCGGAGTGGAAGTGGGAGAATATTACTATGGATTTTGTGACTACTTTGCCTAGGAGTCCCAAGGGTCACAATGCCATCTGGGTGATTGTGGATCGCTTGACGAAGAGTGCTCATTTTATTCCTTTCAGAGTGGGTCAGTTTACGGAGAGCCTTGCAGAGAAGTATATTCAGGAGATTATCAGATTGCATGGTGTCCCTGTCAGCATTATATCAGACAGAGATACTAGATTCAGATCTCAATTCTGGGAGAGTTTTTAGAACAGTCTTGGGAGTAAGCTGAGATTTAGTACTACATTTCATCCGGAAACAGATGGATAATCATAAAGGACTATTCAAACATTGGAGGATATGTTGAGGTCCTGTGTTCTTCAGTTTGGAGGATCTTGTGAAGATCATCTACACTTGGTGGAGTTTTCGTACAATAATAGCTACCAAGCGTGTCTTAAGGCAGCTTCGTATGAATCTTTGTATGGTCGGAAATGTAGATCACCAGTGTGCTCGGATGACATTGGTGAGAGGAAGCATTTAGGGCTAGAGTTGATCACGAGGACTGTTGATGCAGTGGCCCAGATCAGGAAATATCTACAGACAGCTCAGGACAGACAGAGGAAATGGGCAACCATTCACAGGAGACCGTTGGAATTCGAAGTGGGTGACCATGTGTTCATCAAGGTATCACCATGGAGAGGTGTTATTCGGTTTGGAGGAAGGGGCAAGCTAAGCCTTAGATTCATTGGTCTGTTTGATGTGGTGGAGCGAGTAGGCAAGGTGGACTATAGACTCGTATTGCCGTTGGCACTATCTGGAGTGCATGATGTCTTCCATGTCTCCCAACTTAGGAAGTATGTCAAGGATGTTATTGACTACTCAGAATTATCTGTTTGACCAGATTTGTTCTGTGAGATCTATCCAGTTTCGAATTTGGACCGACGGGAGAAGATTTTGAAGAACGAGGTTATCAAATTGGTTCAAGTTGCTTAGAATCCTCACTCGCTGGGTGAGTCGACTTGGGAGCTTGAAGAAGTGATTCAGAAGAAGTTTCCCTCTCTTTTTTGTGTAGTTCTTTTCTTTTCTTCAGGGTTACCCTACTACCACTTGCTTAAATTTTGAGGACGAAATTTTATGGCAAGGTGTATAGGATTCTAACCAGCGTTTTCGTTCTGTTCATTTTTTCCCTTCATTGTAATATTTTATTTGCTTTGAATAAAATACTTCATTTTTCTTGATCATCTTAATTAATTTTGTTCATGAATTACTCTTATTCTTCTTGTTGAGCTATTTTCTTGTTGATCCCATTTTTATTTGACTGTGAGTATTTTATTTGAATCCTATTGTCTTTAAATCCATCTCTTATTGAACCCAAAACCCAACTGCATTTGTTTCCAGACCCAACCCATTATTATTGGATCCTAGCCCATTAACCCAACAACCTAATTGCATCCTATAAATAATACCCTATTGCAAACCCTAAAATACAAAATACAAACCCTAAACCTAGCCGTCTCTCTCCTCTCTCCTCTCTCTCTCTCCCATTCAGTCTTCGACCCCAACTTTTCCGCCCTAACCTGAGTTCCCCCGTCACCATCTTTGGCGACCTCACCCTGCGCTGCCATCCGTGACGCCCAACCTCCTCTCGTCGAGCGCCGCCAGACCCAACACCCTGCACCCGAACCTCCACTGCTGCTCCTTGTTTTCATTCGACGACAGCAACCCCCGACGCCTCCAACCGACGCCAGCGACATTGCCGTCGAAGCCCACAACCGAGGTCGCCATTGCTAATTGCCGCTCTTTATTGTTTCTGCTCTTAGCTATTATTGCTTTGGTTTCTTTATGCACATAGTGTGCACGTGAGTGATCGTGAGTTCGTGGGTTCGTTGCTTCGGGATTCTCATCTCGTTATTCTTTGGTATTCGAATTAATCGGTTATAAGGCAAGTCACTTTCCTCTTGAATCTTGTATCAAATTCAAGTTTTTATTAAAATTCTTGCAAGTAGATTCAATTGTTCATCGTATCGTATATTGTTCTTCCCATTCGTTGAGTATATTGAGGGTTTATATGAGCTAACCCAAATATTCTCGACTTCGTGCCTTTGTTGACTCTAAAGATCGAATCTGTCATGCATTCATATAATATTTGAAATAGGAGTTGTTCATATAATCATCACATAAAGAAACTATCGTAGAATCGAATACTAGGTTGATTACATGAATGATTGATTGATGAATTGTGTGGTTAGTTTAGTGTATGTATGTATTCTTAATAATGTTTACCATGCTATTATACCTATCATGCTGATTATAAAGTTTATTGACTAAATGAAGTGGAACCCATTATGTTTAATCGTTTTATTTCATGAAAAATATAAAAAATCTGTATGTTTACTTGCTATCTGGAGTTTGTATGACGTTTTGACCTAGTATTTGATCTCAAAATTAATGACTTTCTGAATAAGAGTTGTAGCTCTATATCTCTAGTTTACATAACATCTAACAGTTTTCAAAACAACTATCAAAACGCAACCTGATTTTTGTACAGTGACCTCTTGCTGTCTAGAATTTTGTTTTCCAGATTTCCTTAAAATAATTATATATATATATATATATATATATATATATATATATATATATATATATATATATATATATATCATTGTATTGTATGAATTGAAGTGTATGTGTTGCATTGCATGATCATAATGTGCTATTGTCATTATTCTATTCAAATTATCATTCTCTTGTTCCTCTATTGTTACTATCGTCCTTCTAATGTCTCTAATTGCATAAAGTATTGTTGCATTGATAAAATATTTAACAAGCCGGAGTTTAAGAGATTGACTTGGATAGTGAACAATATAGAAACTGTGTCGGCCAGTGTTTTATCAATTAGTTGTTGGAGCGCTAACTACGGCACCCCAATTTTTCGTGTATCGTATCAGTGTATCAGTATATTAGTGTATCATTATAATGTATTGAACAATAATATTGTTATCGTATCAGTGATTATCGTACCGATACATGATCTATAGAATTCACCACTAAATTCTACACGAAATTGATTGTGTACATCGCACCTGTGGTATGGAACATATAGGACACAGTAGTACGTGCATTAGTTAGGATTAAAATGATAAATAGACTTAAGAATTTATACAACATCGACATTGCATATTGAACATTATTGTTTCAATTGATATCGAATATTGTCTAAGTGTTATTGACATCGACCATTGAATATTGTTATCAAATATTGAATCATTATTTATAACCATTACATCGATTACCATGATATTGATTATTTCTATTATCCCATGTTATTGAATACTATTGATCCATTGAATTCATTGTTATATTGTTATTCCATTGTTCCTTATTTTCTTTACTTGCTGTCCTTGACTTGCTCTAAGGACAATTTTTCTTCTCTTTTTAGATGAAATATTCACAGGTGATCATGGAGAATTACCTGCAGGAATTAAAGAATAAGTTTTCTAAAGATTTATGCTTTCTAGTTGATTATTATTGCATTGGACTTAATCTATTGAGACTTATTATTATTGTAATTGGATTTATTATTGAATTGGGTTTAAAACCTGGATATTATTATTTGTTTTAAGATGTTGGATTATTGTATTTGGATATTTCATATTATTTTATTCCAAATATTATTGTTCATGTGGTTATTATTATTGCTTGCGCAATTATTTTGTATTGTTTATATTGTTGCGTTGAATGGGTAAACAATTTATGGATGACGCAAGTCATTCGCTGGGACAATGTCACTTGCTTGTGTTCCGTAATTTTGTAAAGCGGGGCGTGTCAAAAACAGACATATAGAGAACGAAAATTTACATATGGAAGAACCCTCATATGATAGTGATAGTAAATTATCAGAAACAAAATCAGAAGTTATAAGAGATTTTGAAGTTATGCCTGATTATTTTAATATACTGTAGAATGATAATGTATGTTATTTTTCAGAATATTATTTTACAGAGTGATATCTTTTGTAAAGTTTTTGATACTCTTCTGTTTCTCTTTTACAGACACACAACTATTTCACGCTTCGCACCTAGTTGGTATCAGAGTCTGGTTCAGAATAAGTAACTCTTACTTAATTTTTTTTATAAATTAAGCACTGGTTTATACACTATAGAATAAAAAATGTAAAATATTCAATATAAAAATAGGAATTATCTTAAAACCCGAAAACTTAAAATATTTAATAAAAGGTCACACATCCAATAGAAAATATCGTAGAAAGTATATTATAGAAATTTAATCAGAAACTAGGCTATAAGGATAAATATTTTGGGAACTAGTTCATTTTGATAAATATTTTCAAAAAAGGGCATATGGTTACATAACTCCTTGACATAAAAAACCTACTTGAGATATGGGCGAAGCATAAAAGAGGAACATCAATGCATTCACCAGCTTTTCAATAATTGTTTTGTGGTGTGAGACTTTGAGTGAGGCCATAGTTAGCCGGGGCCACAGTGAAAACTGCGATATCTCTTTAACATTCAAAATTTAGAATTTGTTTCTAAGTCTCTACCTCTTAACTCTCCGTGTCTCGGTGTTTTTAATTTTTCATTCAAGCCGCAGTTGAGAATTGCGATGTAAAAAAGATGTCACAGCTAGAAATTACTGTTTCAAAATAACTGTTTTCAATTGCGACCATAGCTGACATACCGAATGATAGCCTACTCAGAAAAATAGTTTGAAAAGTGTTTTAGCTTCAGAAGTAGTTCTAAAAAGTGGAGTACGGAGAAAAATTCGGTCAATTTCAGTCAACTGAGGAACCTAATGGCGAATAAAGTGACTGGATAGATTAGTTTGAAAGTACAAATCTTATAATGAGACTAATTCATGAAAACCCCTATTTTTTTAATCAAAGAAACAGACATGGTCCCTCTGGAGAGACAGAAATTGCAATTGATGTATTCTATGGTACCTCCCTTCTATATGATTCTTTTCAGGTAGTCATATTTGAATAAACGTTTATTACAAAGTATAGTCAGGGTTAGCAAATTTGTTCGATATGAGAACAGTGTACTGGAATTCATTCACAACCACTCCGCATCTTGGACACTCCACAATACGTCTGTATTTGCAACAATTAGAAGAATTTGCACAACTTTTAGTCATTCTTCATTGTATAAGATTGTATAAGAGCATCAACTATAGTTTTGCTAAAATCTCATAAAAAATATTTTTTAACAATTCTTATCTCCATCTCCACTATCGTTTGCTAAAAATTTAACTTATAGCAATTGAATGAACAGTCCATTGCTAAATATAGCAGTCGAATTTAGCGATTGCTAAATATAGCGGTTGATCGAAGACGGAGGATAATCCTCGATCTATTTATTTTTATATTTTTTTAAGAGGGACGGACCGAAGAAGATCTTCCGTCAGCCAACTTTCTTCATAAACCTTTTTTTTTTTCAAATTTACAAAAAATGCAACTGAATATTTACGAAAATGTCATTATAGAAATAAAAATAAAAATAAAAATAAAATGTCGGGCGGAAGAAGATCTTCCGCCCGATGAGCTGCTTCAGAAACTTTCCTTTTCAAATTTACAAAGATGCCATTAAATATTTACGAGAATGACATTATAGAATAAAAAATTAAATAAAAATCTCGGACGAAAGAAGTTTTTCCATATTTACGAAAATACGAATGAATATTTACAAAAATATCATTTTCAAAAATTAAAAAAAAAGATTAGAGGGAAGATCATCTTCCGTCTCTTCTAAATTTGGCTTTAAACGACTGCAGCGCTCTCGTTCAAATGCTATTTCCTAAATGCTATATATGCATATTTTAGCATCAACGAAAACGGATGCTCTTAGTAAGGAAATTATAATATCATATCTCTGCTTTTATCAATTCAATATCAGATAAGTAAGTTTTACCAAATATAAATATACTAGATTTGCCCGTGGGCACGTGCCTACGGCACGTCTTCGGAACGATACAACATATGAAAGTCTTGTAAACAGTAAAACAACAATTATGTAGCTCAAGTTTGAATAGTAAAACAATAATTAGTTGTAAATAAAAGTTCATGTTTCTATTGGTATATGTTGAAAAATAATTATAAATGGGGGTGTAAAATTCAACTTCTTAGAACTTTGAGTGTGGAAAACGATGAAATTTAACTGTTGATGAGATATTTTCTATTTTTAATGTAACATGAGCAATAAAAAAATGCATAAAAAATCTAAAAATTTACAAATCTGAAATCTGAAAATATAAATTTCTGAGTAAATAGAGAGAAAATGAGAGAGAGAGAAGAGAAATAAATAAATAAATAAATAAAGGAGTTGTTTTGGGGAGATTTGAATTTGAGTTTTGGGAGAAAACTTTTGGGCGGAAAAATATGTTTTGTGAAGTTAGATCTGGACCATTGAATACAACCATATTGAATGAGAGCCACTTGATAGCTTTCTTTGTGTTTTATTTTTTATATATATATATATATATATATATATGGAAAATGCTCCATTGAAAACGAGTCTAATTTTCATGGGTTGGAAAACACGAATCTGAGCCATTGGATCGCTCATGATCGCGATCAGCGGCTCAGATCGAGCCCCCATCACCCGTTTCAATTGATGAGCGGAGGGTTATTTTGGGAATTTCGTCCCAAATAACTCTTCGTCTCACTGATTCTAAAGAAAATGATATAACCTAGGCCGTTATTGGGAACAGCAGCCTAGGTTCCAAACAACGGCCTTATTCTCAATTTTTATAACCTAGGCCGTTGTTCCCAACAACGGCCTAAGGCTATAAAATTTCTATAAATTTCTATAAAATTTTATAGTCTAGGCCGTTGTTCCCAACAACGGCCTAGGTTATAAAATTTGAGAACAAGGCCGTTATTCCAAACAACGGCCTATGATTCAATTTTTTATAACCTAGACCATTGTTCCCAACAACGGCCTAGGTTATATCCTTTTTTTCAAAACGAATCAGGCGAAGAGTTATTTGGGACAAAATTTCCAAAATAACCCTCCGACACTTAAGTCATATTGGGTGATGGGCTAAGGCGATCTGAGCCGCTGATCGAGATCATGAGCGATCCAATGGCTTAGATTCGTATTTTCCAACCCGTGAAAACAAACTCATTTTCAATAGAGCATTTGCCTATATATATAAACTCATTTTCAATAGAGCATTTGCCTATATATATATATATATATATATATATATATATATATATATATATATATATATATAGGAATGCTCCATTGAAAATGTACTGTAGCGTGGAAAACTTGAAAACAAACCTAGGCCGTTGTTGGGAACAACGGCCTTGGTTGTTTTCACGGGTTTTCACAATATTTGCATTTTCAATGGAGCATTTCCCATATATATATATATGAGAAAAGTGAGCCTCATATTTGTATGAGGAAATTTTTCTCATACAAAGTGATTATACTCACTTGGTGGGGCCCTCATGGAAGATCCACTCCGTCCATCATATTTATCATGCCAATGTATATATATATTTAGAAAAAAACAAGTGGTTTGAAGGTCGTTTACTCATGCATCATGTGATCCAATTTTTGGTACGATTTGTAATGCTATTGACATCTTTCATTTTTCAACCACATGATGCATGGGTAAACGACCTCCAAACTACTTGATTTTTTTTACACATATATTCATTGGCATGATCCATTCTGGTGGGGCCCTAATGGAAGATTCACTCTGTTCATCATGTTTATCATGCCAATGGATATGTGTAAAAAAAATCAAGTAGTTTGGAGGTCGTTTACCCATGCATCATGTGGTTGACAAAATGAACGATTTCAACAGCATTACAAATCGTATCATAAATTGGATCACATGATGCATGAGTAAACGACCTTCAAACCACTTGATTTTTTCTAAATACATATACATTGACATGATAAACATGATGGACGGAGTGGATCTTCCATGAGGGCCCCACCAAGTGAGTATAATCACTTTGTATGATGAAAATTTTCTCATACAAATATGAGACTCACTTTTCTCTCTCTCTCTCTCTCTCTCTCTCTCTCTATATATATATATATATATAGATGAGTGATCCAATGAGAAACATCTTAAAATGAGAAAATGAGAAACATTAATTTTAACCATTGGATTTGAGAGGATTGAGATGAATGGCTCTAATTCATTTGGATTAGTAATTAAAAAAACCGATTTATTTTAACTAATCTATCCAAAAAAAAACACACAAAAAAAACCTAACAATTAAAAACCGGTTTATTAACTCCTCAAATCCAATCGGTAAATTTAACATAACCCTATCAGTTTGTTCCCCATCCCTATAATCACAATTTTAGAAGACAAAGTAGATAAAGCCGGATCCTCCGATAATCTTAAAGACTCATCCAGCCCGTGATTTAACAAGCAAGTTTGAGATCAGATTTTAGTTACATAAACAAAAGTTTAAAAAAAACTTGCATGTACTCTCAACTTTTTTCAATCATGAGAAGTCAATGTAAGAGAAGTACCACGCTCTTGTACATACGGCATAAACCCGTTAAGCAACACAACATTTTGAAATTTTTATGCCATTATTTGGTGTCAACTTACCAGACTATAAAGGCAAAAGACTCTTTACGAACTCAATAAATACTAGGTGTTGAACAAGTCTAAAAGAGAGTTCACACAACTGAAAAGTTTTGCTAGATTTTACAGCTTCAGTGTGGATCAAATATAAAGGGTGGGTGGGTTTAAGTTGGCCACCAGATTGTCTAGAAGATTGTCCAACCACAAGTTGTCTAATGTCCTTGAACTCTTTACTTCCTTTTAGAATGGTTTCTAATGTGGCGCAATAAACGTGACGTTCCACTCTTTTGTTTTGTGCGACAATGTTTTCTTGCAATGTTAGTTGTGGAGACACCAAAGGGAACTGCATTTTACCTCTATCGTTCTAAAGCTTTTCAGAGAGAATCCAATTATCTACTCTCTTTTCTAGAACTCAGATTATATGGGATAATATTGACGACATTCAGAAGTATTGCACAAATGAGCCTCCAAAAGATGCATGTTTTGTGGACGGTTACAAAAACTGAAGATAACTGTATTTTGGCACGACACTGCAGCTTATTTCAGTATTTCCCCATTGTTTACAAGTGAACAAAACGTTTGAAAGAAATGAAGACCAGGTTGACTCTATATATATAAATACAAAGATGGAGTCTTCAAGTGAGCATCACTTTTGTAAGCACTTTGTCACATGATAGAAATACCCATGAAAGATCCAAAATGTTCTATCGTGTTAGACCGAACTAATCAATTAATTGCAGCAACAAAGAAATGCATAGGATTACTTTCAGTTTTTTACAATAAGGTGGTGTTGGCATCCATTTAACTTAAAATATACTTCATATCAATGAAGAAGAATAAAACATTAAAAATGCCAAAAAAATTCAAATGTAGAAATAAATATTATAATACTAACACAATAAAAGAAAATAAACCAACATGTAAGTCCAGTTTATGGAAACAAGACATTAAGCCTATTGCTAAAGATTTTAACATACAGTGGATCAAGAGAAACCATTAAGGTGAAACAAACTTCTAAAGTGTGGGACAGTGTGAAGTTATAACCAAAAAAGTCACTGTGAATTTAAGATCAAAACACCAAAGACGCTGCAAGAATCATTGCTCTGCTACATTACTATGCTACATAAAACTATAAAAAAGGAAACTACATCCCCGCCAAAGGAAGCTGAGACAAGGGTTATTCAGATTGGAATCGGAACAACGTTAATCATTCGTGTTAGTTTATATACTCTTGGATAATTCATTCTAAGTGAGCTAAGAAACCATACGACCTAAATATAAAGATATTTCCAATGTCAACAAACTAGAGACCAACAACTAGACACAAAAGATGGATTTCTTCTGATATAATCTCAAATAACAGTCGAAAAACTAGTCAGTTGTAATTAATCTAGAAGAATATATGCAACAGACTTCTTCTGAAGAATGGAGATGTAAAGAAGATTTGTCTGTGTTTAAATAGGATTTATCTCTATTTTTTTTATTACTGAAGTTGGATTCTTGAGTTTTTCTTCTACAATGACGTCCAACTTCTTACACCGCAATCTCATACATTATGGAAACACTGCTTTCATACAGTAAAACACAAATTGCAGTATCATTTTGATCTATTGCAGTATAATAAAAGAACATTTAACTTGCCATGAAAAGTTCTCTACATATTCTGCTTGTAAGTGCAGGATTCAGGATCTACATGCTTTTCTAGTCATTGATTGTATGAACATGTAGATGACTTTACAAATTTGTACACAAGCAAAAGGCAGACCGACAGAAAAGCAATCATGAGATACATGTTGATAAAACCTACATGCTCCCAAGTCCGTGGGTTTTTTTTTTTTTTTTTGGTCATTTGGGTTTCCTAGACATCATACTAATTAATCATTTGGGTTTTTTGGTGGTTTTTTTTGATAGATTAGTTAAAATAAACTGGTTTTTTTAATTACTAATCCAAATGAATTAGAGCCATTCATCTCAATCCTCTCAAATCCAATGGTTAGAATTAATGTTTCTCATTTTCTCATTTTAAGATGTTTCTCATTGGATCACTCCTATATATATATATATATATATATATATATATATATATGAGGCTTCTTCCATTGCAAACGCTACTGTAGCAGTTGCAAACGTGCACGTTACTTAACCCGTCATCCCCAATGACGGGTTAAGTGGTATGCACGCGTTTACACTGTTAGATTTTGTGAGAAATTAACAATTGGGAATTAGGGTTTTATCTCTAGATTTAAGTTGCTTAAGATATTCACCCTATGTATCAAGATTGGAATACCTAGACTGCTATCACAAGCCAGTATTTATTCCTAAATACTGGTTTGGGTATCGGGTTATAAGCCTACAAACCCGCGTTCTAATATCCAATCAATTGTACGTTCATTACACGTGTTACACATATGCACGTGCTATATTTATATGGAGAGAATATACCAATATATCCAACAATCTCCTCCTATATTCTCAATATATAAAGTACATGATTATCTCATCAGATCGGTATACAACTGACTGGCTGATAGCAGTCCATAAAGGAAAAGCATCATAAAGGTATAATTTCATAAGAACCAATAGAATTATAAAACTGAATAGTTCAATCAAGACTAAACCAATATAATTAACTAGTTCCAAACCATATCCAATTCAGAATAGTTCACAAAGACTAAACCAATTGGAATAATCTGTCATAGTTTCAAAATCAAACAAAGCAAATAAACTTCAAGAACAAAATATGAGTTTTAAGCTCATGAACACAAGAGTCTTAAACTCAATAGAAGTTTTACCATGCAAGTGACTAATTTATTCTCGAAAGAAATAAACTGAAATTCTATCCTTGCACACTGCTTTATGTTTACTCCTCTATTTTGAGCAAATCATTATTTTGAAATCTATATTGACAAATTCAACTCCTCCATCTTTGCTAGCTTATAGAAAATAAGGATATCAAGAGACACATCTCTAAGAATTCCAACAAATTTCACTAAGTATCTAGTTCCACAAAAGAACTTAGTATAATTCATAATTAGCTTAGCAAAAATGTAACGCAAGCATCACAATCAAGTATCTTTAATAAATAAAGTACATGAACTTTATAGTTTCTACACAAGAACCATACTATGTTTCATATTGGAATGAAAAGACTGTTGTTTCAATCATGATTTAATATTAAATCATCAAAATTGGAATGAAACATGTATCCATAAAAGACATATCATCAAAATTGGAATGATATTTAGGACAATTTAATCATCGGAAACACATCGACAAGTTTTCATGTTTCGTATTGGAATAATATGATTATTCTAAGTAAATTCTCTAGATATATAATACCATCAAAATTGGAATGACATTATATATTTATGGAATTTATGTCGAATCATCAAAATTATCTAAAACATGTCAACTGCCTAAAATTGATGCTTAAGTTTGAACTTCTCTATGGCTCCAATTGGATTCTAAATTTCAAAACAACTTGGATGTTAAAGCTTTTTACTCAATAGCTTTTAACTCCACTTTCTCCCACAGTTTTGATAATTAGATCACTTTCAAGTCTCTTAGCAGGAGCATTAGCCATACTTGTCGCAATTGCACTTTATCTATGAGAAAGTTCAACTAGGCTTCTTTCAGCCTTAATGTACTCCTCTTACTATTATAGAGTGTTATAAGCTACAGTGCATTGTAGCTTGATAGTCGCATAACAAAATTAGAGAGTTACTTAAACTTCTTAATGGATAACTAGCAACAATTTCTTCAATCCACTCAGCCTTTCCCTTGCAGAGGATTACACATAGAGGTCTGATTTCATGGATAATAGCACAGTGCCTGTTTGCCTTTTATTTCCATAACATTTCTGTTTCTCCTAGTGTAAATACATATCTACTAGTTATCGACTTTCACTAAATTCTGAGCATCATAATGCATCAGATCAGCCATTCATTCGAAGAATGACTAGAGTAGCACAAAGCAAACTCTTGAATACCACTCAGGTATCTCAATAGCCTCTTAAGGATACTCAAATGTGTATGGGATTATTAGTGAATCTGCAGATCATACCTACCTCAAAGGCTATGTCTATTCTAGTGCAGATCTTTGTATACATGAGACTGTCAATTCCTTTAGAATGATCTACATATCTCATAGTTGCACCATCATTAGGTGTCAACCTTTTATCATAATCATAAGGTGTTTCAGAACACACTTTCAATCACCATATCCCCACTTTTGAAATACATTTTGATTTGATGAGTTTGACTAAAAGTTATTCCTTGCCAACTTAAAACTCACCCTTATACCTATGGTGTCCACAGTACCTAGGTTTTTATATTGAATTGTTTGGATAGCATAATTTTAACTTCATTTGTAATAAAGATGTCACTTCCAAGAACATGCATATCAACAAAACAAGTAAATAATAGCCACTATATTTGACACACCACAAAATTGAAGACACTGATCTGAAATACTTGATTCATATACTAGGCTCTTTCAAAAATTTATCAAATTATTTATCCGTTGGCTATACATGTTTTAAGAATATACAATGATTTTACTAAATTGTAAATCTTGTTCACTAAATATATTAGTTCAAAACTTTCCAGTACAAAACATCAAGTACAAAGTCTTTTAATTATCCTTTATGAATGACAAAATTTTTAATAGATGTAAGGGTAAGAAGAATACTTATTGTAGCAATATGACAAACAAGTGAGTAGACATCAAATAAATCTACCACATTTTTCTCAGTCAATCTGTTAGCTACTAAAAAACATTAAAATTGCTACTGAACAATCAAAATTAAGTTTCTTCTACAAAACTCCACTTACTTACTACAGTTTTAGCCCCTTTCGGCAGATCAACTAAATTAAAGTATTATTGTATGACACAGAATTATTTCATTGTCTACTAAAGACTTTTCTTAGCTTATTTGTCATTCAGGTTTTCAAGTGTCAGTAAGGCTAGTTCTTGATTCCAACTGTGAATCATTGAACATGTCTGTAGGACTAGATTATTTCATACATTTATCTTTGATGAACATATCCTCAAAGAACTTTGCAAATCTAGATTCTTCTAACACAAATTAGATAGATCCAACATCTGTTCACAGAGTTACATTCTGCACTTTCTAAGCACACAAATATTTGTTGTAGGTCCTACTTTAGGCCTTCTAGTGTCATGTACTCTAACAAAAGTATCACAACACACATTTTCACTTTAACAAAACTGTTTGCGTTTTCATACCATGATTTACAAGGTGTATTCAATTTAGAGTGTAGTAACACGTTAGAGATATTATTAACAATACAACATCACTCATAATTACACAAGACAAACAACAGTCAATAATATAGAATTCAACATTTCACTAAGTGTTTGATTTTAACTTTTATCAATACTGTTTGACTATTGTAAGTAGAGTGCTCTAGAGATTATGCCCAATGCAAACTTCTCTAAAGTTGTTAAAACATATTCACCACCTCTATTAAATCTGAACTCTTGATTTTTAGCATTTAACTATAATTTTTAATTCATTAAGAATAACAAGTGCTTCATTCTTCATATATATGACAGACTTATATTAATCAACTACAAAAGTGATTAAAATACTTCTGACCAACAATTGTCTCATCTAGTCACAAAGCTATTGAGATCATAAATATCAAAATGTATTGACTCAAGAAGTTGTGTGCTCCTAGAGACCATACTAAATGATTTTCTAGTGATCATTATTTGAGCACAACTTTCATATTTGTCATATTTTAATGGAGTGTCATTTAGTAGAGTTATGAGTTTTAACAAGAACAAACAATTTAATATGTAGTTCATAGTGATTCTAAATTTCAAAACAACTTGGATGTTAAAGCTTTGACTCAATAGCTTTTAACTTCATTTTCCCCACAGTTTTCATAATTAGATCACATTTCCTCACAAACAATTGAATATATAGTTCTCAAATCTTAGCCAATTATGCTATGTTCAAGAACACAATTAGAACTATTATTATTAATTGTCTCATTTGTTAAACTAAACTTATACATACGATTGACAATATATGCACTTTATAAGAGTTAATACAAAATTACTCTATCACATTTTTCAAAAATTATTTACTTTCTCTAATGGTTCTAACAATGTCCACTAGCTCAAACACATTGAGCAAAGAATTCTTTCCTTTACTCGTTCTTCATCATCTTTATAACGCTAAATGAGATAATGAATAACATATTATAATTCAACTTTGCACACGCAGTACAATGAACGAGATGGAACACAACGTAACTAGTAGAATCATATTCTACATTAAGAGATGCTCTCTCCTAAGTTACAGATATTTGTTATACATCTTATACAATTTTATTTTATTTTAAATTTTAGAGAAGCAAATATGTAATCTGACACAAACTGTAAACAATGGATTTGTCAAAATATCTATACACATAGTATGATAAAACACTTAACAACCCTAAACTTGCTAGTTTTCTAGAGCGAGAATAACTATGATCTAAAACTCTCAATCATATGATCAAACGCACAAAACGTTAATACATTCATCACATGAAAAATACTGAGAAAATTAAAGTAGATCATACCGACACTTCAAGTTAGAAGTGTTTTTCCAAATTCGATGGAGAAGCCTGTGTAGTGCAGACTTATCATACCATGATGCAAATCCATCATCTCCGACATACACAATTTGTAGGTAATATTAAAGTTCCTACATTCATCAAATTGTTAAAGATTAGCCAATTAAACAAATTATTAGCACAATCTAATTCTAGCAACAATTTAATTGGAGATCCGAATTTTATAGTCAACATATAGTTTAACTTATCAAAATAGATATTGTGTTTTAGCACATAGCCAAAAACAACTGTTCAACTTGTATTTAATTAAACAAGTGATTAATACAGTCTTGAACTTAACCACTTAGCATCATAGTAATTCTATAATTCAAAATATAATTTTAGAACGAGTGTTTTGAACTTCCAGCACATAGCAAAATATTTAACAGGAATTTAATACGAGGAAAGTAAAGAACTTATCTTTCACTGTCTCTTCCCCATCAATTGATTAGACTCATGTCTGTTGGGAACAAATCCAAACAACAAACCAATCTGCGCCAAAGAGACCCAGCATCGAACACCTTGTGTGCGTCTAAACAGATCTGATGATCAGATACAAAAATTCCTTCACTGTCTTCTTCAAATTAGGGTTCCACACACACGGACCCAATCTGCCAAAGATGAAGAAAAGAGAAGGTGATCGGAGTCGGCGCCTGAGGGGGAGGCTGCCGTCGACTGCGATCGGAGAAGGAAGGGGCGAGAGCGTCGCTGGATCTCAAGTCGCTGGATCTCGCTTCGCTGGATCTCAAGTCGCTGGATCGGAGAGGAAGGGGCGAGAGATTTCGGATCCCGTTGGATCTCAGGTCGATTGCGTCGACTGTGGTCGACAGCGCGCGACTCGTCGACAGTGGAGGAGGCATCGGGCGGCGATCGATTCCGACGGTGGGATATCGACGGTCAACGATGACGACTCCGAAGGCTTCAACAAGATCCGATGGTGATCTAATAAAACTCCGATTTCACTCTTAATTAATCTCACAAATTGATTAATAATATCTCAAGATTGTTAGATTTTGTGAGAAATTAACAATTGGGAATTAGGGTTTTATCTCTAGATCTAAGTTGCTTGAGATATTCACCCTAGGTATCAAGATTGGAATACCTAGACTGCTATCACAAGCCAGTATTTATTCCTAAATACTGGTTTGGGTATCGGGTTATAAGCCCACAAAACTACGTTCCAATATCCAATCAATTGTACGTTCATTACACGTGTTACACATATGCACGTGCTATATTTATATAGAGAGAATATACCAATATATCTAACATACACGACATTTGCGCTTGCAACGGAAGATGGCCCTATATATATATATATATATATATATATATATATATATATATATATATATATATATATTGAGGTAGGATAAAAATGATCTGGGACCCAGCCAGGGCCCAGGATGGCTCTCACTCAAGGGCAGACCAGCTCGGCCGCGGACCACCACAGGGTCGGTGCCGAGCCGTTAAAGTCACCACCACAAAACTGGCCTCTTCGTTTTCGACGACCCGCCACGACCTTCGGTCTCCAATCCTCGGCGATCCCACGGGCCCTCCACTCAGCCTGGTAAGGGATGAGGATGACCTGGCACAACCCAGGCCATCCAATTCCCTTAAAGGCACAAGGGCCCCACGATCAGCCATGTCAGCTCCGAAACCACCTAGGGCTCTGCCACGTCAGTCCTAAACCGCTCATGAGGCTGCCACGTCTGCCCTAAACCCCCTGGGCCTCCTGCCACGTCAGGCCCATGGGCTTTCGCGTCCAGACCCGGCCCCCAAGCGGATCTAAACCCGATTGGGATTTTCTATAAATACCAGGCCCTCTCCCACCTTTTCCGGTAATCAATCTTTGACCACCAAAACAACCCTAGTTACTGCTACTCTCTCCTAGAGACTAACTAGATCGTCGGAGGGTCTGCCACCGGGATAAATCCCGGTGTTCCTAGACCGTCTGCAGGTACACGAGGCGAGGCAATCCGAGCCGATCCTCCAGTGCCGAAGCGAGCCTCCCGCTCACCGTCCGTTACCGCATCCTTCCACCACTACAAATTGAGTCCGAACTCACAGCTGGTGCATTCACACTCCTCCCAAAAACAAACAGCATTAGGTTGGCGCCGTCTATGGGAAACTCTATTTATTCGGTAGGGACGACAGTCCAAGCCTCGCACCGACGCTCCCCTTTCGATCCACTCTCCCATGCCTCCCAGGGCCCGGAGACCGACCTCTTTCGCCCGCCAGGACGGGCCTCCTCTTCAGGATGCCCTCGATGGAAGGCAAGGATCAAATAACCCGGGGGCGAACCCCGGGCCCCAACAAGGCGAACCTCACGTCGAGCAACCCGACCTTCGTCGGGTCATTATGAACCGGAGGGCTAGCCAGGCCAGGGGAGGGACCGCTTCCAACTTGGCCCCGAACCGTTCCAGGCCTGCACCCGAAGAGAGGCCGTCGGTACTCAACCGCATTGGCCGAATTCCTACGCCCCGACCCGACCCTTCTGACCATGGTGCGGTCACCAGGGCTGAGTTTCGGAGCTTCCGGGATGAAATCGTGGAGGCTCTTCACGGAGCGCCAAGGTCCGCGATGCTCGACCGACCTCGTCAAATGAGCGAAGGAAGGAGCTACACTCGTGCGCCACCTCCTCCACCGGAGCGCACAGACTAGGTACTCTGTCGCCTCATGGAGATGGAGAATTGCCTCGAACGCATCGACGATGGGAATCCGAACCCCGTCCTAGGCCGAGTGCCTTCCCGGCCGCCGTTCTCCGTCAACATCTTAGAAGCGGAGATCCCCCAGAATTTTCGGCCTCCGCAATTCGAGATTTACAACGGCGAGGGTGATCCAGCTGATCACATGGAGGGCTTCAAGACCCTCATGATGATTCACAGTGCCTCGGATCCCCTGCTGTGCCGAGCCTTCCCCGCCACCCTCCGGGGCCCAGCCAGGGAGTGGTTCTCCAAACTCTCCCCCGGCTCAATCTTCTTATTCGATCAGCTGGAAGCCAACTTCTTGGGCCACTTCGTCACCAGCAGAAAAGCCGAGAAGACGAGTGCATCCCTGCTCGACCTCCGCCAAAGGGAGGGGGAGCCACTCCATGACTTCGTCAAAAGGTTCACCACCGAGGCAAGATCCGTCTCTGCCCTCGACGTGGGGGTCGCCTCGGCCGCCTTCCGACACAATGTCCGGCACAACCAGCTGAAGGTCTCCTTGGCAAAGAAGCTGCCTATGGACTTTCCCGACCTTCTCAATCGAGTCGAGAAGTACATACGAGCAGAAGAAGCTCTAAACCCAGAGGGCAGCAAAGAAGTCATAGGAAAGGGCAAGCACAGGGCTGATGAGATCGAACCTATCCGAAAAGCGGCAAAGGAAGGAGTCGGCGCGAAGAGGGTACCTCCGGTCCCTCGCTTCGAAAGGTACACCCCCCTGACATAGACGTGTCTGCCATCCTCTTAGAAATTGAGGACAAGGGCCTCGTCCGACTCCCTCCCCGACCAAGCAACAACAAGAAGCGAGACCAACGCTTCTACTGCCGTTTCCACAGGGATCATGGGCACGAAACCGACCAGTGTCGGGCCCTAAAAGACGAAATCGAGGCCCTCATCTCTCGAGGGTACCTCCGGGAGTTCACAAGAGAGAACCAACGGGATCGGCGAGATACCAGGAACCGGAAGTCTTCGCCTCCGAACCCTACTCCGAACCTCATTCAGGGTCGGGATCCCGAGCCCGAGGGAGCTGGAACCCCGATAATTCTGCATTGTGTCCACGGAGGACCGATGGGGGGAGAGTCAAATACTTTTCGGAAAGCCTTCGTCCGAGAGGTGAACGCTGTCCAAGATCTCCCCTCACCCCAATTACAAATGGTACCTGTCTCCTTCTCCGGAGAGGACCTCGAAGGCGTCTGCCTCCCTCATTGCGACGCCCTCGTCATTGGCCTCCACATGGCTAATTGTGAAGTACACCGGATCCTCATCGACAACGGCAGCTCGGTAAACATCCTCTTTCTCGAAGCATTCGAGAATCTCAAACTGCCCAGGGGCAAGCTTAAGTCGGCCGGATACACTTTGCACGGGTTCTCCGGCGTCCCTGTCATGATAGAAGGGATTGTGACTCTCGACGTCACCGCGGGCTCGGTTTTCATTCAGCGGACCGAGTCTATGGACTTCATAGTGGTAAACGTCAAGGCAGCATACAATGCCATACTTGGCCGACCGGAGCTGTGCTCCCTTCAGGCAGTACCGTCGGCCTATCACTTAAAGCTAAAATTCCCCACCCAGCAAGGGGTCGGTGTCGTCCGAGGCAACCAAGAGGCGGCGTGAACCTGTTACATAACCGTCGTCGGAAGGGGTGTCTTCCCCCTTGACGCCGTTGAGCTCGGGCCCGAGAGCGACGGTCCCGCCCCTAAGCCGGCCGACGAGCTGGAGGAGGTCCCGTTCGGGGCCGCAGACGAGTCGAAGTGGTTCTGAGTGAGCCGCTCGCTCTCCGAAGGTTTGAAGGCGGGCATAATTGACTGCATCCGCCGCAACGTCGATCTCTTCGCTTGGAAGCCCTCCGACATGCCCGGAATATCCGAAGACCTGATCATGCATAGACTGAGCGTCATCCCGGGATCCAAGCCGGTCGCTCAGAAGAGGCGCAAATTCACCCCGAAAAGGCAGCAAGCTGTGAAAGCAGAGGTGGACAAACTCTTGTCCGCTCGGTTCATTCAGGAGGTCAGCTACCCCAAGTGGTTGGCCAACGTCGTCATGGTTAAAAAGGCAACCAGGGGATGGCGGATCTGTATAGACTTCACGGATCTAAATAAAGCATGCCCTGAGGATCCTTTCCCCCTCCCCAGCATCGATGCTTTGATCGACGCGACCTCGGGACACGAGCTGCTGTCCTTCATGGATGCCTTCGCAGGGTATAACCAAATCTGGATGTTCCTGCTTGACATTGCGAAGACCTCGTTCGTCACCGACCAGGGTCTTTTTTGTTATCACGTTATGCCCTTCGGGCTGAAAAATGCCGGAGCCACCTATCAATGGCTCGTGAACCGGATTTTCAAAGACCTAATCGGCCACAACATGGAGGTCTATGTTGACGACATGCTCGTCAAAAGCCGGGCCGGGCCAGACCACGTCGCCGACCTCGAGGAAGCCTTCGGAATCCTCCGACGTCATAACATGAGGCTCAACCCAGCCAAGTGCGCATTTGGGGTCTCTTCGGGAAAGTTTCCGGGGTTCGTCGTCAGCCAGCGCGGCATCGAGGCGAACCCAGAGAAGATTCAGGCCATAATAGACATGGCCCCGCCCCGGAATGTCAAGGAGGTTCAAAGACTCACGGGCAGGTTGGCGGCCATCGGTCGCTTCCTCTCCAAATCAGGGAAGAAATCTCTCTCCTTCTTCAAAGCTCTGCGTGGAAAAGGGGGCTTCAAGTGGGGTGCCCCTCAACAGGAGGCCTTCGAGCAGCTGAAACGGTACCTCGCCAACCCTCCTCTCCTTAGCAAACCCGAGCCGGGTGAACCCCTGTGGCTCTACCTGTCCGCCTCGGATAGTGCCCTCAGCGCCGTCCTCGTCCGAGAAGAGGATGGGGTTCAGAGACCGCTGTATTATGTAAGCAAGGTCCTACTCCCCGCTGAGACGAGGTATGCGAAGATCGAAAAGGTGGCCTATGCTCTGGTCATGGCGGCCCGGAAGCTCCGCCCTTACTTCCAAGCCCATTCCATCCAAGTTCTAATCGACCAGCCCTTGAAAACCGTCCTCTACAAGCCAGAGAACTCTGGCCGCTTGGTCAAGTGGTCAATTAAGATAAGCCAATATGACATCGGTTATTAGCAATGGACGGCGATCAAAGGTCAGGCCCTCGCCGAGTTCATCACCGAGTGTACCGCTTCCGAGCAGCCCATTGTCGAAGGTTCGGATCCGACCTGGGAAGTCTATGTCGACGGATCCTCCTGCAAAACAGGGAGTGGTGCTGGTATCATCCTCCGGGGCCCCGACCAATTCCTCCTCCAATACTCCCTCTGCCTTAACTTCCCGGCCTCTAACAACAAGGCAGAATACGAGGCCATGATTGCCGGACTGACCCTAGCACACCGAGCCGGAGCTAAGCAAATCCGAGCATTCAGCGATTCTCAGCTCGTGGTCAATCAGATCACGGAGAATACGAGGCTTGCGACGACCGGATGATACGGTACTTGGCCGTGGTCCGACGACTCCTAGCATCCTTCTGCTGCTCCACGGTTGTTAGGATCCCCAGGGAGCAAAATGCCCAAGCAGACGCATTGTCTAAACTCGCCTCTTCCTCCTTCGAGGGTCTCGACCAAATGGTACTCATCGAAATCCTCTTGAAACCAAGCATCGACGACCAAGGCCAAAAAGCAATGTGTGTGCAAAGCGGTGTCAGTCCGGACGACTGGACCGCCCCCATTCAAAGATTCTTAGTCAGTGCCGAGCTTCCTGAAGACCGGGCCGAGGCGAGACGGGTCAGGATCCGAGCAGAAAGGTTCGTCATGATCGGCGACATCCTCTTCAAACGCTCATACACACTGGCCGACGGAAAGCCGTACCTCCGCTGTCTTGCCAACGACGAAGCTAGCTACGAACTAAGAGAGCTTCATGAGGGGTTCGCCGGATGCCATATGGAGAGCAGATCACTTGCTCGTAAAGCCCTGAATCAAGGGTACTATTGGCCAACCATGCTGCAAGACTCCCATGAATTAGTCAAGAGGTGCGGCCCGTGCCAGAGATTTTCCCCCATCAAGAAGCTTCCTCAAGCCAACCTCCGATCCTTGGCTAGTCCTACGCCATTCGCAATGTGGGGGATGGACCTGGTGGGTCCCTTCCCCGTAGCAACAGGCCAGAGGAAATTCTTGATAGTCGCCATCGACTATTTCACAAAGTGGCTCGAGGCCGAACCGCTGTCCAGCATCACCGAGCGCCAAACCCAGCAATTCTTCTGGAAGAATATCATTTGTCGGTTCGGAATACCCCAGGTCCTCATCACAGACAACGGGACCCAATTCGCAGGCCAAAGCTTCTGAAAGTTCTGCGAGGACATCGGCGTCCAGCAGCGCTTCTCCGCTATATGCCACCCTCAGTCCAACGGCCAAGCGGAGAACGCAAACATGCAAATCCTCGACGGCCTCAAGAAGCGCCTCGACAGTTCCCCCAAAGGGCTGTGGGTGGAAGAGCTGCCCAGCGTGCTATGGGCACACCGAACCACCAAGAGGATCCCCACAAGAGAGACGCTGTTTAGTTTGACCCACGGAACCGAGGCAGTGATCCCCGTAGAGGTCGGCCTACCCTCTCCCCGGATCATGGCCTTCGACGAAGCCGACAACTCATCCGGCCTAAGGGCCAACCTGGACTTCGTCGCCGAGGTCAGGGAGAAGTCCTCTGTCCGAAGGAGCATCTATCAACAGCGGATCAAGAGGTTTTACAACAAGAAGGTCTGCCCGACAGACATCAAAGTCGGGGACCTCGTGCTGCGCAAATTGTCCGTCTCTGATCCGACCAAGAAGAGGAAGCTGGCCCCCAACTGGGAAGGCCCATACAGAGTAGCCGAGGCCATACGCCCCGGCACGTACCGACTGGTGGACATGGAGGGTCGAGCGATCAAGCGACCCTGGAACGCCGAGCACCTAATGAAGTTCTTAGAGGAGCAGATATAGGTTTCCTGCTTGGCTAGTGTAAATAATGATCTTTTGTAAACTTTCTTATGTAAAAGGCCGTTAGCACCCCTCTCTATATGTATAAACGAGATCTCCTTTTTGTCAACTCCAAACGCCTCGGTAGGTCCGATCCTATGCCGAACCAAGGGATCGCTTTCTCAAAGCTGCGGCACCCGAGTCATCACTCCGGTGCCGGCATCGAGGTCTCGGTAGGTCAAAACCGGTACCGATCCCCCACAGATCGATAGGTCCAACCATCAACTCCACGGGCAATCAATTAACAAATTCATCACAGCAAAGAATGGAAAGAAACCCCTTATTCATACTCCTTTATTACTTCAAAAAACAAATAAAGACCGTTACAAGACCACTCCACTCATCTAAACAGAAAGAAATTACTGGCTAAGGGACCTCTTAGGGCCCCTCGGGTCCGACGAAGGGTAATCCCACTCCGACCGAACGGCTAGGAGCCCTCTCCTCATCACGAGTCCTTGGGCTCTGCCAGGGTCGACACGCCGACCACGGAGCTCTGGGCATCAGCCGGTCGAACACGCTCCAGCAACAGCAATGCCGAGGGAACCCCCTCTGCTCGCCGGTCTCCCGAGGAGGATCCCGTCCTCGTCCCAGACATACTAGCATCGTCTTATAACGGTGTATCTCCATCTCCTTCTCCATTATGACGTCACGAAGGAGCCTCTCAGACGTTGGCCGTTGTACCGATGCACTCGACATGGTGTATCCGAGGCCGGCGCTTCCGAGGTCCCGATCCACCATTGCCTTCTTCAGCCGGGTTGCCTCCGCGCCCAGAGCCTCGGACTTATCCCGATAGTAGTTGAAGGCGGCATCCTGATCACGAGCCCCCTCGCGGTAGCGGACCAAGGTGGCCTCCAAGACCTTGATTTTACTCCGGAGCCATGCCACGTCAGAACGACGGGGATCTGCCTCAGGAGGGAGAGCTGTTACCTAAAAGGAAGCCAACCACCACTCAAAACAACATAAGCAAAATGGTACGGAAAGACCCGGGGTCAAAACACTTGGCCAATCAAAAAATCCTTTTTTATATATGATGAGATAAAATCCCATACAAAAATGCGGTGGCCATTCCGCGATCGGCAAATACAATAAAAGAAGAGAAAAAAGACAAAAAACAGGGAGGCAAACGGCCTAGTTCCCCACCTTTGCGTCGGCCGGGTTCACAGGAGGGTCGACAGCCGATCCAACGACCGGTTCGTCACGAGCATCCCCTTCAGGAGTCTTAGGCTTCGGCTCGACTTCCAAGTCATAATCGAGGCCGGTCAGGTCGATGGTCGGGTAGAAGTGCCTCACGTGACTGAGGGCCTTCTCATAGACCTCGTTCTGGGCCGCGATCACCAGGTCCTGCCTTGTCGTCATCAGTGCCTCCTTCTCCTTTGCGAACTTCTTCTTCAGGGCGGCCACCTTCTTAGCCCACTCGGCGTCCTTGGCATCGAGCTCGATCTTTAGCTGCTGCTCCCTCTTGTGCGAGCCCTCGAGCTCGACCTTCATCTCCTTCATCTCCTGCGAACACTTGTCCGCCCGGCTTCGCTCCCGATCCACAGCCTCCTCGTAGAGAATCTTCACTTTAGCCGCCTCCAGACAAACCTGCGGCAACCAAGCACTGCTCAGAAACACCTCCGACGAAGGTTTTTTACAAAGGAAAGTTGGGTCGGCGGACTTACCAGCACGCTCGCCTGCGCCAAGCGCGTGAACGCCTCACCCACGGTCTCGCCGCTCATCTCCGTACGGTCCTGGGGAGTCGCCAGCTTCTCCACCACCTCGATGGCATTGGGCCCACGGGTTAGGCAGTCCCCCTCTCGTATCGACCAAGCCGGCACCCAAGGCCGCTGTAACTCATCTCCTCCCCCGGCTCCAACCAGAGGGCCCTTTCCCTTACCGCGGTCGACCACCTTAGCCTGGTCCGGGCTCACCTGAGCGACCTCCTTGCTCGTCTCTGAGCGGGTCCTCTTAGTCCTCGGCTCAACCGGGGCCTCGGAGACGACCTGAGACGACCCCTTTGTCGCCTTCGCCTCCTCCTCGGCCTTCTGCTTCTTTAGGGCGAGCCTCCGAGCCTTAATAGATTCTGGGTCCATACCTGCAAGAAGATCCATTAAGGACAATGAGCTCGAAAGAGCAGTAAAGTAAGAAAAAAGAAACGACGACATACTAGACATGGCCGGGCTCAGTCCGACGCTAGCTAGGTGACCCTCTGTCACCTTCGGCCAGCTGATGCTGTGCGACAAACGGAGGCGCTCGATGAACCCCCACTCCTCGGTAGTCAGATCCTTCGGCCTCGGCGCTTTGAAGTTCGACCTGTAATAATTCCAACGTGTGGGAATGTCCCAAGGCTCCGCGCTCCAGATCACGAAGTATTTTCATTTCCACTCCTTATTGGAGTCCGGATGGCCGTGGACCACCTTCTCCCGACTCCGAGGCGAGATGTACCATATCCCCTCCGACTCCCCCGATGAGCTGATCCCCAGCATCGCGCGGAACACCTCCAACCGGAGCGGCACCTTCCTCTCCTCGCAGAGCAGCACAAAGCATACCATCTGCTTCCATGAATTCGGTCCGTACTGCATCGGGGCCAGGGACGCCCAATTAAGCACATCCCGGATGAATGGATGAATCGGCAGCCTCAGTCCGGAGCCGAAGGCGTCTAGGGGAAAGACGCAGTACCACTCTGGTAGCGGGTCGATAGGATGGAGGCTTGGGCTCAGCACCATCACTTCGTAACTTGACCCAATGTGGAAGGCCGACTGAGCAACCTCTAAATCTACCGCCTCCAGGATCGTCGGTAGCGTGTCCATCTTTATCTTCTTTCGGCTCGGAGAAGAAGGCTGGATCCCATACAACACCTTGTCGGAGAGGTCGTCGGGATACTGCCTAATTCTCTTCGGCTGTACCGGGGACCTCGTCACAATGTTTTGGGCAGAGGACGCTTTGCTCAGACCGCCGGCCTTCGCTCTCGTCTTCCTCGGCATCCTCTTCCTCTTAACCCTCTCCGGAGAGGGGGTGGCGAGACGCTCAAGACCAATCGCCGCAGAAGAGGAACCTTCGCCCCGACTCCGTCCCCGAGCCGAGAATTTTCTCCCCGTGCCCTTCCGCCGAGCATTGGCCGCTTCGGCCTCCCCCTCTCCCTCACTGTCGCTACTACCCTCCTCCGGCTCCGGGTCTAATATTTGCACTGAATCTGAGCCTTTGCTCCCCTCCTCCTCGGAGCCGCTAGTCTGGATCACGTACGGCCTCCGGACATGCAGGGGCTTCACATCATACACCTGGGTGTCTTCTTCCCACGATGTCGAGTCCGAGAGCCCCGCTCCATGGGTGTCTCCCCCCTTCGAGGTCGAAGCAGACGAGCCAGACTGAGCCCTAGACATGATAACGAAGTAAAGCTAAAACTAACCTGTGCCGCAACGAAAGACGAGCCGGAGCTGCAAACAGAGAGTGCTAGCGCCGAAGTGTTGTTCCTTTTTTTTTTGGAAGAAGCAACAAGAGAGAGATAGGCGAAATGGGGGAAGAGTGGGGGGTATTTATAGAGGGAGTGTTGACTCCTCGATTTTCGCATTACTGTTCCTCGATTTGCGTGAAACTGCCCCTAGAAAGTCGCACCACGTCTCCTAGAAACGCACGCCAGTGACGTCACCCAGTTGTGCGGTTGGCAACCCTCGGTTCGCGCTCGGCAGCTACCAGGCACAAGGGTCGGTCAGGGAGAAAGTTTAGTTTAAAAGTTTTAAGGCGCCCGCCCTCGGCGAGCGCCCCGGGCCCCAGGACTCGGTCGGCTCCCCTCTCACCCACGAACAACTCAGGGCTTACGGCCTCGGAAGCCGAAACCCCGAACTGTTCGAGGGTGGGAGAAAAACCACCATTGCCTGGGACCCTATCGAAAAACGGATCGGCCTGCCTCCCATCACTGTCCCCTTCGGGCAGACAGCCCTCAAAACCTTTGGCCCGGAAGGAAGACAGTGATGACAGAAGAGCCATCCACCCGAAGCTCCTTATCCCCTGGGTCCGGACTTCGGTCGGTATCCCTCCCGTCCTGATCTCTTTTGGGCAAACAACCCCATCAGGGCCGTCAGACCCAAGAGAAGATCCGGACGGCAGAATAACCACCGATCCGAGGCTCCCAGGGTTGGAATTTTTTAAATATCCGGCGTTCGCCCAAGGCAGACACCTCAGATGGTCGATGGACCACCTTTGATGTGATCGAAACAGCAGTGGGGAAGTGGGGTATTTATAGCCTCCCCCAAGCAACCTGCCATCATGGCCCTTGGGAGGCCAAGCAACGGAAGCCCAACCGCCACACCTAGGAAATTCAAGCGCCCTGAATTTATTAGGGGACATCATTAATGCCCCCGGGAAATTGGAACATCGCACAAGCCCCGAAGCGCCATTAATGCCCTATGAAGACAGTAATCAACTCAGAGCGGCCTTCTCACGAAGGCACAACGGTCCGCCAACGTCCTGGCCGACCCGTAAACCCTCGTCAGACCGAGGTGAGGCCCAGCACCATTGCAGCCTTCCCACGAAGGCACAACGGTTCGCCAACGTCCTTGCCGACCCGTAAACCCTCGTCAGACCGGGGTGAGGTCCGGCACCAGGGCAGCCTTCTCACGAAGGCACGACGGTTCGCCAACGTCCTTACCGACCCGTAAACCCTCGTCAGACCGAGGTGAGGCCCAGCACCAGGGCAGCCTTCTCACGAAGGCACAACGGCTCGCCAACGTCCTTGCCGACCCAAAAACCCTCGTCAGACCGGGATGAGGTCTGGCACCAGGGCAGCCTTCTCATGAAGGCACAACGGTTCGCCAACGTTCTTGCCGACCCGTAAACCCTCGTCAGACCGAGGTGAGGCCCAGCACCAGGGCAGCCTTCTCACGAAGGCACAATGGCTCGCCAACGTCCTTGCCGACCCGTAAACCCTCGTCAGACTGAGGTGAGGTCTAGCACCAGGGCAACCTTCTCACGAAGGCACAATGATTCGCCAATGTCCTCGCCGACCCGTAAACCCTCGTCAGACCGAGGTGGGGTCCAGCGCCAGGGCAGCCTTCTCACGAAGGCACAACGGTTCGCCGTCGACCTTACCGACCCATAAACCCTCGTCAGACCGAGGTCAGGCCGAGCACCAGGGCAGCCTTCTCACAAAGACACAACGACCTCCGAAAGACACTCCTCCACGACTAACTCTCGCATCCTCGTAGGAGTGGGGGGGCTTATGAGGTAGGATAAAAATGACCTGGGACCCAGCCAGGGCCCAGGATGGCTCTCACTCAAGGGCAAGCCAGCTCGGCCCCGGACCACCACAGGGTCGGTGCCGAGCCGTTAAAGTCACCACCACGAAACCGGCCTCTTCGTTTTCGACGACCCGCCACGACCTTCGGTCTCCGATCCTCGGCGGTCCCACGGGCCCTCCACTCAGCCTGGTAAGGGATGAGGATGACCTGGCACAACCCAGGCCATCCAATTCCCTTAGAGGCACAAGGGCCCCACGATCAGCCATGTCAGCTCCGAAACCACCTAGGGCTCTGCCACGTCAGCCCTAAACCGCTCATGAGGCTGCCACATCTGCCCTAAACTCCCTGGGCCTCCTGCCACATCAGGCCCATGGGCTTTAGGGTCCAGACCCGGCCCCCAAGCGGATCCAAACCCGATTGGGATTTTCTATAAATACCAGGCCCTCTCCCACCTTTTCAGGTAATCAATCTTTGACCACCAAAACAGCCCTAGTTACTGCTACTCTCTCTCAGAGACTAACTAGATCGTCGGAGGGTCTGCCACGGGGATAAACCCCGGTGTTCCTAGACCGTCTGCAGGTACATGAGGCGAGGCAATCCGAGCCGATCCTCCAGTGCCGAAGCGAGCCTCCCGCTCACCGTCCGTTACCGCATCCTTCCACCACTACAAATTGAGTCCGAACTCACACCTGGTGTATCCACACTCCTCCCAAAAACAAACAGCATCATATATATATAGAGAAATCTTTGGTTGCACACTACTTTGGTGAGCACTCCGTGAGTACTCACGAACTAGAGACCCTATGAAAAATCCGAACCGCTCATATTGTTCTATATACCTTAGATAGAACGACAATAAAAAATCAAATAATTTGAAGTCCATTTGCCCATGATTTACATCATCACAAAATTGTATGGCTGAAAATTCTAACAGTATGATGGATCGGCAAATGAACTTCAAATTACTTGATTTTTTATTGTTAGGCTATCTAAGATATATAGAACAATATGAGCGGTTCGGATTTTTCATAGGGTCTCTAGTTCGTGAGTGCTCACGGAGTGCTCACCAAAAGTAGTGTGCAACCGAAAGGGACTATATATATATATATATATATATATATATAGGCTTCTTCCGTTGCAAACGCTACTGTAGCAGTTGCGAACGTGCGAACCACTTAACCCGTCATCCCCAATGACGGGTTAAGGCAAAACACATAACCCGTCATCCCCAATGACGGGTTATGTGTTTTGCCTTAACCCGTCATTGGGGATGACGGGTTAAATGGTGTGCACAAGTTCGCACGACATTTGCGTTTGCAACGGAAGATGTCATATATATATATATATATATATATATATATATAGGGTAAAAGGGATATGATCAACTTGCTCATTTAGTAAATGAGCAATTGATTATGTGGCATGCATGTGATACATTGGACAACTAACCCTTTTAAGGATTTTCCAATCACACACACACACACACACACACACACACACACACGTGGCATGCATGTGATACATTGGACAACTAACCCTTTTAAGGATTTTCCAATCACACACACACACACACACACACACACACACACACACACACACACATATATATATATATAATAATAATAAAACACAAAGAAAGCTATCAAGTGGCTCTCCTTCAATCCCCCAAAAATCAAAGGCCTAGATCTAAACCTTACAAAACATATTTTCCCCCCAAAAGTTCCCCCCAAAACTCAAATTCAAATCTCCCACCCAAAACAACTCCTACATTTATTATTATTATTTTTTTCTCTCTCTCTCCCTCCCTCTTCTATATAATATTAAAAAATTAAGAAAATATATTTTTTAAAAATTTTAGAAAATTTAAAAATTTAAAAATTTAAAAATTTGAAAATTTAAAATTTTAAAAATAATTCAAAAATAATTAAAAAAAAATATATAATATGTTTTTTGCTCATGTTTGCTACTTCAATTAATTTGTTAGACCTTCAAAACTATTTTTTATGATCAAATAAGATGCGCCGTTTCGAAGACGTGACATAGGCACGTGTCAACGGACAAACCTTGTAAACTTATACAAATAGATCTTTGGCCCCTATATATAAACTTATACAAATAGATCTTCGGGCCCCTCCCTCGTTTCAACTCTCAAGGGAGACAGATCTTTATTCAAGGTGGCCTTGGACATAGCTCCACTAGCTTAGGCACGTGTGTCAAGTCCTAAGTGTACCTCGGTACTACTCCCAACTTTAACACAGTATACAAAACACAAAAGTTACAAAATTTTTTTTTTTGATGTAACGGATAGAGTCCAGGGACTCCAGCCAACAGATCAATTAAATAAATAACGTTTACAAATAGGGTTTTACTAGCGGTAAAACAGAGGATACAGAATGAAGGATTATATACCGCTAGGCATATGAATACTACAAACAGAGGGTACAAGAAAGAAAACAATACATCCGAAGAAAATGCCTGAAGGGGAGAAAATGCGGACTCCCCTGCAGCTCCAGAATGGCCATCAAGCCAAAAGCGGACACGAATAGGGAGCCGACTCACAGATGCCATGCCCGCTAGAGCCCAGCCACACAAACCACAGGGAAGCATGACGCCAAGCCTCAACGGCACCAGAACCGGGGAGCAGCAAAACCGAATGCAGAGCCAAAAACAACCCAGATGCAACAAGCACAGAGCTGATGGGAAAGGCGCTGGGAACTGAAGGCAAAAGAAGTCCTCCACTAGCACACCGAAAGAACACACAACGCGTGACACTCAAACCCAAAGCAGGGAACGAAGCCCATACAAACACCACCAAATAAAGCAAAACTAGAGGTAGACTTCGAGTGATAAAGCCAATGGACACACAAAGAGTTGAAGCTCACTCAACAATACTCAAATGAAGGCAATCAGCGCAATAAACAGAAATAAACAGTACAGACAGAAACTAAATCAACAGAAGCACAGACGCAGTAAAAATCAACAGGCACAAAAGTACCGCAGAGAAGCGCTCCTAACAACATTAGATAAAACAGTAAAGAGGGGGATATTAGTCGGGGATAATTAAAACCCAAGTCTCCAGTACAAACAGAACCAGAACAAAGCAAGTGAAAACCCGAGGCATCCACTTTCACAGCCCTAAAAGAACAACAACCAGCCCAGATGGGAGCAACAAGTCCAGCGGGGGACCAAAAAAACTGCGCTGGTATACAGCCAGTCACAAAAGTCGCTAGGGCCAGCACAAACCAGAAGGGATTTAACCCTGCAACAAAAATCAAGGGATTATAAGATAAGAGTGAAATAAAGAAAGTAAAAAGAGAAGTAAACTAGAGTAATAATTATAACGCCTGAAGATTTTTAAGACAAATAAAAGATTGCATTAATTTGTCAGACGCTGACTCGGTGTTGTCTTTGAAAGATGGGTTCGACGCCCAGAGATTAAAAAGAAAAAAGAACTCGTCAATAATAGCAGCTAATGGTTTTCGATGGAGGCGGAAAAGCCTATTATTTCTCTCTTTCCAGGATATCCAAATAATGATATGGATCGATAAAATCCATGCACTACGGAACGAGCCGTTCGAAGGCGAGAAATCCCAAACCGAAGATAAGGAGGGAGGAATCATACGCAAATTCCACGCAAGAGTGACAATCTTCCAAAGAGGGATAATAAAAGAGCACCGGGTGAAAAGATGATGGATGTCTTCTGGGGAATGATCACATAGAGGGCAGAGTTGGCCCCAGGCGATATTTCTTTTGTTGAGGATCTCTACGGTGAGAAGTTTGTTGTTAAAGGCTAACCAAGAGTTAATTTTGACTTTCAAGGGAGCACTAGATGCCCAGATGAAATGCGATACAGATGAGCGCGTTCCTCTAGAATTGAGGAATTTGTAAAAGGAACGAACCGTGAAAATGCCCGAAGTCGTCCAACGCCAGGAAATCCCTTCAAGCGGGAACCAAATGTAGCCATTGAGGAGACTAATGAGACGATTGAATTGTTCAATGAGATGGAAGGGGATTTCAGAAATCAAAGGAATCGACCAGTGCCTCACATTATCAATAAAAGTAAAGGATTCTGCTACGGTGGCCTCAGGGGCCGCCGCTAAACGGAATAAGGAAGGGAAAGCCGAAGACAGTTTAATATTACCGATCCACAAATCAGACCATAGGTGAGCCGAGAACCCTTCTGAGCATAAGCGGGATATGCTACAAAGGAAAGCATCAGAAGCTTTCCAAACACCTTTCCAAAAAGGAGAGGCGAGGCGGGAAGTGGAGGGGGGAAACTCCCACCAATTAGAAGAGGATCGGTAATTTTTGATGCAATGAATCCATGGAAGGTGATCGAGATTGTGGAGTCTCCAGAGCCACTTACCGAGAAGGGCGATATTAAAAGTTACAAAAATTTAAACACAAAAGAATATCTCCACCATAAACTCTTCAAAGTTTTCTTTTAAATAAAAAACTCTTCAAAGTCCTCTTCCTCCTCTTCCTAATCCTCCTTCAAACTAGAAGAACAATGAACCAAGTTTGGAAAGACATCAACCTCCCACCTCCTCAAATTTCGCACCAGAACCACATCATCCTGCAAGACATCTGAACCCAAAATTTCAAAGAAAAAAAAAAAACATACCCAACCTAACGGCCGACTCGTGGGTCAGTTCGGACCAGACCAGGCCGGTTCAACCCAGTCCTGGTTCGAGCCGGACCGGACCACTGGCGGGCCAGGTCGGCGCTAGTTTCGATGGGCAGAAGTTGGGCCATGCTCGGACCCGGAGGGGGGTGGGGGGGGGGGGTTGGTTCGGGGCCGGGTCATCTCTCTCTTAGGGCAAGCCGGGCCGGTCCAGTCCCGGGCCAGACCAGCTCTGATGCCACCCCTAATCTCTATCTATCTCTTCATATACATCAAATTTTAAAAATTGTAGCAAAACAAAATTTAACAATTTTTTTTAAAAAATAATTTTTGTATAGGGGTCCCATTTCCGGAGTTCGCTTTGGGCCTCCTTAAACTCAGGGCTAGCCTTGCCACTATATGCATAAGTTCTATCATAAGAATTATACAAATTATTCAATGTCAACTCAAATCTTGCTAAATAATCATTACATTCATATTGAGATTCTTCTCCAAGTAAAACAAAAAATATTCAATCAAACTCCGTACCCACTAATTTTGTAACACCCCGCAAAATAAAAAGATATTTTGCATTACTAAATAATATTATATTGGTAAAGTTGATTACTTTGACTATTTTCTTGAAATTGTAATTTTGCACGTGCAACACACGTACAAAGTTAGGAATTTTGAATTCTTAAAATTTTATGGTTAATGAATGATTTTCCTCATTTATTTATGATATTTTAATTTTTCAGATTTATTTGAATTTATTTGACTATTTTATGATTTTCTCAATTTTACACGTGCAAAACACGTGCAAATATTTTTTTGGTGTGCAAATCTCCACTTTTAAATTTCTGGATACATTCTACTATTTATAATTAAGTATATCCTAAATTTTGAGATTTTTCTGAGTAAAGAAACTATTTTTTATAAATACTTCGAAAAAGAGGGGCTTTAATGTAAAAAGCCGTTTGGATCTCAAACAAATAAGGAATTTTTTTTTACTAATTTTTTGGCTTTCCATGGTCATCATTGGAAACAAAATCTATTTAAGTTTTATTTAGAGTTAATTTGGTGAAAATTTAAATAAATATGGTGTTTTTGCAAATATGGAATTTAAGTGGATATTGTGCAAATATTTTCTTGGAAAGTAAAAGTTAGAAATTTTAATTGGAAAATCTAATATGTATTAGTAAATACTATTTCTGATTTTTCTGGATTTTTACGAATATTTTATGATATATTTGCAAATATTATAAAAAAGAGGGACTTTTGTGCAAAATTGCCACTCTGAGTACAAATCCGAATTGTTAAGGGATGTTTCCACAAACTTGTAAAACCCTAAAACCTTCAGATTTTGGCCTATATTTTGGCCACTATAGCCGTCCCTCTCCTCTGCAAAAAATAAAAATAAAATATATTTCTACTATTAATTTATTAGAGTTTTGAAGAGATGATCTTGGATTTTGCAAAAGAAGGGGTTTTTCTCATTCTTTATTAATTCGGTTGATTTTTTCAATGAGGTGAGTGATATAATTTATTTTGTATTGTTCTTTGAATGTTGTATATGGTGTTTCATCTATTAGAAAACATGCTAGGGTTTGGTATGAATACATATGATGGATTTGATGAATAGATGAATTAAAAATTGGAACTTACATGGAAATTTTATATTGATGATTAGAATTACTTCTGGATGATTTGAGATTGTTAAAGAACCTAATAGAAATCATGAGTAGGCTATTTCTTTCGAATTTTGCTGATTGGATTGAGTATGGTGGATGTTATGCACAAATTAATTAAAGATGAAATTTTTGACTATTAATGAGTTTTGATGAATGCAACTTGACCATGGAAATGTTATATTTGTCTATATTCATATGTTAACTATTGTGAAAATTGTCAGTGGGTTTGATGAGTTATGAGAAGGACTAATGAATCAAAAAGATCGAGTTTTGGGGTTGGAGTTGTGATAACTACATTTGGGTTTGATACGATATGACTAAATTGGGGATTTTGTTATTTTGTGAAGTTTTACTTGGATTTGAATTGCTCAAATATTAATATTAAATCTGAATATTTTGTTATTTCTAATTAATGGATTTGTGAAGTTTTCTTGATGCACAAGCATGCACAAACATTTCTACATGAATATCCTATTTTGTGGTTTTTGAAAAAATTGAACGTTCGTATGTTTTGTAGATTTTAATTATATCTTAACGTATTTTGGCATTGATATGGTTTGGAATATAATGCGAAGTTATCTTGACGTGTAATTGATTCTCAAAAACTCTATTTTCGTATATGCATATGTTCGTGTTATTGTTTTGAAGAAATTCATCAAAATGTCATTTTATCAATTCGAAGTGGTTTTGATTTATTTTTATGGACTCCTATATACTCTACAAGTCATATTTGATTGCCTCAGGATTATACTTTTTATAGATTTTGTTTTTGTAAAGTAGAACACCGTATTGGTTAAAAACATGCACAACTCAAACTACAGTCTGCAGGTCGATAGTCGACTGGTAATTTTGGACAGTCGACCGTCGTTACCCTGACTGCTGTGTTTTTCTTGAAGTTTTGGATTTTCATGCAGGACAGTCGACTGACTACTTTATACAGTCGATTGTCACTGCCCTGATTTGTGTTTTTTTTGAAGTTTTGGATTTTCATGCGGGACAGTCGACTGACCACTTTATACAATCAACTGTCACTGCCTTGATTTGTGTTTTCTTGAAGTTTTGAATTTTCATGCAGAACAATCGACTGACCACTTTATATAGTCGACTGCCACTGCTCTGAATTGTGTTTTCTTGGAGTTTTGGATATTCATGTGAGACAGTCGACTGACCATTTTATACAGTCGACTGCCACTGCTCTGATTTAAGTTTTCTAAAGTCTTGGATTTTCATGCGGGACAGTCGACTGACCACTTTATACAGTCGACTGCCATGCTCTGATTAATGTTTCTCGAGGTTTTGGATTTTTACGCGGGACAGTCGACCGACTTCAGAATGAAGTTGACTGTCACTACTTTGACTGACGTTTTCTTGAACTCTTCTAATGATCTTTCAAGACGATTGATTCTTTACTATTTTTGGATTAATGACCTACTGTTCTAAATATTATTTTGGCTACAGATTATAGTATTTTCGAGATGTTTTCTAAATATAAAAGAAGTATGAGTTGTAATGAAAGTTTGGTTTGGATGGTTAAGTTGTGAGTCTCTAGAGGGTGTGTGGGACCCTAGTATACCGGCAGTTGAGAGTTTGTGGTTTGTCCTGTTGGGGCTTGTTGTTGATCAGTTGAGTTAAGTCCGGTAGGGTACACCAATTCTAGGAGATTCGTAAATTAATTTAATTAACTTAAATAAATAAGGACAGACACTAGATGGTGATATGATGAAATGAGAACATGGGTTATGGACCTCAGTATGGCTTGCGGTGTGAGATAATTCCCGGAATTATCGAGGTGTGAGTGAAATAGTCTCCAGAATTACCTGCGGTATGTGATTGATCTCCAAAATTATCGGGGTCGAGACGACGCTCATGTGGTATTCGTGTGATGATGCGCCATAGCTTGCGGTGTGGGATATTCTCGAAGATTCCTAGGTGTGAGTGAAATAGTCTCCGGAATTATCTACGGATAAAAATTGACCTTTGGAATTATCGGGACATGGGCTAATACTCACAGTTTATCTATATCTCGTAGTAGTCATCGTAGTAGGGATTAAACCCTACAAAATGGAGAACGATAAGGGCTTGCACTGGACCTATGTAGAGTGGGATGCATAGAATCCGACAAGTATGCATTACAGAGTCAGCATATAGCATTGGTGTTTTCTTGACTTGGTTTCATGCATGTGTTTTCCTGTTTTTCTACACTTGACACATAGTCTAGTTTCACTTGATGTTTTCATGTTTTATCTATTGTTATTTCTTATTTCATTTTATTCTTACTGTTAATACATGTTGGTAATGACTCTATGCTTTATGTTTTATTTATGTTGCATTTATTTTTATGTCACTCACACCGTTATGGCTGACCAATGTAGTTTGGGGGTTAGGGTTATCTCTATCCTCATGTTTTACAGGTTGGTACTTATAGCTTGGGATTTGGATGCATGTTGTAGAATGATAATAGAGATTATGTAAATTATAAAAGAATGTGTTGTAAAAGAAAGAAATATTGAATTCAAGGTGTTTTATTTTCCACTGTGCTTTGTGAACAATTGATGTAATAAATTTTTTTAATTTTTCCATGTATTTGATTGCTATGTTTATGATTACATTGAAGTTGATTGTGGGATTGTGCCACATATTTTTGAGATATCATATTGGAAATTTGGGGCGCTACAAATTTGATACGAGGATATATTACAGTAATCGTACAATACAACATAGGAGAGGATTAAAATACTTTAAAACATTATCATAAGTGGGAATAACAATATGGCCAATGTAAGAATCTGAATTCATTTCTAGAAAAATTTGCATCATAGTAATTATTGAATTAAATATAATACTAGAAATGGATTCATAAGATTTCCTAAGAGCATCCACAATGATGTTTCTCAAATTTGCCAAAATGACATCTACAGTAATAGAATTTAGCGAAATCGTTTGCAGTCGTTGTTTGCTATTTTTTTTCCTAAAATTTGAGACGGACGAGATATGTTGTTTTGTCCGATTGGTTTTTGTTTTTATAGAATTAATTAATTAGCGTTTAAATATTATAATAGGTTAATTAAATAAATAAAATAATATAATAATACCTAATACCTAATTAAACCAATCTAAATCCTACTTATACCCACTAAATTAGACCCAAATCCCACCCCAGAATTCATGGACGGGACATGTTGTCCCGTCCCATGCGTTTTTGCAAAAGACGAGCTCATTTTTGAATTTTTTTTTTTCAACGAATTTGACCGTTCGATCAATTAAAATAAAAATAAAAATGGGACGATACATGTTGTACCGTCCGACGTGATTAAAAAATAAATAAATAATTGGGACGAGACAACTTGTATCGTCCGACGTGATTAAAAAAAAAATTGGGACGAACAACTTGTATCGTCTCTTATAATTTGAGAATCGCAATTTCGTTTCTAAAAATTGAGAAGCGACTGTAGCGATTTTGCCAAAATATGGCAAAATAGCAAACGACTGCAGCGTCTTCTTTCTCAAAAAATGAGAAATTGGCAAATATAGCAAATGACTGTGGATGCTCTAAATGCTATATATGCATATGTTAGCATCAACGAAAATCGATGCTCTTAGTAAGGAAATTATAATATTATATCTCTGCTTTTATCAATTCAATATCAGATAAGTAAGTTTAACCAAATATAAATATACTAGATTTGCCCGTAGGCACGTGTCTACGGCACGTCTTCGGAAAGATACAACATATGAAAGTCTTGTAAACAGTAAAACAATAATTATGTAGCTCAAGTTTGAATAGTAAAACAATAATTAGTTATAAATAAAACTCCATGTTTCCATTGGTATATGTTGAAAAATAATTATAAATGGGGTGCAAAATGCAACTTCTTAGAACTTTGAGTGTGGAAAATGATGAAATTTAACTATTGATGAGATATTTTTTATTTTTAATGTAACATGAGCAATAAAAAAATGCATAAAAAATCTAAAAATTTACAAATATGAAATCTGAAACTATAATTTCTGAGTAAATGGAGAGAGAATGAGAGAGAAATAAATAAATAAATAAATAAAGAAGTTGTTTTGGGGAGATTTGAATTTGAGTTTTAGGAGGAAACTTTTGCGCGGAAAAATATATTTTGTGAGGTTAGATTTGAACCATTGACTACAATCCTATTGAATGAGAGCCACTTGATATAGCTTTCTTTGTGTTTTATTATATAGATATCAAAGAAATCCCACATAACACATAAATATGATTATTTGACTTTGATCAGTCGCTCGATAGTTCTTCTTTGTTTGTTCTATAGTTTCGCCAAGGCTTGCTTCTCCGTTACCACGACTCAAGTTTCTCGTAGCCTCTCCTTGAATTTCGTATAGAATAATTAGACGAAATATTTGGGCATACTTACCATATCCAGTACTTAGAGCGGCCTTATCCTTAGTTCAAGTATATAATGGAAAATTTTTGAACTTAACTTAGTTTTCATAAAAACTTGTTAGGATTAATTATTCAACAATATTTGACTGATTTCCATATTTCAGTCAAATTTGAACCATGTACAAAATGACCCTCTTTTTGAAAGACTGGTCTATTTTTTTAAAAAAATTTCTAAACTGACCTATTTTTTTTTAAAAATTCTCAAACTGACCTACTCGCTATCTAAAAAAACGAGTTTGGTAAAAATTCCATTGCATTGCTTTTTGAGACAGCGAGTGTGAGGTTTTAATTTTTTTGATTTCTCCATGACCAAGACTTGCTGTCTCAAAAAGCGAGTGGGTTTTTTCCAAATTTTCTTTTTGAGACAGCGAGTGTCGTTTGAGAGTTTTTAATACCCAAACTCGCTGTTTCGACCTCAGTCTCTCTTTTAACTCTCTATCTCCCTCTTCTTCTTCTAACCCCAAAACCCTAGCCCATTTTGTCGATTTCCTCTCGTCAATTAACCCAAAAATCCTTGCCTTCGTCGTTTCGATCTTCCACATCTCTCATCTATGATCTCTCTTCACACTCTCAATTCCCTCCATTCACGCTCCGAAAACCCTAAACCCCAATATCCAAGAAATCGTTCAATCTGGAATTTGGGAAAAAAGAGTGCGGTTGAAGGAGCTACTTCGACCTCGTATTCACTATCTACCTCTTCAATCACTCAACTTTAACGGTATATTTTCCATACATTTGTATTTTTAATTTCGGGTTAATTTTGAGATATGTTGAGAAATTGTTAACGGTATATTTAGAAATTGTTAGTGAATTTGAATAGAATTGTTGAGAAATTTGGAATAGGAATTTTGATAATATATGTAGGAACATAGTGTAGATTTTTTTTTTGAAAGATGTTGATTAGAAAATTTGATAATATATAGTAATTTTTTGAAAAATGTTGAATTGACAATACTTTTCAGCTGTACATTAGTACGATGATGAATAGATCGATATTCGACGAACAATCGAACAGTTTTAGAATAGTTCTATCATTCGAAAATATTGGATGATTGGTAATGTATGTAAGTATATAGTGTAATTTTCTTTTAGAAATGTTGAATAGGAATTTTGATAATATATGTAGGTATATAGTGTAGAATTATTTGAGAAATGTTGAGAAATTTTGCTATATAGTTTGTACATAGTTTGTATGTAGTTATATATTTTTGTATAGTTAATAACAATTTGTTTAAGTTGTAGTGTACTCTCATTTATTATAAATGGCACACACGATGGGTAATGTGGAGGAATGAATGAGTAGTAGACCTCCAAATACTCGAGGCGACGGACCACGTACTTCTTTTGGCCTACCTCCTCGCGGTAGATGTGGTCTTGGTCGTGGTAGAACCGAGCGTACTAATGTAAGTGAATAATTGTTTGTATTCGATTAGTTTGATTATCATACAGTTAAATATAATATCGGTGTACTGATTTAAATTTTATTGCTGTGTAGGTCTCAACTAATCCTATCGCTTCACCAAATGAGGCGGGCCCTTCTTCATCAGCCCCTGCTTCATCAGCTTATGTTCCTCCTGGAGGTCCAGGTTCCCTCGACCCTATACTGCTTACTCTCCAATCGCAACACCGTTCAAAGGATGTGTGGGAAGGCGAATCTAAGAAGTGTACATTTAGGGAGCACAGTATACTTCCTATGCACCCACAGATTTATAACGAGATTCTACGGGACTGAGCTTTACGGTATTAGACTGATGAGCTCGATTAAATGTGATCAGCCTCTTCTTGCCGCACTTCTTGAGAGATGGCAGCCTGAAACCCATACCTTCCACTTGTCGATCGGGGAGATGATCGTAACACTACATGACGTCTCTGTACTCACAGGTCTTCCAGTCGATGAGCAGACAGTGACATGTATGATGGACTTCGAGCCGGTATATCTTGTGGAACAATACCTCTGTGTAGATGTCGAAACGGGGGCAGTAAATGGAAAGTTCATTCGCTTGAAGTGATTGAAGGAGACTTTCAAGAATAGGTTGAATGAGGATTCCACTGAGGTCGAGGTTGAGTGCTATTGTAGGGCATACATCTTGACACTATTTGGCGGCGTAATGTTCCTGAACTCGACTGGTCATTTGGTGTCGTTGATGTACCTGCCATTGATTGCTGATCTGCAAAAAGTCAGAGTATACAATTAGGGTAGTGCTGCGTTGGCATCTCTGTATAGAAGTTTGTGCAACTACAGTCATGGTTCAGTGCAGATGAGTGGACCAATGATCTTGCTTCAAGTTTGGTGTTGGGAGCGTATTCATGTTGGTCGGCCCGTAGTGAGTAGGCAATCACCCAATTGGATGCATGTCCTCGAGGACCAACACATGTTACCTCCACTAGGTGTTTACTGGTCCGACAATCTCACATGGAAGGCCAACCCCAACAGATGTCTGACATACTTTTGAGATGAATTGGATAGGTTGGCAGATGATTGTGTCGTGTGGCACCCCTACACGAGGCATGTTTGGGTCGACTACCGCCTATTTGCTTGTATAGGCGTGAGCTGTAGCTGACAAAGGCACCTCTAATCAACTTTAGCATAGTCGAATTCTACTTCGCTAATAGAGTGCTATGTCCGTTTGGTCTGCTTTAAAGTATTCCTGTTGTTGAACCGTACACTGCCGAGATGCATTCTCTTACTGGAATGGGTTGACAACCCGATCACAATTGGGCCGCATGTTTGCTCACATATGTTGAGAGATGGAATGCGCACCGGTTCGACGAAATCATTGGAGACATTCCTCCGTTCGATGCATTGGTGCATGCGACTTACATGGCTTGGTATGAGAGGATGACTAAACGTTATATCTCTCCCATAGTGCAGACTCCTGCTGGTGTGGAAGTCCTGATTCATCGACGAGCCGTCAAACCAGCAGATGACCATTCAATGAAATTGCTTATGTTCCAACCGAAGGTTTCGGCTATTCGTAAAATCATAAGTTAATTAAGTTTTGTTGTCTTATTTTAATGTTTTCTAAAATTTTGGTTTATATACATATGCACTACACTTAATATTGCAACTTTTCTTGTTGTGTAGATGACCCAGACTTGGATTCAGGTGAAAGAATGTGCTGCTGTGTTGAGGAGTAATATCGCGGAACCGATGAAGGACTTTGCATGCAAGATGATTACGTCGTGTCGTGCACAAGCTGATATTGTGGGCAAGGGAACTACTTTAGATGCTATACTAACTACTCCTGCACACCGAACCAGTCAGTGTGGTGTTCTTCGAAAGAAAGTTATCCATAGACCCCCATGTCGTCTGAGAAACGACTCCGAAGAAGAAGGTGAAAGTGATGAGATTGAAGAAAAAGTTGAAGGGACACAACAACATGAAGAAGATCAAATTCCCTTATCCGGTGTCACTCAAGCTACTCCATCATGTGCTAAAAGACAAAGGAGACCCCCCACTTTTTTTTACACCCGAGCCGTGAAGGTAGCCATTACTCATCACTTTTTCAAAGTTTTTGAATGTATTGTCTTTTGCAAGTGAAGGTGAGGGAAGTGTATTTGTCTTTGTTTTTGAGTGTATTTTTCTTTCTAAGTAAAGGTGAAGAAGGTGGTCGTGTATATGTGTATTCATGTTGTTTTTGATATATCCATGGAGGGTATATATGTGCTTGTATAAATTCATGTAGGTGATGGTGAAGGAAGTAGATTTGTGAACTATTTAAATTTTGGCATGTATAAAGCAATGTTATTGAGTATGGGGTATGTGAGTGTGATTGTTTGAGGGTTTTGAAGTTTTTGAATGTGTTGATGTTTAATTTGAAATTGTTGATCAATTAGAAAATATTTCGAGTTTTGATGGATTACAATTGGTTGAAGTGTATATGTTGGAAACAGTTGAATTGGTGAAGTGTAATAGAGATATTTGATGGGTTGTTGAATTTGATGTGAAGTGAAATGGTGTGAAGTTGTTGTATACAGGGCAGACTACAGTATTAGTTTCGAATGGACATTTTTTTGCCTAAACTCGCTTTCTCAGAAAGCGAGTCTGGTATTAACCTCCTCGCTTTCTGAGAAAGCGAGTTTAGAGTCTGTATAGGGTATTTCTCAGCAAACTTAGAAAGCAAGTCTGGTTTAATTCTCTTCACTTTCTAAGAAAACGAGTTTGGAGTTGAGAGATTTCCAGAGCCTAACTAGCTCCTAGAAATTTCTCAACTCAACAGTCGCTTTCTCATAAAGCGAATGGATTTTGCCTAAACTTGCTTTCTGAAAAAGTGAGTGTAGGCAAAAACTTTTCGCTTTCTGAGAAAGCAATTGTTGAGCTGAGAGATTTCCAAAGACTAGCTAGTCTTTGAAAATTTCTCAACTCAACAGTCGCTAACTCATAAAGCGAGTGTAGGCGAAACCTCCTCGCTTTCTCAAAAAGCGACTGTTGAGTTGAGAGATTTCCAGAGACCAACTGGTCTCTAGAAATTTTTCAACACCACAGTCGCTTTCTTAGAAAGCGATGTGGTATTGCCTACACTCTCTTTTTTTAGAAAGCGACTATAGGCAAAATGTAACCGCTTTATGAGAAAGCGACTGTTGAGTTAAGAAATTTCCAGGGACCATTCAGGCTCTAGAAATCTCTCAACTCTAAACTTGCTTTCTCAGAAAACGAGGAGGTTTAAACCAGACTCGCTTTCTGAGAAAGCAAGTTTAGGAAAAAAAAATTCCAATTCAAGTTGCATATGATGTTTGCCCTGTACTCCAACATCATGCGACTTACAAATTCATTCACAATCTCTAAACTTCCATTAATTTTGAAATAAATAGGAATTATCCTAGTTCAAAATTGAACGCATACAAATTAGTAGAAAGTACACATCACATAATACAACAACTACAAACTACTGCAAAGTTGACAAAACAAACACAAACACATTGGAATTTCATATGGTTTAAATGTTTCGAGATCCTCCATTACTACATCACCGCTTATTGTGTCCATACAACCCACATAACATTTCAATCCTGTACCCCTGCTAGACCTATCTCTCTCATCCATGTCATTGTGAATTCTCGTAGATCTTGATCGGCCTTTTCTTGAACTTCGCAGGCGTGCATCAGCTACGAGTCGTGGTCCATCAAAAGTAGGCCAATATGCTAGATCTAGAGTTGGATGAAAGAGGGGATCCCATGTTTGTGCTAATGCAGAAACTAAGTAAAATTTATCAACAAAAGGCTTGTAATTGATTGCACGATATGCACAAGTTGCCAATACATGAGAACATGGAATATGATATAGTTGAAATTTCATACATGTGCATGTTTTAGTACCTAAGTTAACACTGTGCAAGTTCCCACCCTTCCTTTCTCCACTTACCATGCGTAGATCTATTTTGACGGAAAAAACATTAGGTTGATGATGAAGCATTATAACCTCATGTCGGTTTGCTCTCTCACGCCGAATATCGATCAATTTCTGTACTCTGTGAGCAAAAATCTTCCCTTCAGATAAAAGCTTATTGGCTTCCTGTCGACGAGTAGTAAAGTAAGAATTTAGATGATAAAAGATCATCTCCACAATTGCCGTTACCGGTAAACTACGGACACCTTTCAAGACTGAATTGAAGAATTCTGATCGTCGACCTTCATCTGCATAAAGTGCCCATTTCTCAACCGGTTTCTCTTTCAACCAATTAGCCGCCTAGACATTGATGGTTTCAAGTTCAGCGAGTTTGGTACTGGACTTTTTGGGTTGGTTTTGATACGCTATAATTTTTGCTATTTTCCTCATTGCCTTGCTACCAAATTTACTGAAAAAATTTGTAGCGAAATGACGCATACAATAACGATGATATGCATTAGGTTCGTTCCAAGCTCCATTTTGCAATTCATAGCAGACAAAATACCAGCATGACGATCATAGATAACACACAACTCAATTCGATGGGTGACAAAATACCTAATGTAACTCATGAACAATGTCCAAGTATTTATACTCTCTCCATCAACTAATACAAATGCAAAGGAAAATAAGCTATCATTCGCATCCGGAGAAATAGCAATTAATAAACAACCCTTATACTTACTGTACAAGTGAGTTCCGTCAATACTAGTAACAGGTCTGTAAGACTTGAAACCTTCAATCGAAGCACCAAATGCCCAAAATACTCCCTTGAATGTTTTCTCGCCAAGACCAGACTGATATTTATCCCAGTGGACAACGGTTCCTGGATTTGCTGCTTGTATTGCTGATAGAAGAAAAGACAACTTCGTATATGCTTCTTCGAAGGTACCGGACAACCACTTAATTGTTTTTTTGTTTTGCAATCCAAGCCTTTTTATATGAAATCTGATAATTATATTGTAGTTTCACTATCTCAATAATGCTCCGCATTGTTAAACTTATCTCAGATTTCACCACACCCACAAACAAATTGCAAACAAGGTTAGAATCAACTTTACAGTGGTCCTAATTCAACGTGGGATTCATATAAGTATGAGAACCAACTATATTCTTCACCACGAAATTTGTCCTACTTTTTGGAACGATTGCTCGTAATTTCCAAGGAAAGCCACCCTCACTTACTAATGGGGGAATTTGCAAAATCTCATCAATTGTACGTTTCTTAGGTGCCAATTTACATTTAACAGTATACAGTGTCGGTGTAGATTTCAATGTGACGAATTCCCGATGTTTCTTGATAGAATACAACTTCACAGCCTGCTGAATCGACTCTTTACTTACAAATTCCTGTCCAATGTAAAATTCGTCTAAATTGGATGAACTGGACGACTCTTGTGGAAGTTGATGTATTCTAGCACCTTGATGTCATCTCCTCGGTAACATGAGCGCTAACACTGGCATAGCTATCAGTAGGTCTCACTTCATTAGCCCTACTCTCATTTGTGTTTACATTTACATATTCATCATCTTCGTCCCCATCATCATTTTCTACACTCTCATCAACTTCATCGTCCATTTCTTCCTCATCATCATCATCATCATCATCTAATAGGTCGTTGTTAAAGGTATCATTTTGAAATAATTCAAATAAAGTGTTATTTCGAACATAGTAATGAACCGGACTAGGTTGACGTGGAAACTAAACATCTGTAGAATCCGGGCTTGGTGTATTTGTGAACGTGTCTTCTTCTGGGGATAATGGGTTTTCTTGTGAAGTTTGAACAGGGTTAGACCTCATCTGCTGTATCTGTACTTCTCGTACGAAGCTTGAACTAGAATTATTATGTGGCTGAGCATTCATAATTTGGATTTGTTGAATATATAACTCCAATGCAGACCAAGTACAATTGAGATCAAGTGTCCTAGCAATCATTGACTTCATAGCATTATCAGTAGATACAGGCACTGTCATAAAATACTGACCATCTCCTTTTCCTGCTGCATACCGAGCTAAAATTTTCACATTCCATTGAGCCCTATCCCAATTAGTAACTTCATAAATTTTCTCAACTATTTCTGCCAATGTAATAGTATGAGGTGCCCAAACTATTTTAGGATCAACGACACTATAACAACAACCTATCTTTGGATCACGAATAATTTCATCACCAAAGTATAACAAATAGGAATATCGTAATCCATACCTATGTATATTTATACAAAAATACGAGTTATTATCTAGCCACAAACAAAACCTACAAAAATGTACAAAATAATATGTGATATAAATCATACCTTCACAACAATAATCGGAAGGATATAGTCGTAGATATATGGGTGGAAGAGTTGAAGCTGCTATTCTCTTGAAGTTTATTGAAATTCCAAATATGGATCTTTCGGATGATGGGTCTAGGGTTTTGAGAGTAGAAGGTGAGAGGGCTGGGAAAGATTAAGTGAATATATTTATATTTATAGGAGATTTTGTGGGTAGGAGGTCGATTTTGGGAGGCTAGAATTTTGGGTTTCGGAGTTTAGGAGATAGTAAGAATGAAGATAAGAAAGAGTAAGAATGGAGATAAGGAGAGAAAAAAATTTGAGCCTGGGGTATTAAAAATCCCCAAACGATACTCGATGTCTCAAAAAGCGAGTTTGGGAAAAACTCACTTGCTTTTTGAGACAGCGAGTCTTGGCCAAGGAGAAATAAAAAAAACTCAAACCTCACACTCGCTGTCTAAAAAAGCGATGAGATTTTTACCAAACTCGCTTTTTGAGACATCGAGTAGGTCAGTTTGAGAATTTTTAAAAAAAGTAGGTCAGTTTGGGAAAAACTTTCAAAAAGGGTAACATCCTAAAATTTTCAAATAATTAAATATAAAATTTTCTATTGTTTTCACGTGTTTCGCATGTGCAAAATGATGTAAGTTTTTGGCCTTAAAAATTATCTTAATAACATAAACAAATATTGTGTTTCTCTTTTAAAAAGCCTATTGTTATTTATTATTAATCTTTAGGCCTAATAGTCTAATTCTAGCCTCTCTAAAATAAATAAATAAATTAATTAAAGAGCCCATGGATTTTAGCCCACCTAATTAGCCCACTAGTTAATTCTATTAGTAATTAACACAACTTGTAGTGTAGACTTGATCATGTAACAAATAAATGAACAATTAATAATTGTACAACTTAAACTCGTGTGCATGTGATGGCACGTGCATTGCACATGCACGTGCAAGGGGGACTCTAGGGGTGGCCAGCCATATTTGGAGTGGAGAGAGAGAGTGGAATAGTGGTGAGGTGGTTACTTGATGATAGGTAGTTCTTCTAACTCCCAAATGTATCCTAGACCTTCACCTAAACTCATCTCAACCCTCCATTCACTCTTGAAATGTGTATAAATACCCCTCCCTTGTCACTCTTGTCATTTGCAGTTAGAATTTTCAAAGAGAAAGAGAAAGAAAAAGACATTTGTGAGAAAAAGACTGAGTGAGAAAAGATTTTTTGTGTGAGAAAAAAAAAGAGAAGTGTGTGTTCCTTTCCAATTGGAGGCCGGCCAAAGTAAGAAGAGGAGGAGAAGGGAGACGATCGTGCTTTCAAGGAGTTCTTTAGGAGTTTTTCATTTGTTTCTTCAAAAGGTTGGTGATTTTTCTAACTTCTAATATAGATGCCATGCTAGGATTTTAATTTGTGAATATGTTAGAAACAAATAGAAAAATTGCCATATACTTACTTGAAGAGACTAGTAAGAAAGAGAGGAAGCTCTAGTTTATCTACATGAAAAAGTTAGTAAAATGAGTTGAAATGTGTTAATTAAGACTTGTCATGTTGCTTTATTAATATATGTCATGCTAGAATACATATAATTTTATAAATCATTCTTGTATGAAATTGTGCTTGTGAATGAATTGTAGCATGCAAAATAATATCCATGGATTGTGAAATAGATTGATTAGTGGCACTAAGTGTTGATTTTAATTGTATTGTATGAGTAAGTTTATATTCACTTGATTGTCAAATACAATGTCTTTTTTGAATCATAAGAAATGAGTTAGTTTATTTTTTTAAAGAAAAAATACTTAAGGGTATGATAAAGAATGAAAAATCGTATAAACACAATGTGAATAAATGGGGAACAAGTAGATAAAAAGATTCATCTAGAAAATGAATTTTTCAATGTTGAAACATGTATTAATGTTCCACTTTCAAAAGAAATAAGAGAAATAGTCTACTATGTGGTTAAAAATGAGAATTTAGAAAACCTAAGAAAATATAATATACTGTTTTTCAAAGAAATACATTCTGGAAAAAGCTTTAGATTTTTATAAGCACAAATTGATTGAAAAACCGAGTTTATTAAAGGAAGAACTAGATACAGTATAGTCTATACAAAAGTGTTTAACCAGACCTTATATCGGTTAGTCACTCACGACCTACTGGTCTTCGGGTGAGTTTTGGGTATGTTACTGTAGCATAGTGGGGGTATTGGTCTTGGGTTCGAGTCTTTCAAGGAGCTCTATGTTTACTAAAGATTCGATTTTTAATTAAATCCTGAAACCATACTCTAAGTATAATTTAAACACCTCTTATATCAATTAGTCACTCTGGCCCAACCGGTCTTCGGGTGCACTTTGGGTCGGTTATTGTTCATAGGCGAGAGGCGTTAGTCTGGGTTTGAATTCGGCCCTGGTCTTTTGTTTTGTGGTTTTTGATTTTTTAACTTATTTCGATTTTTTTGAGTATTTTAAGTGTATAAAAATTGAGAAAAATACTAGAATTCTTCTAAAATTACCTAGACTTTATAAAAATTATTTCTACCATATTTGACATAATATAATAAGAATTAGAAGTAATTTTGAGAAGAAGAACTTGATAAATATTCTTAGATTATGACTTAATTAATTAAAGAAAATGAATATTTTGAAGGTAAAGAATTTTTGTGTAGAGATTAAAATTGAGATTGTCGACATGTAAAAATTGAGTAAGATAATAAATGGATTTTGTGGTTTAATATATGCAAGTGTGTATGGAAAATGAAACAAAAAGATTATGATGAAATGTGGAAATTTTGTGAGTATAAACAATCATTTTGGTGAACATGAAAAAGAAGTTAAGAACTAGAGTGTAGCTAAGTCCTTACATCGGCGTGAATGAGATTTGAAAGAGAAATGTGATAATAAAAGTCCAAGATTGGATCGTGGTTAACAATTGATGTTTAAGACCGATGTAAAAGTAATACTAATTCTAGAGTATTAATTTTTACTCATGATCCAATTTTCTAAGGATTGGACACATAGTGAAGATGTGATGAAAGTAAGAGAAAAACACAAGTATACCAGCTTCGGATGTGATTAAAGTGAGAGAAAAACACAAGTATACGAGCCTCAGATCTATGGTGTGAGAGTGCTCACAGGATGTCTTCATGAAGCGTCATGTCAGGACGTGAATACATCACCAGAATATCGGGACCATGACGACGCTTGTAGGGTGCTTGGTGACTACCTAGTGCCATAGTTCCATGACGGAGGCGAATTGTTCATAGAATTTCTGTATGATGCGTCATGTCATGACGTGGGATTCCCTCTAGGATGTCTGGACATGGGCTCGTAACTCATAGAGCATCTAAGATACTTATCCTAGTTACCATAGTAGTTAAACTCATAGCGAGGGATCCAACCCCACAGGATGAAGTACGATTAAGGGCTTGCCCTCGGACCTATGTAGTATGGGATGCATAGAATCCGAACAAGTGCGCATTAGTGTCATTAAATATAAATAACTGCATTAAGGACTAAGTGCACAGCCACACACGACATCAATAAGATAGTCCCCCTTAGTTTTGTTTGTGAACAAGTGTGTTCTTTCCAAGTAAGAAAAATTGATGTATTATATCATAGTATTAGTTGTATGCAACTGACGTGCCCACAGTTTCTATGCAGAATAAAATGAATGAAAGGACTAAAGAGGAATGCTGCTTAAAGAATTGTTTCAAGTGTTATTTTATTTATGTAATATGTTGTAATTTGCTTCCGCTGTGTTGATATAAACATTATTGTATAAAAAGTTTTAAATTTCTATGTAAAATTGTACGAAGTGAAGTGTAAAGATCCTGTGGACCTTCGAATTCAGACTTATTTGGAATTCGGGGTGTTACAAAGAGAGTCATTTTAGGAAAAAATTCCCGAATGTGATTATTAACTTTTTCAAATATTTCATATTTAGATTTATACCCGCTAGAAGAAACTGAATACAAATAGGAAAATTTTAGAATACAAACTAGTAACTAGCATAACTTCTTACCAATTTTAAAACCGTCCTACAATTACTCAAAGCCGTAGGATCTGCAGTTATTTGTTTATCAAACAGATTGGTTCACCTTGTAAATAAAGTGAAATTTAAGGTTCTATAATGTCTAAAAATAGTATTTTGGTAATTTTACATCACTCTTCCTAAAAACATGAGCCACTACCTTTTAGTATTTTTTCTCTTTATTATTAAAAGGATATCTTCATATTTTCTCTCTCCTCCTAGACAGTCATCCATGTCCCCTTCTTCTTCCTCTCCTCCTCCGGCTTCAATAACTCCTCGTCTCCTTCTTCTCCTCTGCTGCGCCGAATGCCCTTCATCCCTGTTAAAATATAGTTTGGTATGGTATGAGATGTATATTCTGTTTTCCAATTTATAGGGAATAGATCCCATCAAATCTCTCATGTCCTTAAATCTTCTAAATGAATTGTACCCTTTCTCCAAGAAATTCATGTATATATAAAGAGATAGACTGTAGAAGAATGAACAATAAGAAAATATATTTTCCCCATATCTGATTTCAATATGATATAAGCCTGAATTATCCTAGCTGTGTGAAGAAGAAGAGGCACTGTTCATCAGCTTCATCGATCCCCGAAGTCACCACCACGCGAACCCCAAAACCCCAAAGCCACTCCTGATCCGCCGCTGTCGCTCTGCAGCTGTTGCCACTCCGCTGTCACTGCTTCCGCCGCCATTATCGCTGCGCCGCTCTCGCGGCTATCGATGTCCCGATTCCATCACAGAGCACCGATCTCTAGTCGTTTTTTTGATCTCGCTCTCGTAGCACCACTTCTCTCTGTCGCGCTGCCGTCGCTCAGCCCGACGCCACCGAAGGCCACCAACGCACCCCACCTCTAGGCTGAACAAGAAAGTGCATCATTCTTCTTATTCGATTCCACAGAGAGGAGGATTCAAGTCAGATTCAAGTTGTCTTTTTATTTGGGGGGAGGGGGTGTGGAATATACTACATGGACTTGGTATCTAAAAGTACAAGAAAGTTGACTCAAACTCTATGTAACCCCCATTTTCGGTTATACAGTTTTATATTTTCTTCTTTTCGTATTATTGCATTTTTCGTAATTCTTTCTATTTGTCATGCCTCGCTTCCCAAAATACGGGAATACGAGTTCGTGACGGAGGCCCAGCACATGAATTTAACATCATCCATAAGTTTTACCAGTCTTAACTCAACAACATGAAAGGAAATAATCACAACCACGCATGAAAACATAATCACATAAACAAATACTAGAATAAACATGCAGTATTCCAACATAATAACCAACAACTGGAAATAAACAACAAATACGGGTCAACTAAGCCCGGGATACAAAGTTCAACAAAGTAACAATACGAATATAAAAATAAACATGGAAGAAACAATTTATTTCAAAGCAGCTCCTGCTCAAATCCTAAAAGAACTTCTCACCAATGTCTTCTGGCAATTCTCTTTCTGCACCTGTGGTTGGATCAACTAGAGTGGGAAAAAATGTCCGTTAGAGCAAGTACGGACAGCAAGTAGTGAAAAGCAAAGAGTAAAGGAACATGATACGTCAAGGAATATGAAACAATAACAAAGTCCAAAAGCAATAAAAATGTCAATAAACAATGATCAAGTGTACAAGTGTCAACCTAAGTTTATTAGCATTTTATTTTTCCTATCTAGTGCACGTACTATTGTGTCCCATACGACAGGTTCGGTGCATGCAAAACAGTGTTCGTTTTAGACATAGTGGTGGTATCTACAGAGCGTGTCCTCGGGGTAACAAGATAACATGATAATAAGGTCACAAGTATTTCCCCACCTTCCATGTCAATAGTTCATGTAAACAAGAAGGGCCATACCGAGTATAGTTTCTGAGATTATCACTACTAAGTCAACCCTCATTACCCCGACTTGTTTAATATTTTATTTAAATCAATCATGATCATGCAAGTGTGTATAAGAGTATTAAGGCGATGATAAAGATGCAGCAAAATGATGCGATGCATGATAATATACATGTAATTGTGAATCTGAAAAGACTAGACATAGCAGTACTAAAATAGTAATAACTCATAAACTATAATTCAGAATTCAATTTCATCAAAAGGGTTGTAAACTAGACATCTGGGGCTACAATTCATATTCAGTAAGTTTCAATTGATTCTTAATATAACTAGGCCGATTACCCTAATCTTTACGGCTTAAGGGTTCTGGCAGCAGCTTATAATCAAAACTCTATATGTGAAATCAATGTGTGAAATCAATATAAAAATCTAAAAAAATTAGAAAATGAATCCTAAGAATGTCTATTAAGTTTCTGGAGAGGTTCATGTCATTACACTACTGTCTATGGTGTTTCAACTGAAAGTTGTGTCGGTGTTTTACTAAACTGCATTTCTAGAAATACAGACCAGCAGTGACTAAAACTTTAATATCTCACAGCTCACAGATCAGAATCTAGATCCGTAAGATTTTCTGGAAACTAGATATATTAGGCTACATTTCCTTTTTATATAGTTTTGGTTGATTCTTATTGTAACAGGGTCGAAATCTCAGTTTAAGACAGAACAGGCAGCAAGAAATAATAAAAAGTCATCACATACATTCATCAAAATGGATAATCTACATGTTCTTGAATCATGGAATGCATTAACATTAATGTACAGAAATTAGGATGTATTTTTACGGTGTGCAAAGCCAAGTTATCATGTCATGATTCAATTCAGGAGATCTCAATCAATCAACATGTATTCAAATCACTATATATTTCTATATACAAGTTTCCAGTCAATTTATTCATGCCGTGTGTGCATGCAAGCTTGGGTTTGAATCAATGGATATTGAAACGAAGTCAATGATACTTTGGGTTGGCCTGTGTAAACCCTCTATATCCCGAACGGATGGTACACAATACAATATTATGATAATCGAAAGAGAACTACTTGCGGAGATCAATAATCTTAAACTAGAAAAATTAATTAGTTCAAGTTGACTTGCCTTTAGATGACGATTAGATTAATCCGAATATGCAAAAAATAACGGGATCAGAATCCCGGCGACACGGCGGTGAGCAAACAATCCTGATGATCACGATCGATCGGTCGTGCTGAACGCTGTAGATCTCGATGTTGATTTGATGGAGATCATGTGATCGGGTGCTAATCTTGATACGATGATGAAACAACAATCAGATGGCTGATCTTCAATTTGATGGTGATCAACTTGATGATGATCAGGATGGGCTTGGATTATGATGGCGATGATCAATTGGAAGGCTGATCTTGATCAAGGGGACTTGATGATGATCATGATCGTGATGATCATATGAAGGGTTGGATGGCTGGAGGCAGGGGTTTGATGATGAGCATCTGACAGCCAAAACAGTGGACAGTGATGCTCGGAGAAGGACGAGCGACAGTGGGGAAGTCGGCAAGAGGCTAAGGCTGGTCGAGCGGCTGCGGGGGAGGAGTGGTGTAGCAAGGTGGTGCTGGCTCGGGGATGAAACAGTTGATGGAAATAGGGCTTCGGGGGTAGGTCACGACTGGGGAGGACAATGGGGTCGAGCAGGGAGGTGTTTCGAGGTGCAGGCAACGATAGTATGACGACTGCGAGGTGACGAGGGGCAAGCGGCAATGGTGAGGATGATGAAGGTTGAAGACGACGAGTTCGATGGTGGAGCTCCGGTGATAATGGCGGCTCGATGAGGAGGAGGAACAGGGTGGTGGCGAGGATGGGAGTCGAGTGGTTGCGGTGGAGAGCAGGTGGTCGCGAAGATGATGGCAATGGCAATTGGGGAGTTCAATAATTAAATCTCCATAATAAAACAATTATTTATTAAGCGGCAATGCTATCAATTCCTTCACCAATGTTGTTCTCCCAATCCATCAGAAAATTCTCCATCAACACCTGTAAATACTCCATCTAAAAAGAGGAGAAAAATTGTCCTTAGAGCAAATATTGGAAAGCAAGTAGAGAAAGCAGGGAACAATGGAATAACGGTTTAACAATGATTTCAATAGATCAATAGGAATCAATAACATGACACGATAATCAATAATCAATGGTAATCGATACAATGGCTATAAACAATGATTCAATATTCGGTAACAATATTCAATGATCAATAACAATAACACTTAACCAATATTCGGTATCAATAGGAACAATGATGAACAATATGCAGTGTCGATGTGATACAAATTCTTATTAACCATTTTAATCCTAACTAATATAGCACTTCATGCGTCCCATTTATTTACCACATCGTTGCTACTACAAACAAGTTTCGTTTTGACTTACTGGTGGATTTTATAGTTCATGTACTTGAGAAACGGTGTAAACGATTCTCTTCAGTATTCAGTTATTCAGTCATTCAGTTATTCAGTATCGGTATCCATGGAACAATATACAGTTATCCAGTTGTTTAGTCATTCATTCATTCAGTAATTGTAGGGAAACCACGAGCTCTCTTCCGAGTACAGTCTCTATATTGTCCACTACTTAGGTCAATCCTTAAATCCCGGCTTGTTAACAATTTTTATTGATGCAACAATACAATACAATATGCAATCTAGAGACATTAGATGGACAATAGTAACAATAGGGGAACAATAGGACGATAACTTGAATTGGACAATTAGAATGGTGACAATAGGACACTAGGATCATGCAATGCAACATATACACTTTAATTCATGCAATACTACGATATAGAACAATTAATCTATTAAAAACTAGAAGATAAAATTCCGGACAGCAAGAATAGTCTGTACAAAAATGCAGTTACCTGCCGTTTCATAAATCAAAAATTGAATCCTTTAGAAATTCTAGAAACTAGACTTCCACATGGTTCCAACGCATATTTAAAGTTTAAAATCCGACAACAGTAGCTAGGTCAAACACAGCATTCATTACAGATTATATGTTCAGGCAGAAAATCAACATCATGTTGTTATAATTTTAGAAACAAAACTCAATATTAAGTTCCTTAAAAATATTTTCTGGACTCCTAAACATGATTACTAATAATCCGAAAATTAGCAGAGCAAAATTTTAACATTTGATCATTTACTGTTTAAACATGGAATGTACAATAATCCGAGAATGTGTAATTAAAAACAAAGCTGTAGTAAAATGGGGATAACTTTTTCTACAAAACTCGGAATTAAGAAATTCAAGATGTTCCGAAAACTAAAAAGATAAGGCTACAATTAATATTCAGAAAGTAATTCATTTTAAGATCGTTTACTAGTTCAAAAATAACAGTCAACATACAGGCCAGCAAGTAATGTACATGTTTAGTGTAGTTTTCTTGAAATAAATTTATTTAAACATGACGGGTATCGATTCTTTAGTCAATAAATTGTGTAATCAGCATGATGGGTGCAAAAAAAAGACGAATAAGAATAAAATCATACGCATACACTAAATCATTATCGGTCAAACAACAGACAATCAACCAAACATACAACCTAGTAGTTGTTTCTACAATAATTAATTGTGTCATAATTATACGGTTAACCCTATTATGAATTCTACATGAATGCATGAAAGTTCCAATCTTTAGAGTCAAAAGTGGCACGATGTCAAGAATATTGAGGTTAGCTCGTGTAAAGCCTCAATAGACCCAACGAAGAGATGAACAAAGTATAATACGATAAACAAAGGGATCTACTTGCAAGAATTTTAATAAAACTTGAATTTGTTACAATTAAAAATTTAAGAGGACAGTGACTTGCCTTATAAACGGTGAAATTGAATACCAAGAATAACAGGATAAGGATCCCGAGCGATGAATCCACGAACACGGAAACATGTGCGAGCTACGTGCAAATGCTTACACAAAACGGCAACCACCCGATCAGATCAAAACAACAAACACCAAACACTGAATCCAAAACACCAAACACAACTCCTCTTCACAAACAGCAAACAGCATTCAGCTAATCCCTCCCTCCACAAACAGCAAACAGCAAATTGCAACTAATCATATCCTTTCCTCTCTCCACCATAACACCACATAGCAGCTGCAACGGATCCCTCCACTCTTCTTCTCCTGAACACCGAACAGCTAGCGGCAACGGGGAAGAGAGAGGGAGCAGCGGGGATCACGGCTGGCGGCACTTGCGGCGGTGGTGCATGACTGCGAGCAGGCGATCGGGGATGGATGACAGCGAGGTGCTAGTGGTAGAAAAGCAATGCAGCGACGAGGATGACAGGGAAAACAAAGCTCTGTTTCTCACCGAAACAGATGAGTACTAGAAGGTGGGGTTCGGTGCTCTGGACGATGACGAGGACGAAGAGGGGGATCTTCGGTGGTTGCAGGGTGAAGGCGAGGTCGTGGGTTGATGAGGCGGTGGTGGCGATCAGTAGATGCAAGGCAATGGGTTCGATGGATGGCGAAGACAACGGGACGAAGACGAGGGCTAGGGATGGTGACTGGTATTGTTGGGGATGATCGGAGATGGAAGAGGGCGACGTGAGAGCGACGAGGGTGGTCAGGATGGCGGAGCACATGGACGTGGATGGGTTTGAAGTGAAAATGAAACAGAGATAGGGAGAGGGTGAGTGGCGGACGAGAGAGCACATGGCGGTGGTGAAGCCGATGAGGGAGCGGTGGTCACGGTGGTGGTCAGAGAAAGAGGGAGGGTGAGCGGCTTTGGGGTAGGGTTCAGAGCAACAGAGCACAGTCGGGATGGGAAAGAGCAGCGGGAGATGGAGAAGGGTGTGAACATGAGGAGAGAGAGAGGGGGAGGTCTGCACAGTAGGGCAGCTAGGGTTAGGTTAGGGATAGGTTAGAGTAGGGTTTTAGGGTTTAGGTTTTAGAATAGTATATATAGGGAATTAATAGGTTATTGGGTATTGGGTTTAAATGCAATAGGAGATACAATTCGAATTTAGATTAAAAATTAAACAAACAAATAAATCAATAGTAATATGATATAACAATTAAATCAAATAGTATACATAAAATCCATTCTCCAATGAGAATAAAATATAGGTCAAGATCAATAGGCTTTCAAAATAATAAAAGATGAATTTTTAATATACAATCAAAAGTATTAGTGACAATAATAATAACGATAACAATAATAACAACAATAATAACAAAAATAATAATAACAATACTAATAATTATAATTCTAATAATGATAACCATAATAATAGTAACCATTAAAATAAGATCAAGTAATAAAATAGGAATTGGGTTTAACAAATTTATTGAAATATTCCAAATAGTAATTATACCTTTGATTTGGGTTAAAATGTAAATCGATCAATTAGGGATAGAAAAATAAAGTTAAAATACACTATTATTCAAAATAAATAAAATTTTCGATTAGAAAACACTTTAATCAAATATTCAAAATGAATTTAGCACAAAATAAATTTATAAAAATTAAATTATAGAAAATATTCAGAAAATATGTATTTACGGGAATGGGGGTTACAATCCTACCCACCATATAACAAAATTTTGTCCTCGAAATTTGCTTAGGCGGTATATGGAACAAAATCAAAGCAAATGAGTGAAATAACAAAACTGGGAATAAAGGGAAAAAGGCAAAATTGTGGCAACACCAACATGAGAAAGAACATGGATGTGAATGAAGTGATCAAGAATGATGTGGATAAGGATTCAATGAACGATGGCAATGCAAATGAATGAAAATGAAGTAAACAATGTAAGAAAGAGAAACAATAAGAGAATCCTGGGACCTGTGGGTTATGGGCCCACCACGCTTCCACTGCGTAGAAATCCAAGCGGCAGACATACCGTTGTAGATCAAGCGATGCTGATCGATGAATCAAGCAGAAATAAAAAGAATAGATAACACTAGAATCAAAGATAATATAGACAGAAAAAGAGTGAATTTACACTCAATAAGAAATTAACGAACGAGAATGACTACAAGGGACGAAAGAGAATAAAGCATGTAAGGATTGAATATGGAAGGAGAGAAACGAGTAGGGTGGTACAACTGGAATTGAAGAGGGTATGGTATGGAAGGAATAATGAATCAACAAATGGAAGTAAATGATGCAAGAGAAAATAACCAATACAAGAACAGAGAAAGAAAGAATAATAAACAAAACAACTTTATTGCAGAATACCTGTAGTCACTCTTTCGGCGGTCAGGTTGTAAGCCTGGCCATGTCCTCCACCTGGAACTGATCCTCCTGCTAGTGTACTACCCCTCCTTTGCGAACAGTCCCGAACCATATGGTCGCTTGCTCCGCATGTCAGGTCAAGACAGTTGGCTACCCAACAGTCCTTGCGTAGGTTACCAACCATGTGGTAATAGTTGCATGTTGGGTCCTTGTTCGGAGTTGTTGATGGGTAGGGTAGTGCTCTGGCTGTTGTGGTTGGAAACGGCTTCCGCATAGGTCCTCCAGAAGATTTGGCAGTAATAATGTGCGGAACAGACTGCAGGGTGGCACACTTCCTCTTACTAGTTTGCTCCTGAATTCTTACAGCATCCAAGATATCAGCATAAGATCGAATTCGCAAGGCAGCAAGGCAATCCTGAATCTCAATATCCAAGCCCAACAAGAAACGACGGCCTCTATCTTCGTCATTCACCACCATGGAAGTAGTAAAACGACTTAATCGGGTAAATTCCGTAGCGTACTCGTCCACGGTCCGACTCCCCTGATCCAAGACAGTGTTTAGTTTGACGTTAGTACTTTATGAAATAACAACGAAAATATGAATAAACACTGTCTGACGAACCTGGGTTAGCGAGACAAATTATCGTTCCATTTCATTCTTGGTGACAATCGAGGAAGCTCTCAGTGAAGATGGCCCAGATGATAGGTCGGTCCAATCGCTCAGCCTCAGCTTGCCACCAGATGTGAACAAGATCAACAAGTTGGATGCTCACCACATCCACATGATTCACATTCGCTATCCGTGCTGCAGTTAACAACTGCTCAGTCCTGATAAGCCATTGCTCGGCTTCCAGTGGACCTTCAGTGCCCGAGAATTTGATTGGATGTAGCTTCATGAAATCTGCCACATTACCAGGTCTCGAGGGCAGCATTTCGGGTACAAGTACAATGGGTTCCCTGTTGGTAGCTTCCAAGGCTATCCTCATCAGTTCATTATGTTCCCGCTGCATCCACATCATCAGTTCATTGTGCTCACGCTGCATCTGCATTATCTGTGTAATAGTGGGCTCATCAGAATGATCATCCCTGGCCTGGGAAGATGAAACACCTTTTCTAGCCATGGTCTGTAATAAAATCAAACGGTTAGAGTCCACATCATAAGTTGGTTATTAATTGTTCATGCAAATCCTGTATTGCACATACTGTTGAGTTAAACTGGTTAAGACCAAAATCTGACTAATATATCAATCAAAGTCAAACTTCCTTTCGTTAGTCACGTTTGACTGATATATTATCCAAACTCGGGCTCTGATACCACTAAAAACCTTGTCACTCCCCGCTTCCCAAAAATACAGAATACGAGTACATGAGATTGGCCCAGCGAATGACTAACGTCACCCATAAGCTGTTTATCCGATCAACTCAACAATATAAACTATACAGAACAATTGCGCAGGCAATAATATAATCTCATGAACAATAACACATGGAATGAAGAAATATGAAATATCCAAATACAATAATAATCCAACATCTGGAAACAAATAATAGCAATATTCGGATCAAAATCCGACAATACAATGAAATAGCAATAGTTCAATAATTAAATCTCCATGATAAAACAATGATTTATAAGCGGCGATGCTATCAATTCCTTCACCAATGTTGTTCTCCCAATCCATCAACACATGTAAACACTTCATCTAAAAAGCGGAGAAATTTTTTTCTTAGAGCAAGTCATGGACAGTAAGTAGAGAAAGCAGGGAACAATGGAATAACAGTATAACAATGATTTCAATGGATCAATAGGAATCAATAACATGATACGATAATCAATAATCAATATCACGGTAATCGATACAATGGTTATAAACAATGATTCAATATTCGGTAACAATAGTCAATGATCAATAACAATAACACTTAGTCAATATTCGGTATCAATAGGAACAATGATGAACAATATGCAGTATTGATGTTATACAAATTCTTAAGTCTATTAATCATTTTAATCCTAACTAATATAGCACTTCATGCGTCACATTTATTTACCACATGGTTGCTACATACAAACAAGTTATGTTTAGACTTAGTGGTGGATTTTATAGTTCATGTACTCGGGAAACGGTATAAACGAAGTTATTCAGTCATTCAGTTTTCAGTATCGGTATTCGTGGAACAATATACCGTTATCCAGTTATTCAGTCATTCAGTCATTCATTCATTCAGTAATTATAGGGAAACCAAGAGCTCCCTTCCGAATACAGTCTTTATATTGTTCTCTAATTAGGTCAACCCTTAAACTCCAGCTTGTTAACAATTTTTATCGATGCAACAATACAATACAATACAATATGCAATCTAAAGACATTAGATGAACAATTGTAATAATAGGGGAACAATAGGGCGATAACTTGAATTGGACAATTAGAATGATGACAATAGGACACTAGGATCATGCAATGCAACATATACACTTTAATTCATGCAATACTACGATATAGAACAATTAATCTATTAAAAACTAGAAGATAAAATTTCGGACAGCAAGAATAGTCTGTACAAAAATACAGTTTCCTACCGTTTCATAAATTGAAAATTGAATCCTTTCAAAATTCTAGAAACTAGACTTCCACACGGTTCCAACGCATATTTAAAATTCAAAATCTGACAACAGTAGCTAGGTTAAACACAACATTCATTACAGATTATATATTCAGGCAGAAAATCAACATCATGTTGTTATAATTTTAGAAACAGAACTCAATATTAAATTCCTTAAAAATATTTTTTGGACTCCTAAACATGATTACTAATAATCAGGAAATTATCAGAGCAAAATTTTAACATTTGATCAGCCTCTTTACTGTTTAAACATGTAACGTACAATAATCTGAGAATCTGTAATTAAAAATACAGCTGTAGTAAAACGGGCATAACTTTTGCTACAAAACTCGAAATTAAGAAATTCAAGATGTTCTGGAAACTAGAAAGATAAGGCTACAATTCATATTCAAAAAGTAATTCATTGCAGGATCGTTTACTGCTTCAAAAACAACAGTCAACATACAGGCCAGCAAGTAATATACAGGTTTTGTGTAGTTTTCTTGAAATAAATGTATTTAAACATGATGGGTATCAATTCTTTAGTCAGTAAATTGTGTAATCAACATGATGGGTGCAATAACAAGATAAATAAGAATAAAATCATATGCATACTCCAAATCATCATCGATCAAACAACGAACAATCATCCAAACATACAACCTAGTAGTTATTTCTATAATAATTAATTGTGTCATGATTATACGGTTAACCCTATTGTAAATTCTATATGAATGCATGAAAGATCCAATCTTTTAGGAAATGGTTTTATTCGGCCGAGTGCGTCACCTTGGGGAGCACCGGTATTGTTGGTGAATAAGAAGGATGGATCAATGAGGATGTGCATCGATTACCGGGAGCTGAATATGGTAACTGTTCAGAATAAATATCCAATTTCACGAATTAATGACCTGTTCGATCGTCTACAAGGAGCAGCTGTCTTATCTTAAATAGACCTTCGGTCGGGATACCATCAGGTTCGAGTGAAAGTAGAAGATGTGCATAAGACTGCATTTAGAACTCGACATGGGCATTACGAATTCTTAGTTATGCCATTTGGAGTGACGAATGCACCTGCAATCTTTATGGACATGATGAACTGAATTCTGAGGCCGTTTATTGATTCTTTCCTCAACGATATTCTTATGTACACCAAGTCGGAGGAGGAGCACACTGAGCATCTGGCTGAGGTTCTGAAGAAACTTCAAAAGCATGAGTTGTATGTCAAGTTATACAAGTGCGATTTTTGGAAATCTGAAGTGGCATTCCTGGGTCACATCCTTTCTAAGGAGGGAGTGGCTACTGATCCTCAAAAGATGGAGGCATTCAAAGATTGGGCAAGGCTTACTACAGTGAAAGAAGTCAGAAGTTTTCTTGAGTTAACCAGTTACTACAGGAGGTTTATTCAAGGCTATGCTCAGATAGTCGTGCCACTCACTGGTCTGGCCGAGAAGAATGTAAATTTCAAGTGGACTGAGTAGTTTGAGGTAAGCTTTCAGGAGTTGAAAGAGAAATTAACGATTGCTCCCATTTTTTCTTTGCCTAGAGCAGGTGTTGAGTATAATGTCTACAACGATGCTTCACATTGGGAGCTTGGATGTGTCTTGATGTAAGAGGGAAAGGTAATCGTTTATGGGTCTAGGCAACTAAGACCGCATGAGAAGATTTATCCGACTCATGATCTGGAGTTGACTGCAATTAGCTTCGCCTTGAAACAATGGAGGAATTACGTGTACAGTGAGAAATTAAATATGTACACGGACCACAAAAGTTTGAAGTACATCTATCAGCAAAAGGATCTGAATCTGAGGCAACAGCGATGGCTGAAAGTACTTGAGGACATGCATCCTGAGATTAAGTACCATCCACATAAGGCTAATGTTGTTATTGATGCACTTAGTCGTAAAAGCAGTTCGGCTCGTTTGATCACGACCCAGAGGCATCTTGCAGAGGAGTTGGATCAGGCTGGAATTGAGGTTGTTTTGCAAGGTTTGGGAGCATCTATGGCTCAGCCGAGGCTTCAGCCCACGCTGAATAAAAGAATTATAAAAGGTCAGAAGGAGGATGCAGAGATTCAGAAGATAAAGGAACAGGTTGGCACAGGAAGATTATCAGAGTTTCAGATCAGGGATGAAGTCTTGTGGTTTGGAGAAAGGTTATGTGTTCCGGATCAATCAGAATTAAGGGAGAGTATTCTTCAGGAGGCACATGCCATTCTTTTGTCTGTACATCCTAGGAGCACCAAGATGTATAAGGACATCAAGCAGCATTTCTAGTAGTCAGGTTTGAAACGTGATGTGGCTGAGTTTGTGGCGAGGTGTGAGATTTGTCAGCAAGTGAAAGCCGAAAATCAGAAGTCCGGAGGTTTGTTGCAATTGTTACCCATTCCGGAGTGAAAGTGGGATAACATCAGCATGGATTTCATCACGGGTTTGCCCAAGAGTTCGAAGGATAATAATGGATTTGGGTCATAGTCGATCGACTAACCAAATCGGCTCACTTTTTGGCAATGAAACTCACTTCGTCTAGGGATAAGTTATCCAAGCTATATGTTGGGAAGATCGTCAGGCTTCATGGTCTTCCGTTGACCCTTGTGTCTGATTGAGATGCACAGTTTGCTTTGCATTTCTGGAGGAGTCTTCAGGCAGCTTTGGGTACTAAGATGAATTTCAGCACTGCCTTCCATCCTCAGAATGATGAGCAGACTGAGAGGGTTAATCGAGTTCTTGAGGATATGCTTCAATGTTGTGTTCAAGACTTTGGAGGCAGTTGGGAGAGGCATCTAGCTCTGGTAGAGTATGCCTACAACAACCGTTTTTAGACTAGTATCGAAATGACACTGTATGAAGCTCTGTATGGCAGGAAGTGCAGAACGCCTGTATGCTGGTATGAAGTGGGAGAGCGGAAGATGTTTGGGCCCGAGATCGTACAGCAGACCTCAGAAAAGATCGATTTGATCAGGAAGAGGTTAGTGGATGTTCAGAGTAGGCAGAAGAGTTATGCCGATAACCGGAGGAGGGACCTTGAGTTTGAGGAAGGTGACTTTGTCTTCCTGAAGGTGTCTCCTAGTAAAGGTGTGATTCGTTTTGGCAGAGGTGGAAAATTAGCCCCAAGGTACATAGGCCTTTATAAGATATTGAAGAGGATTGGGAAGACTGCTTACCGGTTGGAGTTATTCGAAAAGTAGTCTCAGGTGCACAATGTCTTCCATGTGTCTATGTTGAGAGGTTACATTCCAGATCCAAGTCACCATTTGCCCGACGTGCGGGAGGGTTTGTAGTTAGATCTGAGCTACACTGAGCGACCGGTTGAAATTGTGGATTGTCAAGAGAAGGTCTTGAGGAACAAGACGATACCGATGGTCAAAGTAGTTTGGAGAAACCAGTTGGTCGAAGAGGCTACTTGGGAATCCGAGGAGAGGATGCTGAAGAAACATCCCGAGCTCTTTGTTTGAATTGTATTATTTTTCTTTCTTCTTTTATGTTTTTCTTCTCACTATTTAAGCGTAGTTCCGAGGATGAAACTATTCTAAGGAGGAAGTATTGTAACATCCTGAATTTTTATATAATTAAATATAAAATTTTCATTTGATTTCACGTGTCTCGCACGTGCAAATTAATGTGTACATTTGGGCCTAAAACTATTATTAATGTCATGAACAAACATTTCATTTCTCTTTTTTCATTATAAAAAAAGACTCTTATTAATTCCTAGGCCTAATAACTTAATCCTAGCCCACCCAAAATAAATCAATTAAAAGCCCATAGAATTAGTCCACCTAGTTAGCCTACTAATTAATTCAATTGTTAATTAAACAACTTTTATGATAGACATTGTCATGTAACAAATTAGTGTAACAAATTAATGAACAAACAATTATAGGGGTGCATGTGGGGGCACGTGCATTGCACATGCACGTGCAAATGGAGCAAGGGGAGGCCAACCATTTCATGGAGTAGGGAAAGTGGAAAAGTGGAGAGTTGGTTATGTGCTAATGGGTGGTTTTTCTAACTCTCAAGTGCATTTTAGCCATTCATCCAAACACATTTTCAACCCTTCATTTGACCATGAGTTGTGTATAAATAGCCCCCATTGTCATTCTTCATCCTTTGCAGCTAAGAGTTTTAAAGAGAAAGAGAATAGATTGTGTGAGAAAAGATTGAGTATGTGTGTGTGTTCTTGCATATTGGAGGCCGGCCAAGCTTAGAGAAGGGAAGTCTCGGTTTTGCACAAGCAAGGAGGAGGGAGCTCAGATTTTGCATAGCTTGGAGGAGAAGGCTCGCGACTAGGAACAAGGAGAAGGGAAGGCAATCGTGCTTTCAAGAAATTTTTTCTTTAAGAATTCCCATTTGTTCTTCAAGAAGTGGGCAATTTCTCTACTTCTAATCTAGATATCATGTTAGTATGTTAAAATTATGAATATGCTAGAGAAAATAGTAAAAATTTGCCATGTGATTGCTTAAAGAGGCTAGTAGGGAAAAAGAGAAAATCTTGATGGTTAAATTCGTAGAATGGATTTGAGATTAGTGAATTAAAAATTACAAGTAGGTGGTGTGGACGTAGACCTGGGGGTCGAACCATGTTATATCGCTGTGTCATATGTGTTTGCTTTTCTTATCACTCTTACATTTACTTTATTTTATTGTTTTTAACTCCGCACGATCACCCTATTCACCCCCCCCCCCCCCCCAGGATAATTTACAGAAAATAAAGATAGTGGGAACAAACATTGCAAACCCATCTGCTTAACTAACTACTTGTTGATAAATATTTATGTTGATTCAATTGGTTGTATTGATTGAGATTGAGTAGTTCTATGTTGTTTTATAACATATATATGAAAAACTATTTCATGTAGGGTAATTTTTTATTAAAAAGTATTTTAAAATTAAAAAAAGACTATTTTTTAAAATACCTACCATCCCACCGTTTTTAGACATAAACGTCAGGATAGGGTGCTTTTTAAAAAAAAAAATTAATAACCTATTCCGGCGTTTTTGGTATAAAAAAACGTCGGGATAGATTACTTTTTCGTTTTTCCTTGACAAAGGCTCTATACTGACGTTTTTTTTATTTAAACGCCGCGATAGATATAAGATATAGCGGCGTTTCTAAGAACTCCGGAATAGACTTTATATCTGTCCCGACCCTCACTATAGCAGCGTTTTTGGAAACGCCGCCACGGTCTATCCCGGAGTTTATAAACGCCAGGATAGTAAAAAAAAAAATACCGAAAAAGCCTGTGCGGTTTGTAGTGCTTGCCCCTTTGTATTAACCTATATTATGGAAGTTTCTTATGAGTAATAAATAAATAAGTTAAGGTCTTATTTTCTACACTGGGTTAGTTTTTTTCTAGGGTAAATTTAAAAAAGGATAACTTTTACAAACATACTTGGGTTTTGACGGTGTTTCAATAAGCCCCATAAGGATTTTATGCGTAACACTTGACCCATGTAGTTCTAATCAGTGCACCCCCTTATAGTTTGGGTTAAAATAACTATTTCGGCCTTTAAAACTCAAGGAGCTTACTGTCACTATTTTTCAAAATTATCTAATAAAAATATTGTTTAGCTCCGCCCTCACTACAAAGAGTTACCGGCAAAGTTTCTCCTTCCATCCTTTCTCTCGGTTATTTATATGCCTTTAGTTCAACTATATACAAATGAGTAAATGAGTAATGCTACGTCTACTATTAAATTTACTACATTTTTTTTACTATCTTAAATGACACACTACTATTGAATGTTTCTACCACCTACTCTACAATTAAATCAAACTAGTATTATACACGTGCTGTGCACGTGGGAAAAAATTGAAAGGAATGAAAATGGCAAAAAAAAAAATTTACCTGCACGTGCGTTGCACGGGTTGGGTTATGGACAAAGGCCTTCTCCCATTATAGTAGTAGAGATCATTTGTGCCATATCAATATTTCATGATAGAATATCTATTTTAATGGACCGTGCTAATTTGATAATTTTTCTTAGTGAATGGCTTAGTTGTTTATTGAGATGGATGAATATTGATATGTGTCAAGTTGCTAAATGGCTTAGTTGTTATTTCAATTATGTGGTGATGATGTGATAAGAGAAGAAGTAGTCTCACTAGCATATGTTTTATGAGTATAAGGAATTTTATAAAGAAACTTTAATGAGAGACAATATTTTATTTAAAAAAATTGATAATATAATTTCCGTAATACAAGTTGGAAGGAAGATCTCATTATATATTGTGAAAAATAAGAATTTTGTGAATATAAATACATGTACTATACTGTAATTTTGAAAGAAAACAATCTCGAAAAGAAATAGATTTTGAATGGTACAAATTTAGTTGGAAATCAAAATTGTTAAAGAAAGGGTTATAAAAAGACTAGTAGAATAAGAAAATTTTAACTCAGAATTATAACAGAGAATGGGTTTGGGCATACTGGTTTACGGTGTGGTTTTATAGCGCTGTGAACAGTGTTCATGGTCTCGGGTTTGAGTCTTGAAGAGGCTATGTTTTTGTTAAATTTCGATTTTTCTTAAAAAAAGTACAATATACACATAAAGTAATTAAGCAAAATCATATCGCCAACCGCCTTTGGACTTTTTGGTCTTCGGGTGCACTCTAAGTTGGTCACTGTAGCATGGGCGGGAGTCGTGGGTGCGAACCTGGCACCTGGCTTTTAAATAAATTTCGATTTTTTTTTGGTATTCTTGAGTTTTAAGAGCAATAAAAATTGGGGGAAAAATTCTATTATCCCTCTAAAATTATTTAGACTTTATAAAAAATATTTCCACAATATTTTGACATATTTTGTGAGATTGGGAAGTGATTTTTATATTAAAACAATGGGATGAAGAACTTGATAATTCTTTTTAAATACGACTTTTGTATAAATAAATAAAAAGGAAAATTTCAATGTAAAGAGTTTGTGTAGAGAGCAAATTATGAGATTTCGACGCGGAAGATTTGAGTAAGTTAATAAATGAAATTTAGTGTTTTAATATATGCAAGTGTACATGGGAAATGAAATAAAAAGATCATGATGGATTATGGAATTTGTGAGTATAAACACTCATTTTTTGGTGAACATGAAAAGAGGTTAAAATCTAGAGTATAGCTAAGTCCTTACATCGGCGTAAATGAATTCTTTGAAGATAAATATTGTAGAAAAAGACCAAGAGTGGGTCGTTGTTATCAATTGATGTTTAAGACCGGTGTAGAGGTAATGCTAACTCTAGAGTGTTAATTTATTCATGATTCAGATATCTAAGGACAACACTATAGTGAAGATGTGATGAAAGTAAGAGAAAAACAAAAGTATGAGGGCCTCAGATTCACGGTGTGAGAGTTTTCACAGGTTGTCTACATGATGCGTCATGTCATGACGTAAATCCATCTCTGAAATTATCGGGATCATGGTGACGCTTGTGGGGTGCTTGGTGACTACGTAGTGCCATCGTCCCATGACGGAGGCGAATTATCCATAGGTTGTCTACATGATGCGTCATGTCATGACGTGAGATTCCCTTCCAGACTGTCTAGACATAGGCTCGTAACTCATAAAATATCTAAGAACTTACTGTAGTTACCGTAATAGTTAAACTCATAACTAGATATTCAACCCTACAAGATGAAGTACGGTTAAGGACTTGCCCCCGGATCTATGTAGAATGGGATGCATAGGTTAGAACTAGTGCGCATTAGTGTCATGAAAAATAAATAACTGTATTAAGGCTAAGTGCACTAGCACACACGACATCAAGAGGATAGTCCATCCTTAGCTTTGTTTGTGTGCAAGTTTGTGCTTTCGAAGTAAAAGAAATTGATGTATTATATCCTAGCGTCAGTTGTATGCAACTGACGTGACCACAGTTTCTGTGTATGATAAAATGAATAAAATGACTAAAGAAGGAATGCTACTTAAAGAAATGTTTCAACTGTTATTTTAATTATGTATAATGTTGTATTTTGCTTCTGCTACGTTGATGTAAATATTGTTGTATAAAAATTTTAAATTCCTTGTAAAGTTGTACGAATTAAAGTGTAAAGATCCTGTGGAACTTCGAATTCAGACTTATTTGGAATTCGAGGTATTACATAAGGTGGGTAGGATTGTAACCCTCGTTCCCGTAAATACATATTTTCTGAATATTTTCTGTATTTCGACTATTTATAAATTCATTTTGTTTTAAATTAGTTTTGGATCTTCTATTAAAATATTTTCTAATCGAAAATTATATTTATTTCGAATAATGGTGTATTTTAACTTTATTTTCTATTTCTGATTGATTGACTATTTATATTTTAACCCAAATCAAATATATTATTACTATTTGGGTTTTTAATAAATTTGTTAATCTTGATTCATATTTTGATACATATCATTATTATTATTATTGTTATCGTTATTTTTATTATTTTTATTGTTATTATTATTGTTGTTATTATTATTATTATTACTATTATTGATGTTGTTACAATTATTATTATAATTATTTTTATTACCAATACTATTATTATTATTGTTAACATTTTTTTCATTATTATTATTTTTGTAAATCCCGAACATACTCTGCTTATATGTATTTTATTATTTGGTTTAATGTATATTTATTTGTATATTTTATAAACCCTATAGCCTATTTTCTTATTAGATTTAAACCCATACCCTTTAAACCCACTTCTTCTTATTGGAAACTAACTCATTCTCCTATTGGATTCCTACCCAATAACCCATTGACCCTGTAACACCTAGCAAAATTGGAAATGATAATTTTGCCCTCGTGCGTTATGCACGCGTATTTTGTACCGTTATTGTGATATCCGAACGCATTTCAGTATAAATATCATACTTATTTTGTATTTTAACTATTTATGCATTTCCGTCTTCTCAAAATTTATTTTATCCTATTTGAGTTAACTCAAATATAAAATTCCAATCTCTGTGGTTTTTTATGTGCTTTATACGTGTTATCGATGCTCGTATCGATTACGTATTTTTCATCGCTACGTGTAATATTTTCTATGTGTTTCAATTATTTATTTAATAACGTGTTCGAAATCTTTTTATAAATAGAAATTCAATTTTCTATTATTTTAATTAAAATACTTTTATATGTGGGGTGCACGTGTTTTCTATGTATGTATTAATTACGTTGTGGAATATATAAAAAAGTAATGAAATATGTTTTCATATGTTACATTCCGATTATTTATAAATATTTTCCCGTCGATAAAATCTATTTCGTATTTTAATATTTGTACGTGCGGCAAACGTGTTTGCGGTGCACGTATTTAGGCGTATTCTCTTTCAAAATAAAATTTCGGAAGTGTGTGTTTATTTTATTTGTTCATGATGAATCTAAATTACAATTAAACTAAACTAATTTTATTTAAACATTTACTATATATTATAATCTATATTTTAATATAAAAATATATATGTATATGTATGAATGAAGTGTGTGCAAGTGCGATGTACGTGGACATGTTCTTACAAGAAAAGAAGTGGCCGACTGTTTTGGGCATGGAGGGAAAAGGAAGTCTTTTGAATTAATGAGTGGATTAGTGGGTGTATTAGTGGGGAGTAGTTAATATAACTACTCAATTATTAAGTGTATAAAACCACCCCTAATCTTCACTCTCTTCTACCCTTTCCGAAACCAAATCCAGCACACCCCTTGTTGCTTTCTCCACTCATTTCACCAGAAAACTTATAATATATTCTCATATATATATATACTAGATTTGCCCTTGGATACGTGCCTACGGCACGTCTTCAGAACGATACACCATATGAAAAGTCTTGTAAACAGTAAATCAACAATTATATAGCTCAAGTTTGAATAGTATCTCCACCTTTTCTTCAAAAAAAAAAGTTTGAATAGTGTTACAATAATTAGTTATATATAAAAGTCAATGTTTCTAATAGTATATGTTGAAAAATAATTATAAATTGGGGGTATAAAAGTCCATATTTCCATAAGTATAAATATATATTAGAGAGAGAGAGAAATGAATTTTTAAAATTTTAATTTTTTGTATTATTAATTTTTTTAAAAAAATTCTAAATTTTTATAATTTTTTATAAGTTTTTGAATTTTTTGAATTATTTTTAAAAAAATTTAAAATTTAAAATTTTTTAGTTTTTTTAGTTTTTTTTTAAAGTTTTTCTTATTTTTTTTATTTTTTTATTTTCTTAATATTTTGAATAGGAGAGAGAGAGAGAGAAAGAGAGAGAGAGAATTAAATAAATGAAGGAGATGTTTTGGGTGGGGGAGATTTGAATTTGAGTTTTGGAGGAAAACTTTTGGAGGGAAAATGTGTTTTGTGAGATTAGATCTGGGCCTTTGATTTTAGGAAGATTGAAGGAGAGCCACTTGATAGCTTTCCATATATATGCAAACATACACATAAGTAAATATATATATGCATATATGTAAAGGGGGTGCTCGGATTGCTGTCAATTTCGGGAGGAGCTTGCTGACTTGGGTTCTTGCCTTGGTGCGCCGATTTTGAGGCAGAGTGAGACTCCTTTTGGAGTTCAATTGCTAAGGGTGTGTCTTAAATCCTGTCTAAATTTGGGAGTATGATGCATGCTAGTTGATATATGGTATAATTGTTAAATTTTGATTGGTAGGAAGAATGTACATTGCATGATCTTAATTTAATGGTTCCATGATGTGTTGAAATGATATTGTAATTCAAATAAATAATTAGAACCTTGTTAAATAAGAAAGTGAAAAATAAAGTACCATCTAGTGAATTGTTGGAATGAAAATTGATACATGGTAGAATACTTTTATAAGAGTCAAGACAATGTGACATGTATGAAAATAGTTTTAAAATGCTAATATAAAAGAGAAATGTGGAAATAGACTCATTAATATATATTTTATGAGTATAAGGAATTTTTTATAAAGTAGTTTTGATGAGAGACAACACTTTATTTGAAAATTGATAATATGTGTTCTTTAATATAATCTGGGAGAAAATCTTGTTACATTGTCAAAAATGAATGTTTTATAAAGTTTAAATGTATGCACCATACTTTATTTTTGAAATAAAATGTTCTGGAAAAAGAATTAGATTGTTTGGAATGGTATAAATTAATTGGACAATCGAAATTTGTAAAGATATGTCATAATCAGACAAGAAGTACAAAGAAATTTCAACTCTTAGTTATAACAGAGAATGGATTTGGGTATACTGGTTTATGGTGTGGGTTTAAAGTGTTGTGAACAGTGTTAGAAGTCTCAGATTTGAGTCTTGAAGAGGCTTTGTTTTTATTAAAACGGATTTTTACTAAATCACTAAAGAGCTCGTACATAAGGCCGTGAGCTCACCTTTAATCGCTATCAGCTGTTGGCCTTTCTGGTCTTCGGTTGCGCTTTAGGTCTGTTACTGTAGCTAGGTGGGGGTTGGTCTTGGGTTCGAATCCGGCCACTGCCGTTTTTAATTTATTTTGATATTTTTTGATATATTGGAGTTTTAAGAGTAATAAAAATTGGGAAAAAATTCTATGATTCCTCTAAAATTATTTAGACTCTATAAAAAATATTTCAACAATATTTTTGATACATTTTGTGAGATTTGAAAGTGGATTTCACATTAAAACAATTTGTTTGGTGAACCTGGTTTCAAAATTAAAGAAGGGATTTTTGTGTGGTTAGAGAAGATTAAAGTGGAATATGATTAGACTATTCTTGATTAAATTTCCATGGTTATAAATATTTTTGATTAAGAATACCTTGATGTTGCATACAATGCTATAAGTGATTAAATTAATAATAAAAGTTGAAGTGAGTTACTTCATGTTATGAGATTATAAAGAAATGTTTTCTTTGAGAAAGAGTTTATGAATAAAGAAATTGAAATATTATTTTGAGATTGAATGTAACATATTGTTGATCTCTAGAAAGAGATGGTTGTTGGAATCTAGAGACTAGGCGAGACCCTTAGAAATCGGCAGTTGTTATTATGAATTTGAGAGCTAACCAGTGTGGGTTGAGCATCTCTTGAGACGTAGCTAGTTTGGGCTGACTGTCTCTTTTGTTTGGTTTAAGTCCGGTAGGGTAAGCTAGCTCTAGGCTGTGATGATTTTTTTCTAAAACAAACTAAAAACTTAAGGACAGGCACTATAGTGGAGATGTAATGAAAGTAAAAGAAAAACACAAGTACGAGGACATCAGATTCACCGTGTGAGAGTTTTAACAGGCTGTCTACATGATGCGTCATGTCATGACGTGAATTCATCTCCGGAATTATCAGGATCGTGGTGATGCTTGTGGGGTGCTTGGTGACTACGTAGTGCCATCGTTCCATGACGGAGACAAATTGTCCATAGGTTGTCTGCATGATGCCTTATGTCATGGCGTGGGATTTCCCTCCAGTCTGTCTGGACATAGGCTCGTAAATTATAAAACATCTAGGATACTTACCGTAGTTACCTTAGTAGTTAAACACATAACGAGGGATTCAACCCTACAAGATGAAGAACAGTTACGGGCTTGTCCTCGGATATATGTAGAATGGGATGTATAAGTTCGAACAAGTGTGCATTAGTGTCATGAAATAATAAATAACTGTATTATGGTTAAGTGCACAAGTACACACGACATCAATAGGATAGTCCCTCTTTAGCTTTGTTTGTGATCAAGTTTGTGTTTGTTAAAGTATTAAAGAATCGTTATATTTTCGACATAGCGAAGATGAACGTGTATAATATTACGTCGGTTGTAAGCAACTGACGTGCCCAGAGTTTCATATGCAGGACTTGGAATTTATAAGAAGATATAAAGATGAATTTGATGCTGATGATTACTTAAATGCTAAGTTGTTACAATTGTATAGCTACCATGTTGTAATTCATTTATTTATTCCGCTGCGTGTTGATGTAAAAGACTTTGTTGTAATAAAAGTTTCAAATTCCTTGTAAAATTGTACGAAGTGAAGTGTAAAGATCCTGTGGAATTTCGAATTCAGGCTTATTTGGAATTCGGGGTGTTACAAACCATATATCTCTAATTCCCTATAAATACTAATCTTCTAATTAAACCCTAATCCATCCCCTAACCCTAACCCTACAAAACCCCAGCCGCCAAACCTTCTCCTTACTGTGCTACCCCCTACTGTTCATCCCGCTCATCTCCTTCCTCAGAACCCATCGTCTTCATCCGACCTCTCACCTGCCATCACCCTGACGCACCCCTTGAACTCCTCACCATCCCCGCTTGACTGCACCCCGCCGAGCCACCTTGCCTCAGCGTCCTCCTCCATCCTCATCCCCATCCTCACCATTGCCTACTGCCTGTGCCCATCGACTCCCTGCATCCTGTTGCCACCAATCCACCATTGTCGATCACCTGCTCCTCTGTCAGCCCTGTACACCTCCTCGCCTCCTTGACCACTTCAGAGCTCTTCCTTCACCTCCTCGAGCAGCCCTCGTTGTTGATTCCCCTGTCTACCTCCAATGCAGTAGCTCATCTTCCTCCTATGTTCTCTGCCGAAAAAGAGTCCCATGCAACCACCTCCGAGTTCCAACTGTCCCAGCATCGACCATCCCCCTGCACCTTCCCTGTGGGCTGCCACAAATGCCAGTAACCACCTTCGCCGCCAGTCACCACTGAGGTCATTGCCATTGCCATTGCTGCCCTTGTTCTATGTGCGTTGCACGTGGAGCTGCTTGCTGCAGTTGCCCTTGTTGCAACACTCTTCCTGTTGTGGTTTATTATGTGCAGTGCACATGTGGTTGGTCGCTGTTTGCTGTTCGGGTTGCTTTTGGTGGTCCCTTGCTGTGTTGTTTTCTTGTGCACGTGAGTTACACATGCTTCGCGGGCACGTGTTGTTGCAGAGTTGTGTTCGTTGCTCCAGGATTTGCATCCCGTTATTCTTGGTATTCAATTTTGTCGTCCAAAAGGCAAGTCACTTTCCTCTTAAATTTTATAATGTATCAAATTCAAGTTTTATCCTTGCAAGTAGATCCGATTCGTTATCATATCGTTGTATTGATTATCTTTTTGTAGGGTCTATTGAGGGTTTACACGAGCTAACCCCAATATTCTTGACATCGTGCCACTTTTGAATCTAAAGATTGAATTTTTTTCATGCATTCATATAGAATTGATAATAGGTTTATTCATATAATCATAACACAATTAATTACTATAGAGATAATCGCTAGGTTGTATATTTGATTGATTGATTGATGTTGGATGTTGTAAGAATTGTGTATGTGTGTGTTTTTTTGTATTTATCATGATACTACACCTTTCATGTTGATTACATAATTTATTAACTAAAGAATCGATACCCATCATGTTTACTTAATTTATTCCATAAAAAATACCCAAAAACATGTATGTTGCTTGCTGGCTGTATGTTGTCTGCTATTTTCGACTCAGTAAATGATCACAACATAAATTACTTTCTGAATAAGAGTTTTAGCCTTATGTTTCTAGTTTTCATAGAATCTTGAATTTCTGAATTCCGAGTTGTGTAGCAAAAGTTATGCTCGTTTTACTACAGCTGTGTTTTTATTTTCAGATTTTCAGATTTTTGTATCTTTCATGTTTAAACTATTAAAAGGCTGATCAAATGAAAAAATATTGCTCTGAAAATTTCCAAATTATTACTTAACATGTTTAAAAGTCTAATAATTAATTTTAACGATTTTATTATCGAGTTTTCGTTGATTCTAAAAATATAATAAGAGGATGTTGTATTTCTTCCCGAACATATAATCTGTAAAGAATGGTGTGGTTGACCTAGCTAATGTTGTCGGATTTTGAACTTTAAATATGCGTTGGAACCGTGTGGAAGTCAAGTTTTTAGAATTTTTGATGGTTTCAGTTTTCGAGTTCTGAAACAGCGGTAAATTATGTTTTAGTACAGACTACTCTTGCTGTCCAAAATTTCACCTTTCAGTTTTCTTGAATTAATTGTTCCTATATTGTAGTCTTGCATGATTTAGAGTGTGTATATTGCACTGCATGATCCTAGTATCCTATTGTCATCATTTTCATTGTCCTATTCAAGTTATCATCTCATTGTTTCTCTATTGTTACAATCGTTCATCAAAATGTCCATTAATTGCATATTGTATTATTGCATCGATAAAATAATTAACAAGCCGGGGTTTTAAGAATGATTTAAATACTGAAAAAGGTAGAGACTTTACTTGGAGGGGGGGGGGGGGGCGTGTTTCCCTAAATAATGTTCTGGCCAGTGTTTTATTGTGTTTGTGGCTTATGGCAGTAATCCAATCTATCATGTACCGTATCGTTGTCGAAGACCGTATCGTGCACCGAAAGGTGAATAGTGTTTACCGTTGCCAAGTACATGATCTACAGAGTACACCACTTAAGTCTAAACGAAATTGTATGTATGTATTGAACCTGTGGTATGGAACATATGGGACACAATAGTACGTGCATTAGTTAGGAATAAAATGATTAATAGACATAAGGATTGACACATCATCAACATTACATATTGTACATCATTGTTCCTATTGATATCAAATATTGTCTAAGTGTTATTGATATTGATCATTGATTATTGTTATCGAATATTGAATCATTGTTACACCATTGCATCAATTACCATGTTATTGATTATTGCTATTGTCCCATATTATTGATTCCTATTGATCCATTGAAATCATTGTTATTCTGTATTTTCATTGTTCTTTATTTTCTCTACTTGCTGTCCATGACTTGCTATAAGGACAATTTTTATCCTCTTTTTAGATGAAGTGTTCACAATTGATCATGGAGAATTACCTGCTGGAATTAGAGAACAAACTTTCTAAATATTTAATGCTTTCTAGTTGCTTATTGTTTTATTGAACTTAATGTATTGAGACTTGTTATTATTGTGTTGGAATTTATTATTGTATTGGGCTTATGTCCCGAATTTTATTATTTGTTTCCAGACATTGGATTATTGTATTTGGATATTTCATATTGCTTCATTCCAAGTATTATTGTTCATGAGATTATTATTATTGTTTGCGCAATTGTTCTGTACTGATTATATTGTTGAGTTGATCGGATAAACAGCTTATGAGTGACGTTTGTCATTCGCTCGGCCAAAGTCATGTGCTCGTATTCCGTATTTTTGTGAAGCGGAGCGTGACATGTATTGCGTACGATTTTAGGGTTAAGAAAAGAGAACAAAATTTTTTATCGTCCGTCAGAGGGAGAGAGGGAGAGAGAGAGAAACCCTATATCTTGGGGGTGAGTTCGAGATTTGTAAACTTGTTCTTCATATTTCTAGTGAAAATTGCAGGAGTGTCTCTGCGTGGGGAAGTAGCCACTGCATTTGTTGAACCTCGAAAAAATGTGTGTTCTTGTGTGATGTTTTTTATTGCTTTTGTTCTCTTGCTTTTGATTATATTGTTTTGCATCTCGTTGGTGAGTTATTCCGCAGTTAAAACTCAACAGTTTGACCTACTATTAAGCGATTGGTACTACAATACAACAATACAATACTATAACCGGCCAACCTCTCCAGCAAGCCTTCTCGCTGGATTGGGGAACCGCAAGTGAGATACCACCATCATAATCACTATTATATCTCTACTATTGATACCAAACAAAGTTTGTATCTGTGTGGATGGCATTGTACACAAAATTTAACCTTTTTTTTTAGCACGTACTACACATGCCTGCCTCATTCAGAAGGAATCTATTCCCACGCTGAGACTAGTATACAGTAAACCTTTATTCTCCGACACTATGGGAATAGCTGTAAAACAAAATCAATGTTCTTTTTTTGAAATCCTTTCACACCAAAAGGGAAACCCTATATCAGCCTCTGCTCCAAAATTTAGTGTCAAATTTTCTCAACTAGAAGCTACTTGCAAAAAAAAAAAACAAAATCAACTATAAAGTGAAAGACACGTACTTTAGACCAAATCAAGCCCAAGAGTGCATCCAAAAGACCCACGAAGACAGCACCTAACATCCAAATCAAGCACGTAGTCATAGGCAATTCATGAAATGACACCTATCTTTAATTATATTTATCAAAATAATTAATCAAAATATTTTGTTCAATTAGATTATTCTATTAAACAATTAAAATTGTTTTTGTAAGTTTGATAATATGATTGTTGATGCTGCTTGTTTTCTGGGTGTGGGAGCAACAGATAGTGAGTTTTTTGATGGAGAGAAAACTCAGATCTCAGCCGTCGATCTGACCCTGATGTGATGCTGGTATAAGTGAGGGGTATGAACACAACGATCACCGAGGACCTGAAAAAAAGTCTGAAACACCGGGAGGATTCCCGGCAATAAACCCTTCGACGTTCAAATCGGTAAGCAGTGGTTGAAAGAGGGATTGGGTAGAAAAAATGTGATTACCCGGTAACTATTGATGTGAGTCTGTATTTATAGGCCAGTGTGGGCCTAATAGGGAGTATGATCTTCTGACTATGGGGGATTTGATTACCATCCGTGGATGGCAGATCAATCCTTTCCTGGTGGTCTGGTTCGCCGAGATGGGCATAGGGAAAGCCCATGAACTGCCAATGGGCCTTAAGGCATTAGGAGTCCCAAGATCTATGCGGGAACTGTACTGTGTAAATCAGCCGCGATTTCCACCTTCTTCAAAAGCCCCCCACTGTCGGAGGTGGCCTTTCAATCTTCTCCAAGGAGTAGGTAACTCACAGAGAGGATAGTGTAGATGAAAGAGATCCGTAGGTATCAAGGGACAAAAGGCTTGGCAGGAAGCTTGGGTTCAGAAGACCCCGCCGAGGCTTGAGCCAATGGAAGGCTGGAGTTTAGCCATGGCTTTGCGCTTATTTGATGCTTGTGGGTGGATACCACACTAAGGGGCATGGCATGAGGTGAGGGCCTTGTTGCAGAAATTTTCACGCGAAGCCTCGGAGTCGGATACCACGTCCAGGGATGTAGCACGATGTGAGTTCTCGTTGTGAGATTTTCTCAGCGAGATCTCGGAGTCGGAAGCCACGCCTAGGGGCGTGGCGCGAGGCGAGACCCTTGTTGTGGGGGTTTTTCTCGAAGGGTCTTGGGGTCGGAAACCGTGCCGAGGGGTGAGGCATGAGGCGAGTTCTCATTGTATGATTTTCTGAGCGATATCTCAAAGTCAGAAACCATGCCGAGGGGCGAGGCATGAGGTGAGTTCTCGTTGTGAAATTTTTTCAGCGAGATCTCCGAGTTGGAAACCACGTCGAAGGGCGAGGCACGAGGCAAATTCTCATTGTGAGATTTTCTCAGCGAGATCTCAGAGTCAAAAACCACGTTGAGGAGCGAGGCACGAGGCGAGTAATCATTATGAGATTTTCTCAGTGAGATCTTGGAGATGGGAACCATGCCGAGGGACATAGCACGGGGCGTGTTCTCATTGTGAGATTTTCTCAGCAAGATATCGAAGTTGGAAACCATACTGAGGGGTGAGTTCTCGTTGTGAGATTTTCTCAGCAAGATCTTAGAGTCAGAAACCACGTCGAGGGACATAGTATGAGGTGAGTTCTTGTTGTGAGATTTTCTCAGCGAGATCTCAGAGTCAGAAACCATGCCGAGGAATGTAGCATGAGGTGAGTTCTCGTTATGACATTTTCTCAACAAGATCTCAGAGTCGAAAACCACGCCGAGGGATGTAGCATGAGGCAAATTCTTGTTTTGAGATTTTCTCAACGAGATCTCGGTGTCGGAAACCACGCCGAGGGGCGAGGCAAAAGCAAAACAGGTTAGATGATCGTTTGTTAGATTTGATAATCACGTGATTTCGTGACCACTGGGGAGTCGTTGCATGTGTTTTGTAGTTATCGAGGAGTCATCACATGAATTCTATCATTCAAGAAGTTGCGCTCCTCTTCTATAAGTTCTCCCCCCCCCCTTCATTTTCTAGGATCACTTTCTCTTTCTTCAGATAGTTTCTCTCTATAGAATAACTCTTTGATTTGAACGAACATGTCTGGTGACTGGTTTAGTCGTTCGGCCTTGAATTCATTTTTAGGATCATTTTCTTGGTCTTCCTCACAGGCGAGTGAGCCTGAGGAGCCAAGGATGGCCCTCGTTTCTTTTCCCAAGGAGGACGTGGAAGATGAGGTTTTTTCGAGCTCTAAGGAGACAACCTTGTTCACCCAGCGGGGGTGACCGTGGTTTGAGACGTGAGTGGGGACCTTGCGGCGAGGAGGTCAAGAAAGAGATGGAGAGCCACGATTCGCCGATAAAGAAGGAGGTAGAATGGGAGGAGAATTACATTGAGGAGATTCTGAGAGGGGGGAGGCAGAGAAGGAGGAGGAACTCGTGCTCATTGATGATGTTGTAGCTGTCCCTGCCCCTCGTGGTCGTCACCCGCTGAAGAGAAAGAAACAAAACCTTTCTCCAAATGGGGAGATCGAACTGACAGAGTATGAGCACGAGGGGGGGCATGTTCCAGCCCTCCCTGGACCAAAAGCCCATTCGGATGTACCCAGAGGCTTTATTGGATGAGGCAAGTTATGGCGTGCAGCCGTCCTTGCCAAACAAGCTGAAGATAGAAACCAACGAGATGTAGAACACCATGGGGGAGAGTGATCTCGACCGTGTTTGAGGGTTTTACTTCATTCCAAAGAAATTCTTTTTGTAGATTTCGAGCCCTATGGTCCGGCTGACTGATAAGCTTCCGAAGTGGTTTTGCATGTTTCCTCCAGATGCCTTCACCTCAGGCTTGCGTCTCCCCCTCCACCCGTTTATCAAAAAGGTCTTGAACTGGGAGAGATGAGTCCGGTGTAGTATGGGCCGAACTTGTGGAAGCAGTTGACTAGCTTCATCATGCTTTGTAAAAAAAAAACGTCCCCCTTGAGCTCAAGTACTTCCGATTGTTCTTGGGGTTGAGTGCTCTCAAGGGGTATTAGAACTGATGGTACATCTCCCCTTGTCAATGGTATCGTAGGGTGCATAATCACCTAGACTCTATAAAGGAATGTAAGGCAAAGTATTTCATTGTCTACAGTCCTGAGCCTTGAGATATTCCGATTGTGTGGTCGTACAAGTTTCCACCGAGGAAGTCCCGAAGCTCGGGGAGTTAACTGCTGAAGAGCGAGTCAAGTTCGAGGGACTGTTAGTCGGAGGTAATAGAATTGATTAGGCCAGGGTGATGGAGCATTCGCTTGTAGTGAGCGACCTGAGCCTTCACGTCTCTCATAAGTTTTTAACCTTACTACTTTCTTTCTAGGTGTTATCTGATTCTGTTATTATGTATTTCTTTCGTAGCGGTGATGATGATATCAATGTTTTACTTACCGGGCAAACGGAACAGGGGCCATGATGGACAAAAAAGGGGAAAAGGTGATGACTTAGGCCTAGGGTTGGCAAACGGGTTAGGCGGGCCGGGTCGGGTTGAACCCGTCCAGGTTCGCACCCAACTTGGGCGGGTTCGGGTCGGGTCGTGGGTTAAACAGGCCGGGTCGGTGGCATAAATTTGTGACCCACCCAACCCGTGAACCCTTTCGGGTCCAACCCGGGTCGGGTCGGGTCGGGTCTGGTCATGGGTTAGCCCGGCTAGATTTAACATTTTTTTTATTTAAAAAAATGTAATTTTAATAATAAACATAAAAAATTGTAATAATAATAATAAGATTGAAAGAGTGAAATTGCCAAAAAAATGATATATTATTCATATGATTTTAACTTATACAAGTTTCACAATTTGTAATAAGAAATAAAGATTTTCTACAAATTTGTTTTATACAATAAAAAATTTCTTATATATAATTTCAATTTACTTTAATTTTTTATATTTTAAATAATAAGCAAAGATTTAATACAATTTTTTATCTGTTTACAATTGTCTTCAATTTGATGGCCTTCAATTTGTTGTTGTTGACTTGTTATTGTTGGTCTTGAATTCTTCATTTTGTTTGTTATTGTTGTTGTTGTTGTTGTTGTTGTTGTTCTGGCAAGTTGCTCCCACTTATGGACATCGATAATGCTTTTTCTTGGGTTCTATCTTCAGCCTTCAGCCAGTCTTCTGTGCAGACGAGCATCTCTAACGATTGCGGCTTCAAGTGATTCCTGTAATCAGTTAGAACCCTACCACTTGTAGAAAATGTACTTTCAGAAGCAACTGTAGAGGCAGGAGGAGTTAGTAGATCTTTAGCCATATATTTAAGAATACTATAAGTGTGTTCATGGTCTTTCCACCATTGTAAAATATCTAGTGAAGAACTAAAAGACTCAGAATCTTGTTGGTTATACCAATTTAATTCATTTGGTTGATTAGTCTTAGGTTTTTTTTTATTGAATTTGTGCAAGTAAATTAAATGTTCTATCATCAAATTTACTCTTACCCTTACCTTTAGAAGTAGCAGAAGAAGAACTAACTAAAGAAGTTGTACTATTAGAAGCAAAACATCTATCATAATAATCATACAAGTTATTTAATGTCGATTTAAGTTTAACTACAAAAGAAGCGCAATCAATTTCTTTATCATCATCCCCAAGTAAATTAAAAAAACATTTCAATTAAACTCTTCGTACCTTCTAATTTGATACGAGGATCCATCACAGTAGCAACACAATACAACATAGGAGGAGGGTTAAAATACTTCAAAAATTTTGTGTATGCAGGTTTTACAATATCACCAACAAAAGCATCATCGATAATTTCTTTAACAGTTTGCATCATATTAATTATTGAAATAAAAAATTCTACTAGAAGTAGATTCATAAGATTTTGAAAACCTGAAAGTTGCGGTTTTAAAAGGTTCTAAAATTTTCAACAAAGATTCGGCATAATACCAATCGACGGGAGTCTTTTCAAAATTGTGCATATTTTTTGCAATAAAAAAATCATTTACACATTCTTTATATTCAGTAACAACATGTAGGAAATCAAAAGTAGAGTTCCATCGGTGTTTAACATCCATTGGAAATTTTCTAAAAGGTATATTTTTAAGCCTACACCATGCTTTCCATTTTTGAAATATGGTGCCACTTAATGCAATAAAATGTACACAATTTCTAATTTTAACTATATAGTTCGGCTATTTTTAATGCATTTTGAACACATAAATTTAAAATATGACATGCATACCTAACATGAAAAATATTGTCAGATGGAGGGTTTATGCGGTTTTAAAAATACTAATTGATGCATTGTTGTTAGATACAGTATCAAAATTTATACACATAATTTTATCGCAAACATAAAAAGCATCACAAATTTCTATAATACGGTTTGCAATTTCATTGCCACTATGGGGATAGGGCAACGCGGAAAGTGATATGATTCTTTTTTGAAGAATCCAATCACTGTCGATCCAATGACAGGTTATTCCCATCATTGGAATATTATTGCAACCCGTCCAACAATCGGAAGTTAAACTAACTTTACAAGTTAAACTCCATAAAATTGCAATCAAAGCTCCCTCATTTTATTGTACATTTTAAAACAATTAGATTTGCAAGTATTCCTGGGGATTTTTCTAAAGTGAGGGTTTAAGGCGATTTGAGTAAAATTTTCCAAGTCCCTACTCTCGGGATAGGAAAATGGTAACTCTTCCTTGATTACTAACGGGCAATTTCCCGACGAACAAGTTCGGGATCATAAGGGTGGCTATCAACTAGATTGGTCCTAGGGTAGATTTTCGTTGGCCGGTTAGGTCAACAAGAAGTTCTTTATGCATATTTTGGATGTGTCGCCTAATTGTACCTGTGCCCTCACCCCTCTTCCATTTGTATGGCATCAAACATATTTTACACACTTTTAAATCTACACCCGGTACATTTTTGTCCGGAATATAATCATAGAACTTGTACCAATCCCTACTTTCCCCTCTAGTTTTCTTACTAGTAGCCGGTTGTGTTGTTTCGGTGGCTTTTTGTTGTGGTTCTTCTTCTAATTCTATGTCTCCTACAAACTCATCGTGTATACCCCATTGTTGGGAAGGAGGATTAGGGTAGTCTTCGGCGGGGTCATTTTGTGGGACAATTGGAGGCCTACGGAAAGCGCCGGTGGAATCTTGTCCACTTTGGCTATGGCCGCTACCGTGTGATCTAGACATGTTGATATGTAGTAGTGTCTATAAAAAATTTAAACACAATGTGGGCGCGATAAGTTACAAAAAAAATCTAGAAAACAAGAGGGTTGTGAGAGAGAAGATCAAAAAACCAACAAACAAATATGATACAAAAAATTATAACTATAAAAAAAATAAATTAGAAGAAGAAGGATATGAAATTTTGATACCGTTCATCGAGGATACTCGTATATAAAAAAACCCGTAAAAATAAGAATAGAAGTAGAAGTAGAAGTCCGAAATTGAAGACTTGAAGAGAGCTTGGAGGAGAGTTGAAGACCTGATCACTTGGAGGAGAGTTGAAGAGTTGAAGGCGATCGAAATTTGTCGTTTGATCGTGTATATGTCTTGCTACCTTATTTGTTCAATTGTTCACAAAAATTGAAATGAATTGAGTAATAATAGTAGAGAGAGTAAGAGAGTAAGGTGTGAATTTTTAGTATGGGTTTTAAGGGTATTTATAAGAAAAAAAAACCAAAAAATAACGGCTAAAAGAGCCGATATTGCTCTCGGTAAGGGGATCAGCCCGTTGGACCCACGGGTCGAACGGTTGACCCGCACAGGTCGAACATTTGATTCGTACGGGTCAAATGGTTCGCAACCTGTGAGTTGACCCGCGGGTTCGTGGGCGGGTCGAACACTATGCATCCGGGTTAACGGGCCGGGTTGATCGGGTTAACTTCACCTATTTTTGGACCAGGTTCGACCCGTTTCTGTTAATGGGTTCGACCCGAACCCGAACCGGAATTTCACTGGCCGGGTTAGACGGGCGGGTCACGGGTTGTCCCGACCCATTTGCCATCCCTACTTAGGCCTCTGATGGGTCTCTGAAGGGATGACCAATGAAGGTGTGGAAGTCGAAGATCTTGACCATCCGTGATCAAGAGGAAGAAACTTCGAGCAAGAAATTGCTCTGAGCCAAATAGTTGGCCAAGTTTCCCCTCCCCCCGTTTCATCCAGTTGTGAGGACCATTCTCCATGAGGAGGCATAAGAGACCTTCAAGCCTGATTGGGTGGTGAAGGTGAATGACTCCGTTAAGGAGTCCCTCGTGGCCCTCGAGGTATTGAACAACATTGTCCCACCGAGAGATAGAAAAAAGCTCGCAAAGGTGACAACTGGCTAATGCTATCTCAAGTACGCCCAGGCTTCCGTTGGGGTAGGCAGTCGGTACTGAGTAACTGTGTTTTTGCTACTATTTTCTATTTCCTAACTATCCCACCTATTTCCGTAGGCCATGCTTTACGGGGTAGAATTTAAGAGGTTGTTCTATTATGACATGAAGTACACTATCCAGAGGATGCAGCGGCTCGACTTGAAGTGGCATGATGAGAACGTTCATGCTGAGGCACTAGAGAAGAGGGTGAAAGAGTTGGATGGGGAGATCGAAGAATCGGTGGGCCAGATCATTTCAGCACAGGATGAGGGCTATAAATGGGCCCTTCAGTACATCAGGGAGAGGCACCCTAGCATCAATCTCGATGGCCTTTGTTTCGAGCCGAATCTTGACCGTACTCCTTTGACTCCTGGGGAATTCCTTTAGAGGGTAAGGAGGCTCACGCTAACTGTAAGGTGTCGGGACGGAGGCTTGACAGTCTCCTTCTCGGGAGGTTCTCCCTTCTCCTTAGAAAGTTTTCCAATCTATCTTCTTTTTGTAAGGATGCCGATTGCGGACTGGCTACCACGTTGTAACTAATTCCTCAATGAAAATTCATATGGTGTTTTTCTTTATGTTTTGTTTCTCATCCATCTCAGCTTTGAGATTGTTGTTCTACTGATCAGATTTTGAGGTATGTGTCCCACGAGGTGGCACTTGAGGATAAAGTACGAGTCCTCGACACAAGTTGTGTCAAGCTAAGGGTGTCATCACTCGTCTTTAGAAAGAGGCGACCGACCGGGAGGGAGTGTTTGACTTTCATATCTGCCATTCGCAGGAGGTGGCAAAGGAGTTGGCTCATTTAAAGGCGTTCAAAAGATGATGTAGCCCTTGCCCAAACCGTGGGTGGTGGAGCTTCTCATTCGGTTATGAGCAATCCTCTAATTTTATCTAGAGATGAATGCTTGTTGAGAAAGACTTGGAGATTTATCGTATGAATGTCAGGCTCGGAGAGATGGGGCAGACCTCCACCTTTTGGAGCCCATTCTCGAGGCGAAAACCCTATCCGAGGATTCGATCAAGTGTGGAGGTTGGGGGACCCCCAAAGTGGAGTAGCAGGATCATCGAGTGTCTCTAGCGTTAGGAGAGATCCAGAGACGACCGGACTAGGCACCCACCATCTGGGACCGATGAGATAAACTCAGGGTCAGAGTTCCCTTCAGGGGATCCTGAGGATCAAGCCTTAGTGCCATGAATCATGTAAAACCCTTAGTGTAATCTTGCGAATATAACTCTTGGTTTTTGGAAATAAAGATATTTTCGTGACTTTGGTTCGGAGTTGGATATCGCGTCGAGAGGGAACCCTCATTGAGGATTATGTGACTGGTTTGGCTTTGGGTACCACCTAGAGGAGGGATCCTCTATTAGACGTGCACGACGGGCTCGAAGTTGGAAACCACACTGGGGAGGGAATCCTCAATGAGGTTTCTATGAATGGTTCGGGGTTGAGTGCCACACCGAGGGGGAATCCTAGTTGAGGATTATGCGACTAGTTCAGCGTCAGGTACCACCCCGAGAAGGTATCCACTATTAGACGTGCATGACATTCTCAGAGTCGGAAACCACACTGGGGAGGGATCCTCAATGAGGTTTCCATGACTGGTTCGGGGTCGAGTGCCACGTCAAGGGGGAATCCTCATTCAGGATTATGCGACTGGTTCAGCATCGGGTACCACCCCGAGGAGGGATCCTCTATTAGACGTGCACGATGTGCTCAGAGTCAGCGACCGCACCGGGGAGGGATCCTCAATGAGGATTCCTTGACTGTTTTGGTGTCGAGTGCCACGCCGAGGGGGAATCCTCATTGAAGATTATGCGACTAGCTCGATGTCGGATACCATCATGTGGGGCAAGGCAAGCTTTATGGGATTTCTTGCGTGTGCACTCACGTGTGTTCACGTGTGGCATGACGTCACGTGTTTGGCATAGTGATCGATGTCTATATATATATATATATATATATATATATATATATATATATATATATATATATATACACACACACACACACACACATGTTCCCCTATCTTCATCTTTGTCTACTGTTTTCATTCTCACTCAGCTCCCCTTCATTCTTATTTTCCACTTTGCATTCTCTCGACTTGCAAGGATGGTGGCCGACGAAATAGTGAAGGTGAAGCATGTGACCATAAGGGCCGAGGCTAAGGCGAAGGCTGCAGCTGAGGTGGAAGCAAAGTCCAAGGTTGATGTGGAGGTGAGGATGAAGGCCGGGGAGGAGGTAAGTGCAAAGTCTATGATGCACGAGCAGTCGCCGAAGCGTCATCCCGAGAAAGAGGTGCTTGCAAAAAAGAAAAAGGACTAGGGGAACTGAGCCCCCCAAGGCCAAAGCCACCAAAAGGAGAAGGAGGGCAAGAAGCCTCGAGCTCCGACAGTGCCAAATGTCGTGATGGATCCCAAACTGCCTTCGCATGTGTTGGTGTGGGTAGCTTTATGGTTCGTGACCGACGCTGATTTGCTCGGTGACTGCCAAAATGCCGTAGAGGTGGTTACTCACCTCGCCAGCCCTCGTGACCTGAAGATTCACAACAAGGACTCCGAGGAGGACATTTATACTCACTGGGCGTAGTCCTTTGTTAAAGTGAAGTTCTCCTTTTGGCTATTATCGGTGCCTCTTTGCCTTCTCTCCCGTTTGTTTTAAATGTGCCTTGGTGTTTTTGCATGTGGCTATCCTCGGGGCTAAACTTCAGAAAAGGTGGGGGCACCTCCTCCGAAGGAGTTCCTTGATCGAAACAGTGACTATGGGAAGCAACAGATGGAGCTGAAATGGACTTGGCAAAGGAGAGGGAAGCACGGGAGGGACTTTTGAAGGAAAATGAGGAGCTGGTCAATGAGAAGTTGGCTTGGCAGTTGAAGCAGAAGGAGATGGTGGAGGCGTATGAGGATGCTCTGGCTGACATCGTCCACGGCCAGGACCAGGGGTATGACCGTGCCCTTGAGCACATCAGGGCGGCATACCCAGATATCTATCTTTGGGGCTTCTTTTTCGAAGGGAAGGAGAATGACACAACCCTTCTTTCCATGGTAGAAGGTTCGACGAACCACGAGCCACTCAACCACACCCCTCGCAACTGTCAAAGAGCACCCTGCCCCTGTCATTGAACATGGGCCCTCCTTCAAGCAATAGGTATTAGGTTCTGGTTTTTTTTGCCTTCTAGCGGATTGGCCACCGCTCTTGTATTTGGTTTCTATGAATGAATAAAGAGTTTTTAGATAAATTTGTATGATTTCTCTTCATTTTTTGACAAAGCTTCTGATGGCTCTTGATCCGAGACATGAGGACTGAGGGCTTCCACTGGGTGTTAAAGGCCTCGTTTCTTCGGGTTTCAATTTATTTCTTCGAGCAACAGGAGATTTGACATGTGTTGTCTTACGTCACTCGTTTGAGGAATCCAAGTTGTCTTGGAAGTTGTAGCATTGACCACAATAAATAGGGAAGTTCGGGACAATCAAGTACTATCCTCCCAAAATGCCTATAAATTTTCCTATTCTCAGATGACTGGCTTCATAGATTTTGTCATTTCAGTTCTGATGACTTCTCTCTCAGTGTGTCCTTTATAGAGCACCCCGAATGATAATCCAAGGGCCGAGGCTGAGGAGGACGGACCTTTAGTAGTCGAATCGGAAGGCCTTCAGTCCGAGGCAGGGGCGTTCAACCCAGCTGGGATTGGTGTCGAGTCAAGGAGCTTCTTTGAGCTAGTCACGAGTTTCAAGATCTGAAGTTTCACCAACCGATTTCTGAGAGACAAGGATGTTACTTGATTAAGTCCCTTTAGGACTCGGTGGTACTTTTTCGGCTGGGACTCCTCGTGCTGATGGTGCCGGTTCAGAGGGGCTTAGATAGGATCAGGGTACTCCTTGTCAAACTTCATCAGGTATATCATGGGTTCCGAGGTCTGATGTCCCTCTCCAAATTCTGTGGCCCAGCTGAACAGTTTATCCTTGTAAAGATCGTTAGTCTGCATAGGCTAGCCAAATTCCGTCTCTTCATCCTCCTTATACTTCACGTACACTGATGTGGTTTCCGGGGTGATGATTTGTGCTTGGTTCTGTTGACCATTATCTCGCCGTCGGAGATCGTGTACGATGCCTCTTCTACCCGGTGGCTTCCGGCAATAGCTAGCATTCTGAGATACTCGACAACCATGTAAAAACATAGGTGTAGCCTCCTTTTTTTAGTGTTTGATTTGCCAACTGCGGACTGGGCATAGCCTCTATTTTTGTAATTGCTTTGCTTTAATAAAAATATATTTCGTTTACTCTTCTTTAGTATGGACTTACTTTGAATGAAATAATCTAGGCTAGATGGGACGTGTGAGTTGTCTCATTGTAGTTGTGAGGAGAGTTCCATGGATTTTAGTATTTTACATAGGTGTAGCCTCCTTTTTTTAGTGTTTGATTTGCCAACTGCGGACTGGGCATAGCCTCTATTTTTGTAATTGCTTTGCTTTAATAAAAATATATTTCGTTTACTTTTCTTTAGTATGGACTTTCTTTGAATGAAATAAACTAAGGCTAGATGGGACGTGTGAGTTGTCTCGTTGCAGTTGTGAGGAGAGTTCCATGGATTTTAGTACATGTTCCCAGATTCGGATACCACACTGAGGATTAGTTCCGAGGGGAGACCCAAGGACTTTAGTGCGCGGTCGCGGTGTCAGAAACCACATCGAGGAGCTAGGTCCGAGGAGAGATCAAAGGACTTTGTTGTACCGTTGCGGCTTCGGATACCACTCCGAGGGGCAAGGTCCGAGGAGAGATTCACGGAATTTACCGCACGGTCTCGGCATCGGATACTAGGACGGGGGCTAGGTCCGAGGAGAGATACAAGGACTTTGTTGCGAGATCTCGTCATCGGATACCACACCGAGGGGCTAGGTCCGAGGAGAGATCCAAGGACTTTGTCGCACAGTATCGGGATCAAACACCACACTGAGGGGCAAGGTTCGAGGAGAGAACTTAGGACTTTACCGCGCAATCTCGGCATCGGATACCACACCGAGGGGCTAGGTTCGAGGAGAGACCCAAGAACTTTGTTTCTCGGTCTCGGGTTCGGATACCCCACCGAGGGGCTAGGTCCGAGGAAAGATCCAAGGACTTTGTTGCTCAGTCTCGGCGTCGAATACCACACTGAGGGGGGGGATACACGATACTTGTTACAAGAATAAGAATTTATTGAAATTGAAATGAAATTTATTCATTGGCTTCTGATAAGCGAGCGCTTATTATATTTGCTGGCTTCTACAGCCTCATTACAAGTACCGACCGCTAAGGGCCTTCATGGAACTTTATCAAGTGTTCCACATTCCAAGTCCTCTTAACTACCCTGCCTCCTGGGTCTTCAAGTTGGTAGGTTCTAGGGTGTACCACTTTGGAGACCCTATATAGGCCTTCTCAGTTGGGAGCCAGCTTCCCCTTTTTGCTCGGCTTGGAGATATCGAGTCTACATAGTACTAGGTATCCCTTTTTCTATTGTAGAACTGTTCTACCTACTACTGGTAAACATTCTTTCTAATAGCTGACCTCTTATGAACTTTGTTAAGGAGGTCCAGGTTAGCCCTGAGGCCGTCAGAGTTCTTCTCTTCGTTGAAGCTCATGATCCGTGGGGAGGGCAAACCTACTTCTAGAAGAATTACAACTTTGCTACCAAAGGTTAAGATAAAGGGCGACTCGCCTGTAGGTATCCTCTTGGTCGTTTGGTATGACCACAACACACTCGGCAGTTCCACGACCCATAATCCCTTTGAAAAACAATAACGCAAACTAAGAAAAAAATCCCACGTACGAGGGGCTCTACCAGCTATGATTCTTTACACAATCACTTATTAAGGCCATCGAGAACCTGTCTGTTGGCATTTTCTGCTTGGCCATTGGATTGGGGGTGCGAAATTGAAGAAAACCTCTGCTGAATCCCCAGGTCCTTACAGAACTTGCGGAAATCTTTGCCGGCGAACTGAGTTCCACTGTCAGTAATGAGAATTCGAAGGATCCTGAATCGGCAGACAGTGTGTTTCTAAAAGAATTTTTAGGCCTGGTGCACGGTGATGGTAGCTAAAGGCTCTGATTCGACCCATTTCATAAAATATTCGATAGTCAAGATGTGGAATCTCCTTTGACCAATCACCTTAGGGAACGGGCAGACCAAATCCATCCCCCATATGGCAAAGGGGGCTGGACTTGCGAGAGATTTAAGCTCGGACTGTGGGATGTGTCTGACCGAAGAGAACCTTTGGCATGTGCCACATTTTCTGACATGGTCCTAACCATCTTGGAGGAAGGTTGGCCAGTAGTACCCGTGGTTGAGGGCTTTCTTGCAAGCGGCCTGCTACCCATTTGGCAACTTCCAATCCCCTCATGCATTTCTTCAAGGGCATACTTGGCCTCCTCTGGGGTCAGGCATCAGAGATAGGTTCTTCCGTCAACCTTAGTGTTTGGCCACTTGAAGAACACATCATTGGCCACTTGAAGAACACATCATTGACGAGGATGAACCTTTTGTCCCTAACTTGGACCTTTCTTACTTCTAACAGATCCTGTGATAGTTCACCATTTCTCAAGTAGTTCAAGATCGGGACATCCATGTTGCTACCTGCGGGGGCAGATCGATGCAGAAGACCTCGGGATTCTAAATGCTTGATCGTATAAGAACCTCAACCAAGACTATGTGATCAAGGCATTCAAGGGAGGAGGATGCTAGCTTGGACAGAGCGCCTGCCTTGGTATTTTACTCATGGGGAATTCGGACATCGGTAGACTCTTCAAAATCTACCAGAAGAAGCTTGACATGTGTCAAGTATTGAACCATCCTGGCATCACGAGCTTTATACTCTTTGCATACTTGATTGACGATCAGTTGGGAATCACTGAAGGCTTTAACCCATGTGGCCCTTGCCTTTCGGGCCAGAACGAGTCCGATGATCAGGGCCTCATACTCAACTTCGTTGTTGGATGCTTTAAAGCTGAAGTGCAAGGAGTATTGAAGGACAAAGATGTTTAGACTGCTCAATATGATTACTACCCCACTCCCTTCTTTGCACGATGAACCATCTACGTAAAACTCCCATATCTGCTCGTCCTCCTGAACCTTAGATGTTTTCGGGATGGTGCACTCGATTATGAACTCAGCGAGGGCTTGTCCCTTGGTGGTGGTCCTGGGCTTATAGCTGATGTCATTCTGACTAAGTTAAATTGACCACTTTATTAGGCAACCGGAGTTCTTCGGCTTGTTGAGAACTTGCTTGAGAGGTTGATCCATGAGGACCCGAATAGAATGGGCCTAAAAAATAGGGGCAAAGTTTTCTCGCAGCCATGACTAGGGCATAAGTCACCTTCTCCATCCTAGTGTAGCAGAGCTCGGTATCGTGGAGGACCTTGCTGACATAGTAGATGGGCCATTGGGTCCCATCGTCTTCTTTGATTAGGACAGCACTGAGCTCATGTTCCGATGCTGCTAAATAAAGATAGAGAGCCTCACATGGCCCATGTTTACAGAGGAGAGGGTGATGGAAGATGTATTCTTTCATCTGATCGAAGGCTTACAGTCGGGGTTGTCCCCATTCAAAGCTCTTTGCCCCCCCCCTGAGGGCTTTAAAGAAAGGAAGGGATTTCTCACCCAACTTCGAGAGGAAATGGCCAATGGCGGCAAGACGACCCATGAGTCTCTACACTTTCTTGACATTCTTGGGAGAGGCCATATCTAAAATGGCATGAATCTTCTCAGGATTCTCCTCTATTCCCCGATGGATAACCATGAAGCCGAGGAAATTGCTCATGGTGACGCTGAAGGTGCACATTGAGGGATTGGGCCTCATGATATTCTTTCTCAAGACCCTGAAGGCCTCCTCTAGGTCCTTCACATGATCTCCTCCTTAGTGACTTTTGATGAGCATATCATCGACGTAGACCTCCATGTTCCAACCTATTTGCTCGTTGAAGTTGACGAGCCTCTGATAAGTGGCGCCTACATTTTTCAGTTTGTAGGGCATGACTCGGTAGCAGTAGAGCCTTTGGTCGGTAACAAAAGCTGTCTTCGGGATATCTGAGGGGAACATCCGAATCTGGTTGTACCCTTAGAAGGTGTCTGTGAAACTGAAGAGTTCATGCCCGGACGTCGCATCGATGAGAGCATTAATGCTCAGGAGAGGAAATGGATCCTTTGGACATGTTTTGTTGAGATCGGTGAAATCGATGCATATCCTCCACTTCCCGTTAGGTTTATTCACCTTCACAACGTTGGCTAGCCACTCTAGGTAGTTGACCTCTTGGATGAAATGGGCTGAGTGGAGCTTCTCCACTTTCTCTTTCACTGTTGCTTCTCAGGGGTGAATTTTAAATGCCTTTGTTGCACCCGCTTAGAGTCCGGATGGATGCTCAACCTTTTTCCTTCGATATCCTGGGCATATCGGAGGGGGTCTACGGAGGGGGTCTAAGCGAAAAGGTCCCTATTTCATCAGACACAACTGATGTCTTCTCTGAGTTGGGGAGGGGGGGGGGGGACTTGCTCACTTGGAACCATTTTGCCAGGTCTACTTCGGAGAAGGGGACCTCCTCCAGCTCGTCCATTGGCTCGAAACCAATTGAACTCTGACCAAAGGGGAGTTCAACGACATCAAGAGGGAGGACCAAGCTCCCCACTATGGTCGTATAGCAGGACTAGAGGACCTCATTCCAAAACTCTTGGAACTCAGCCCTCATCACATGCCCCCCTTCTTTGTGGGCATTTGGAGGTCGGCGGTCTTTCGGGGAAAGAATGCACTCCTTCTCTCGACCCTAGGAAGAGTGACAGCTTCGGCTCGAAGGATGATTCGAGGGTCCCTTGTTCCTACAGCGGTTGAGGAGATGGCGAAGGTCATCCTCGTTCTGCCGGTTATTGAGGACATTTCGGAGTTCCGACTCCACTGGGAGTTCGGTCCTTCTTGCGACCGAGCGGGAGGCACTCAGAATTGGTTTTGGCTGGCATTCATCCTACTACTACCTTGACCCCTGAGTGGCCGGTTGGCTACGGGACAGATGAGTAGGAGGTAGTGGGGGGTCGGCAAGATGCCCCGCGGTAGTCGTCTTCTTGGCCTTCGAGGCCATGGGAGAAGATGGCTACTGTGGAGGATAGGAATCAAAGACTGGATTGGTCTGCTATTCCAACAGACGATGCCAATCTGATGCTGCTATTTTTTGGTGTGGGAGGAACAAATGATGAGTTCTTTTGATGAGAGGGAATCGCAAATCACACTGTTGATTTGATCATGATGTGAGGCTAGTATATGATTGGATTTAGTGGATCCGATGGTGGTTGACCGCCGCTAGACACCTGCAAAAAGCATTAAACGTCGTGAGTATTCCGAGCAATAGGCCTCCGATGATCAAGTCAGCAATTCATATTTTAAGGTGGGATTAGGTGATAAAATAGTGATTACCTGGTAACAGTGGAGGGGGCCGTGTATTTATAGGGCAGTAGGAATCTGTTAGGGAAAGATTCCTAGTTTCCTAAGAATCCGTTGATTAGTGTTAAGATTAGGCTGTCAGTTCTCTAATTCATGGGGATTTCATCACTAGCCATGTATGATTGGTTAACTCTCCCTTAGTGGGCTGAGTTGAGATAACGGGCCTGGGGAAGGCCCATGAAGTCGTGATTGTGGTCCTGCAACCTCGTGATCTGCGTTGGGATCGAGCGGTGGGGATTAGGGATTAGCCATGAATTTTTCCCACATCAGATAATTTGTAAATTATCCATTGGCTTATTGGAGTTCTGAGTCTAATCTAATTTAATCATCTATCCATCTAACTGATATTTCATTCTGTGACTATTATTTGAGCCACAACCCGAACCCAAGATAGATTCTTTGCTTTGATAGCATCTTGAACTTGGGTTAGTTGCCTCAGTCCCTCACCCCCTTAGTTAACTAGTTTACATAAGTTCTCCCATGCAACCATGCACATATTGCAACCACCTCCTTGTTTCCACCACATAAAGTGGCTTCAATCATGATCAATCACATTGATAACAGCCTTGGCCACCCACCCGTACAACATAGCGTAAAGAGGCATTGACTGCACCACACTTTTCACAAGCACCAACCTCCTGACCAACGAGGGAGAGCGTATTAGCCGTCCATCCTACTAAACGATTTCAGACTTTCTCCAATACCTCCTCATAATCGATGCAACCATCTTGCCCATGCTAATGAGGGATCCATGATACTTGAGGTATCTTACCCTCCAGAATTTACATTAACCGCACAAGACGTCCTTCAAACGCAGTTCGAGCACCAAGTCCAAAGAAACACTTCGACTTCAAAATATTTAACACTCTTCTCGCTGAACTCGCAATATCAAGGACATAAGAACATACATACCCAACCGAATTAAGTGAAGTTTACCCTGTGTGTTTTTTGGTAATAGTGAAATTTATCCTGTTTCATAACTGGGTTTAAGGTCAAGGCCAATGGCCAGCCCTAGGGCCTAACCTTTCCTAAGTTACCATGCTGGGGCCATGTCTGATCGGCCACAAGGGCCATATGTGATTTTGCATAGTCTATTCTCTGAATATGCATATTTTTCTAATTGTCTGTATGGGCCTGTGCCAGGTTGGGTCGGTGGGCCCCAAAAGGCAAGAAAACCTTTACGGGCTTTGCTTAAGAATAAGAAATTATTTTCTTTAATAAATCACCCATTGCCCATCTAGAATATATCTAGGCGTCTAGCTCCCAAGTCCACATTAACCTTGTATCACCCTAATAAATTTTGTTTTTAAAGAAAACTTTTTTCGTTCGAGTGATTTGCAGGTGTACACAATAATCAAAAGAAAAGAAAAAATGATTTGCAAGGAATACACAAAGATAGTGACCTGTTAAAATGTCTCTTTAGGGATGATGTTGCTGCTTATTTCTATGTGGGAGCAAACATATATGGGAATTCTTTTAATGAAAATAATAAAGATCAAACCTTCGGTATTCGTCGATGTTGACCGCTAAAAATTTCACTTGACTCCACGATCTGATCATCCGGAATGGCTGATATTGCTCCCGTGGACCAGGAAACAAGTCTAAAACACCGGGGGTGGCCCCGTAAACAGCCCCTCCAACGCCCAAGTTAGAAACTCAAAGTATGGTGAGTTTTGATAGTAGAGTTTCTAATTACCTAGTTTCTGAGGAGGTCTCGAGGTATATATAGTCGCAGAGGGAGGGGGGGGGGCAGTTTCAAAATATTCATCTATCTTTACTTCCCGGTGTTTGGATAAAGCCTGTTATCTGATAGAATATCTTTGTAAATATTCTCTATATCTGTTATATTAGGTTAGTTAGCCTAATCTGTAGCTAATTTGTAGTAGTCAAATTAGCCTAATCTGTAGCTAATTTGTATCTAATTTGTATTAGTCAAATTAGCCTAATCTGTAGCTAATTTGTGGCCTTGAATTATGCTGGCACTCTTGTATATTACTCACTGTTTGAATGGAATAAGGGGAGGACAATTTTTTTCATGGTATCAAGAGCCCAAGGAAACTTTCCTATCCTCTCCTCCTAACCGTCAACAATCCCCTTCCTTCTCCATCTTCTCTTTGCTTCTCGTCAGTCATGTCTGACTCAAAGAACTCCTTCCATCTGACTCTCGCCGTATCCAATATCAAGAACCATATCTCCATCGCTTCTGAAATGGAAATCGTTCAATATGGAACGTGGGCTGAACTTTTCAAAATTCATGCCCGATCACACAAGGTCATTTTAGCATTAATTGTCTTTAAGTCCTTGTCAATCCAAGTCCTGCACTGAAAAATCTATGAACACGTCAGTTGGTTACCTCCGACGCAAAATTATAAAACAGCAATCCTCTCGATGCCGTAATATAATGAATCTCTTACTTTAGAACCCACAAACGTGAATGCATATAAAAGTGTAAAAGAGTGACTATCCCAAAAAGGCCAGTGTATGATATGACTTAATGCCTAATGCAGATGTTACACTACAATGCACTAATGCATACTTGTTCGGATTCTATGCATCCCATTCTACATAGGTCCGAGGGTAAGCCTTTATTGTACTCCTTAATATAGGGTTCAATCTCACGCTATGAATTACTACGACGGTGACTAATGTATGTTTTAGATATTCTGTGAGTATCTAGTAACACCTCGGTAATTCTTGAGTATCGCACTCCCACTTCAAGTGATTTTGGACACTGCCTCACACCCAGTAATTCTAAAGGCGAATACCCACACCGCAAGCTATGACCCCGATAATTCTTGAGAATCGTTCTCCCATCACGAGTGATTTTCTGCCATCATGCCTGACACCTCGATAATTATGGAGATGAAACCCACACCGCGCTGTCATCGATACCTCATCACACAAATACCTTAAGAGTGCCGCCTCGATCCCAGTAATTCTGGAGTAATATCCCCCACCGCGAGCCTCAACCCATGTAAATCTGGAGATACCTCCAACCGCGCTATCTAGGCCCGGATACTCATGTTTGCCCATACTTCATTACATCTCCCCCTAGTGCATGTCCTTAAGTTTTAGTTTTAAGTCATCATAACCTAGAGCTAGCTTACCCTACCAGACTTAAATCAACACAAGAAAAAGTCAGCCCACACTCACTACTTCTTAAAGAGAGAGTCAACCCACACTGGTTACTCCTCAAATTCTCATTAATCACAAATGCCGGTTACCAAGGGTCTCGCCTAGCCTCTAGACTCAACATCTTTTCATATTCAACAACTTGGGGTACTCATACCCTTATTATTCATATTCTCATCTTCATGTATTCATATTTCCTTCAAATACTTTCATTCATTCTTGTTTACCAATTATGAGTAAACACTTCTTGGTTGATCACACAACCAACAATTTCATAAACTACAAGTTTCTTCGATTAAATAAACCCTTTCATATTCATCTATATTTGAATTATAAATCTCAATTTTGTTCAAAAGATAAATTGATTAGTTTCGTAAAAGAGTCCACTATATCTTTGTATTCAAAATCACCTAGAATCATCCTCAGTTACTTCTTCTAAATTCATTTGCAAAGCAGTAAGTTCAAAATCAGAAAACTGCAACACATGCTACTTGTAAAAATCATAGAAATTTATATATCTGATGAAACTTTGTGTTCTTCAGATCAAAATAAAGGTATAAAAGTCTACTACAATTTCTTAGTTATAATTTTCCCCAAAATATTGTACTTTTAACCCTGAATTCTTCGAAATCTACAGTAGGGTCAAAAAATTGAAATACTGCCAAATATACAGTCTTGTAAAATTCATTATAAATTCAATTCTTTGTGAAAATTTGATTTTTTAGACTTCACGGAAAGTTTAACGAGTCTACTAGAAGTTCTTAGTTCTGACTGTTCTCAAATTACTTCATTTACGATGCTGAAATGATCAAAAACCAAAATGTGGACAGATTTCCAGCAACTAGTCGACTGCCAACCAGTCCTAAGTTTGGAATTTTATTAAAATAGTAAACGACCTCCAAATCTTATGAAATTTAAAATGGATGTTCCTAAAATATACAAGATACTCCCATAAAAGTTTTAGTTCTAGATTCCAACTATTTTATTAAGTATGATTTTTTGAAGTGTGACTGATATTAAAAACAACGACTTTCTTTGCATGAATTAGCAACATTGTGTACAAATTTATATCCAATTAATTTAATCTAATCATGATGTATTACCATGCACCAAACAACATCATTTAAACTTATCTACATGACAATCTTTCAACTAGCATGCATTTTCTTTCATAATCATATCTATTAAACATTCTAAATAACATCATCACAAAATTAACCACAACTCATATGTATAAACAATGTTATACATCAATTATCCTACACAGGCATGCTACTACATTTTAGAAAGTTCAAGAAACTCACCTTATAGTTGCAAAAGAAATAGGAAATCCTACTAGGTTGCTCCTATCTCCAACAAGAATGAGACTTCTCCTCCTGGCCAAGCAAGCTCGAGTCCTCCTTCTTGAAGAAATCCGAGCACTCCTCTATATCTTTTCTCTCTTTCTTTTCTTTTCTCACTTTCTTTTTTCTTTTTTCTTTTTTCTTTTTTCTTTTTTCTTTTTTCTTTTTTCTTTTTTCTTTTTTCTTTTTTCTTTTTTCTTTTTTATTTTTTATTTTTTATTTTTTATTTTTTATTTTTTATTTTTTATTTTTTAATTTTGATTTTTGGTTCAATGTTCATGAAGTAAGAGGTGGTATTTATAGGGCTAAATGGGTGAATGAAGATATACCCATTACTCAAAAATAAAGACCCATTAACCAAAATAAATATCCACTCACCATTACTACCACAAATCCCCAACTCTTCCTATTCTTATGCATGGCCAACTCTTGGTATGCACACACGTGCACGTGCACACACTTCTCATTCCTTTGTTTATAATCCATGTATATATTTGTTACATGACAAGTGTGGTGAAAATTTTAAATGTGTACTTAATAAAGAATTTTCTCATAGGCATCTATTTTGCAATTAGTTTCTTTTGGGTTTTTAAAAAATAGATTAGGGTCTATGGATTTAAAATCAAAGTAAATAACTGAAATAGAAATGAGAAAAAATATGCATAATTCTTATTAAATTTCAGAAATAAAATTGCACATGAAAATTGACTTGCGATGCACATTAAAACAAATATGGAATAGATTTGATTAACGGTATGATGTTTATAATTAATCGAAATATAATAGATGAAAAATATTTATTTTGATAATTTTACAGCTATTTCACGTAACGAAAAATATACATAATCGGCACGTGTATTGAAAGTACCTGCAATGTACGTAAAAATACAAGTATTAAAAATAAATGTTTAAGTTGGCTCAAAATAGGATAAGATGAGTTTTGAGAAAACAGAAAATATATAAATAATCAGAATATAAGATAAGTATGACATTTATATAAAAATATGTTCCGAATATTACTCGTAACGGTACAAAATACATGTGCATAACATACGCGGGCAAAATTATCATTACTCAATTTTGTGGGGTGTTACTATAGTAACCCGTATTTTCAAATATTATTTTAAAGATTTGAAAATGAATTAAAATAATTTTCTGGAGATTTAATAAATATTTTTTAAAGATTTATCTTTTTACACGTGCGAAACACGTGCAAATAATTTTGGTGTAAATAATCAATTTTATATTTTTAGTAAATTCTTCTAATTATAATGGAGTATATTCTAAATTTTGGGATTTTTCTGAATAAAGAAACTATTTTTATAAATATCTCGAAAGAGAGGGGCTTTTATGTAAAAGTCGTTCGGATCTTAAGTAAATTATTAAAAATTCGTTTTTACTAATATTTTGGTTCTCCATGGTTATCATTTGAATTTAAATATATTTATATTTTATTTAAAGTCGATTTGGCGAAGATTTAAACAAAAAGGATGTTTTTGCAAATATAAAATTTATGTTGGATCTTGTGCAAATGTTTTCTGGAAAGTAAAAGTCAAATATTTAGATTGGAAAATATAAGATGTATTATTAGATATTATTTCTGATTTTTCTGGATTTTTATGAATATTTTATGATGTAATTGCAAATATTACAAAAGGGAGGGCTTTTGCGCAAAATCGTCACCCTGAATTGTAAATAAGAATTTTTCTTATTTACTGGGCTGTATTGGATTTCTGGACAACTCAGTGATAAAAATATTTGATTTAGTTTTGATTTAGTTAACTTATTTTTAACTAAGAGAGGGTTATATATATAAAGTTATATTTCGAAGGATTCTTTTGCAAATATGTTTCTAAAACCCTAATCTTTCAATCCCGGCCTGTATAAAACAGGGTATGCAGCCGTCATTCGCTGCGCAACACAAGTTTTATTATATCTTTTATTTTCTTGGTGATTAAAGAGGAGGATTTTGGATCTAACAAAAAAGGGGCTTTCTTGTTGGATCTCTTCATTCCTCAGGTGCATGACATTGTTTTGTTTTATTTTGTTGTGTATGTTGTAGATGAGTGATATAATTGTTTGGTTGTTTAGTTTGTTTCTCTTTGATTTGTGTGTATTATATGAGAATGATATGAATGTTTAGATTGATTTGGATGTTGAATATGTTGGATGGATGAAAAATTGGATCTTTGAGAAGAATCCTAGATATTTGTATGAGAATGATTTTAGATTTGTTGAGAACTTAATATAAATTATTAGTAGGCTAAAAATATTGGATTATTGCTGATTTGGTTGAGTTTGATAGATGTCATGCATTAATTAAATTAAAGATGGGATTTCTGGATTATTGGTGAGTTGGATAAAAACAACTTGACCATGTTGAGGATAAATTTGTTTTGTTTATGAATCAACTATAGAAAATAGTTGAGATTGAGTTGAGGAATTTTGTGAATGATTAATGGTTTAGAGAACCATATTTTGAGGATTTGAGTTATGAGGATTTAAATTGGGGATTTGTGATTTTTGTAAAAGATGTTGTTTGGACTTGGATTTCTCAAATGCTAAGTTTAAATCTAATTATTTTGGTATTAACAAGATTTGGAAAAATAAAAGAAAGTTATTTTGATATATGACTGATACTTAAAAACCCTAGTTTTGACATATGTACGACCTAAATTCTTCAGACTGTAGGCCGACAGTCGACTGGTACGACCTTTCAGTCGACTGATACGACCCAGCTGTTATGACCTTTAGTTTCTTGAAAATCCGTTCTGGACAGTCGACTTAGACCCTTTTCAGTCGACTGATATACTTAGACTTATTTTTCAAAGTTATTGCAGTATCTTTTCTGGACAATCGACCTATGACCCCTTAAGTCGACTTATAACACTTAGAATATTTTATTAAAGAATTCTGGAATTTCACTGCTAAGTCGACTTACGACTTTTATAAGTCAACTTATATTTCTTAACTTATTTTCTTAAAATCATGGAATTTTCCCTCTGGACAGTCGACTTACTTCAGTATTAGTCGACTGGTGCTGATGTGTTCTCATAAGTTTGAATGTTTCCTTCAAATGATTTATTCCTTAAATGTTTTAAGCTATACCTTATCTTCTATTTTAACATATGATTTCAAGATGTTAAGTTGAGCAGTTTCAGATGTGAGTTTGGTTGAGATATTTGAGTTGAGTCTCTAGAGGATGTGTGTGACCCTAGCATACCGGTGTTTGAGTTAATTATGTTTGGGTCTGTCGAGGCATTTAGTTGTTCAGTTTTGAGTTAAGTCCGATAGGGTACACCACTCTAGGAGATTCGTTGAGTAATTAAGTAACCCAAAAATAATAAGGACAGACACTAGTGGTGATATGATGAACGGGAACATGAGTCAAGTATCTCAGTATGGCTTTCGGTGTGGGATTTAATCTCCGGAATTATCGAAGTATCTTACTTTGGGTGTGGAATCTATCTCCGAAATTATCCAAGTATTTTACTTTGGGTGTGAGATATATCTCCGGAATTATCCAAGTAGTTGCTTTCGGTGTGGGATTGATCTCCGGAATTATCGGAGTCAAGGCGAAGCGCATGTGGTATTCGTGTGGTGATGTGTCAATGTTTCGGTGTGGGATGGTCTCCGAAATTATCCAGGTAAAATATCTTGGGTGTGGGATCTATCTCCGGAATTATCGGGCATGGGATACTATCCATAGCTTATCTTTATCTCGTAGTGGTCATCGTGTTAGGATTAGTTGCATAGCGGGGGATTGAACCCTATGAAGTGAAGACGTTAAGGGCTTGCACCGAACCTATGTAGAGTGGGATGCATAGACTTCGACAAGTACGCATTAGAGAGTCCGCATATAGAATTTGTGTTTTCTTGACTTGGTTTTATGCATGTGGATTTCCTGTTTTCTACACATGACACTTGGTTTAGTCTCACTTGTTGTTTACTATTCCTTGCTACATCGCATTTTATGTATTCATGTTTACTACCTGCTGTTTAAGGATTCATGACTAATGTTCATTTATGTTGTTTGTTGTTTTATGTCACTCACACCATTTATGGCTGACCCCTTTAGTTTTTGAGGGTTAGGGATCATCTCTAGCCTCATATGTTACAGGTTGTTCCTTAGAGTTTGGAGGTTGGATGTTTGAGATAAATTGATGTAATAGAGCCTTTGTATAATATTTTGTAAAGAAAAGTGTTGTAATAAGAAATTTGTAATTCAAGGTGTTTTGTATTCCGCTGTATTTGTAAAGATTGATGTAATAAAAGTTTGGAATAAAATTATTTGTGTTTTTGGGCTATGTGTACTATTACATTGAAGTGGATGCTGGGATTGTGCCACGTATTTTCTAAGATATCATATTAGAAATTCGGGGCGCTACAGAAATGGTATCAGAGCATGCTTCAATGGTAATAATAGACATAGTATGAAAACCACCCTAGGTGTGGACACTAGAGCGTGAGTACCTAGGTGTGGACATTAGAAGTGTGAGTACACAAGTGGACATTAAATACAACCTAGGTGGACATTAGAAGTGTGAGTACCCTGGTGGACAGCTGATGTGTGTGATTTGATTGTTTGGTCATGAAGACCTGTAATGAGATTTATGTTGTTTGTATGCTTAGACTTGAATGAAATCTCTTTATCGCAATTATTTTTGCATAAAGCAAATATTTTCTCACTAGCTATTTTTGACATCTTTTGTTCGCTTTGTGTATTTGATATTTATTTATGTAAGGTATTACCCTTTCAACTTATATAATTTCTATTTTACTTATTCATGATCTACTATATGTTTTGCTATCTTACCCACTGTATATAATCTCTGGATTATATGATTTTTGCCAAAGTTAATTTTCATTTATTTATTTATTCCTAGTTATAAAATTTAATTATCTTCCGCTAGATTCTTTTAATTATTTGCTCTCTTGTATATTTTGTGCACCTCAATTTTGTGATCACTCTTGTATCCTATCACATTTACTGTTTTATATTTGTTTGTTTGCTTACTAAATAACTTTTGTGTAATTAACTTATTTTACTTTTATTCAGTTTCTTTTATTGTTAGCAATTGAATTTATTTTTTTGTTTCTATATCTCCATCCGAGTTTATATTATTTCTATTCATTAGTGCAAACATTAAACTTTTACTAATCGTCTTGTTTTTCTTTTAAAACTGTTTCTTTGACTTTACTATTGGTTTTTATTTTTTTTTCTTTTGTCCAAGTTATTATTTGGCAACTTTTGCTGTAATTCAATGGTGCATCCTTTAGCATTTCACAAGCTCATTTTTATTTTGTGACTCTTACCCATTTCTTTCTTGACGTCTTATTTATCTTACTTTCATGTGCTTTTTGTTACTCGTATACTTTGATATTAATTTTACATATTACATTAAAGTTTTGAATTACTACGTGTTAAGTTATTATTGCTGCTTCTACTTCCTTTCATTATTGTTTTGCTATATATTAAATTTTGTTTTGCATATTTACTTTCATTTTATTATATATACTTGGATTTTTTCAATACTATATTTTTCATTATTTTGTATTGTTTTATTTATTTTGGAGCATTTAAACTTGGTTGCAATATTTTACTCATATAAATATGATATGTTTCTGCACATTTAAATCTTTATTATTAATTATGTTTTTGCACCTTATATTCGATACCCTTATTATTACTTATAGTTGACCGCTTTTGTTATAATTTCTTTCCACTATTTTAAAGCTACTTATTAAATTTGTTGCTTCATACTTTTCGAATGTACTATGTGCACCCACTACTTATATTTTACTTAAATTTTATTATCATTACACTCTTGATTTCTACATGTACTTCCTACAAATATCTATATATGTACCACATATTTCAACATACTTACTATGCATATCATTTTACATTTGTTTAATTCCTACATTATTGTATATTTTATAATGTATTTATTGTGTAAATTTGCTACACTACATATGTATTTTCTCATTCACATTTGTATTTGTGCTTAAGCATGTATTTCATTCCGTTTCTTCTTGCTTTTATAAATTTCTTTCACTACTATTATTTTGTACTATTGTGATTTATAATCCATGCTTCTATTTTAATATTCCATCAGATGACTTTCAACTCCATTTCTTACTTTTGCTACTATTTTATATCACGAATTTCAAAACCTATTTTCGTACTAAAATTAAGCAATCAATATCCAAGTGCGTGTGGAAGATTGCATCATCTTATTCATCGTTTTGTTGCAACTGGATGTCGAGATGGCAAACATGCAACTAGACGTCAATGGAGGCAAATTGCAACTGGATATCGGGGAGGCAAAATGCGCAACCGAATATCCAGATGGCAACATGCAACCTGATGTCAGGGAGGCAAACATGCAACTTGATGTCGAGAAGGCAAGTCTACAGTTGGACATCAATGAGGCAAACCCACATTAACGAATTTCTACTATAATAACCCCACTAGTGTTTTATGTGTATATTACTTATCAATGTCATATTCTTTTGTACTGGTTCATACCATTTTATGAGATTTTCAAACTTAACCCACTACTGATTTGTTTTACTCAATTTTCTTTAACCATTGTTACTCTATATTTCTTTAAATTCGTTTGATACACTCTCGTATCTTATCTTGCTCACTTGTATTATTTTTGGAGTTTGGTCCTCCTGGTTTCCTGGTACAATTTCTGCTCTCTTTCGCATTTCCTCTATTCATAACAATATTTTAATTTTTACTTAATTTTCATTAGATTCTCTAAATCTGCATACTACCCAAATTATTTTGTACGTCTTCATTTTATTCTTTCTTAATATTGTCCTTTTGGGATTTTTACTTCGTTATGTCCATTTTTTTCAAGTATTATGTGTTTAACAAGTTTTTCTGATCGATCAATTCTTACTTTTGACTATTTCTTTTACTTATTGCTAATTGATATTTCAAGAATTTTACTTATATAATGAAACTAATGGTAAAAAAATATTTTCTTTATGACATTTTATTTTTACAAATTACACTTTACGTTTCCATGTAATTTGAACTAGTATAGTTGATTTTAATCTACTTGTGTTTACAAAATTTATATGTTTGTGTTAAGATTGGATACATCAACTATGTGTGGTCTAAGCTTTCGTTCTTTTGTAATTACTAATTATCGCTACCGTTTTCCAATTCTTTAACATTTTAGATTTCTCACTTACTTTTGTTTCCACGTCCTATTTAACGATTTGACGCTTACTTTTGTGATATTCAATGAACTTCTTTTAAGTCTTCCTGTATATATATATTTTATTTTTTAAGTATGTGTTCCTGCGTTGTTTGTGTGATTATCAACCTTTTTATATTCGAGTCTTATCTCTTCGCTTTTGACTTCTTATTCTATGAGAATAGTTTTACTATTTTTTTTGCGTTTTGGGATTTATTGTGCATTTTATTGGATTTCCGATCCCTTGCCATGTTAGTTTTCACCTTTTCTCTTTGAGATATAATTATATGTTATTGTTGTTTTTGCTTAGTAATTAAATCCAATTATAAAAAAAAATGATGGAGTAAGTTTTCGAAACTGTCTTATAAGTTTTGTATTTTTGTTTCTTGGCATAGAGAAGTTCTGAGGACAGAAATTTTCTAAGGGGGGAGTGATGTAGTACCTCGTATTTTCAAATATTATTTTAAAGATTTGAAAATGAATTAAAATAATTTTCTGGAGATTTAATAAATATTTTCTAAAGATTTGCAAAAAATAATTTTGGTGTAAATAATTCTTCTAATTATAATGGAGTATATTGTAAATTTTGGGATTTTTCTGAATAAAGAAAATATTTTTATAAATATCTCGAAAGAGAGGGGCTTTTATGTAAAAGTCGTTCGGATCTTAAGTAAATTATGAAAAATTCGTTTATACTAATATTTTGGTTCTCCATGGTTATCATTTGAATTTAAATATATTTATATTTTATTTAAAGTCGATTTGGCAAAGATTTAAACAAAAAGGGTGTTTTTGCAAATATAAAATTTATGTTGAATCTTGTGCAAATGCTTTCTGGAAAGTAAAAATTCAAATATTTAGATTGGAAAATATAAGATGTATTATTAGATATTATTTCTGATTTTTCTAGATTTTTATGAATATTTTATGATGTAATTGCAAATATTACAAAAGGGAGGGCTTTTGTGCAAAATCGCCACCCTGAGTTGTAAATACGAATTTTTCTTATTTACTGGGATGTATTGGATTTCTAGACAACTCAGTGATAAAAGGATTTGATTTAGTTTTGATTTAGTTAACTTATTTTTAACTAAGAGAGGGTTATATATATAAAGTTATATTTGGAAGGATTTTTTTGCAAATATGTTTCTAAAACCCTAATCTTTCAATCCCGGTCTGCATAAAAGAGCGTGTGCAGCCGTCATTCGTTGCACAATACAAGTTTTATTATATCTTTTATTTTCTTGGTGATTAAAGAGGAGGATTTTGGATCTCACAAAAAAGGGGCTTTCTTGTTGGATCTCTTTATTCCTGAGGTGAGTGACATTGTTTTGTTTTATTTTGTTGTGTATGTTGTAGATGAGTGATATAATTGTTTGGCTGTTTGTTTTGTTTCTCTTTGATTTGTGTGTATTATATGAGAATGATATGAATATTTAGATTGATTTGGATGTTGAATATGTTGGATGGATGAAAAATTGGATCTTTGAGAAGAATCCTAGATATTTGTATGAGAATGATTTTAGATTTGTTGAGAACTTAATATAAATTATTAGTAGGCTAAAAATGTTGGATTATTGCTGATTTGGTTGAGTTTGATAGATGTCATGCATTAATTAAATTAAAGATGGGATTTCTGGATTATTGGTGAGTTGGATAAAAATAACTTGACCATGTTGAGGATAAATTTGTTTTGTTTATGAATCAACTTGATATGGCTAAAAATAGGATTAAATCGGGACCGTTCACATCGGACACGAATCTTAAAGCTCAGGGGTAAAACGGTAATTTCACCTACAAACGGGTCTGAAATGGGAACTGGGTCTTTATTCAAAGCCCAATAACCCATGAACGGGTCCACATCAACTGGGTATGGGTTCCAATCCACTGCACACCCGATCCAGCAAGATACAATCAAGGTCCCTGATTAGACCTTAATCAACGGCCCTGATTTACATCTATCTTTTCACTGGGAATTAGGGATTCAATTCCTTATCTGATTACTAGGAGAATATTCCTTATCTAATCACGGGGATTACATTCCTAATCCAGTCCCAAAGACGCCTATAAATACCCCCCATCCATCTCCATTGCGAGGTAATGAGTATTTTCTCAATTTACGCTCTTTCTTAATCATTTCTGATTACTGACTTGAGCGTCGGAGGGTGCGTCGCCGGGATCAACCCCGGTGTCTCGCACTTTTTGCAGGTGTACGGCAGGAGTCAACGGTCAAACCCCGGCGGAACAGGTTAGAGGTTTGCTATTCAGGTTTTTCACGAATCCACAAATACTATCTGTTTACCCCCACACCAGATTTAGCGGTAACAGATTGGCGCCGTCTGTGGGAAAACCAAACGAATAGCAGCCCCTCTTCCCGTTGGTCCGATCTTCTCCAGCCATGCCTCCGAGAAAAGTCAGGTCCAGAGGGTCCAACCGCGGGCCCAACCCCGCCGATCAGCAAGAGGTAGTCCCCGTCCAACCCGCTCCGCAGTAGGGACAACCCCCGCCTCAAGTGGAGGACCCTCTTCAACAAGATCAGCCTCCTCTTCAGAATCAGGAACCCCCCAAGGGACCCACCGGTCCTCAGAATGCCGGTGCGGGGGGCTCTCGCATGAAGCAACCTCTCCATCAAGACCGCGTCTCCATACACAAAGCCTCTACGGATTCCATGGCCTCTCATAATCCTCAAAACCGGCAGAAGGTGGAGGACTTACGCCACCGTCTGGACGAGAAGCGGGCCCGAGAGGGAGCCTCCCGCCAACAACATCCGGGTGAGCGATCCCCTCACCGCCGAGACTACAGAAGATCCCCTGTCCGAAGGGGAAGGAGGGAGTCCCCCGAGCATTACAGAAGGAGGCACTCCCCTGCAGATCGGCAACAGCCCAGGAACAATGAGGCACCAATCACCCGTGCCGAGTTCCAACAGTTCCAAGCAATGGTACAACAGGCACTCAACCTCCGTCAAAACCCTAATGAGCCGAAGGACCCGTCCCCTCCTCCAGTCCGAAGCCCTCGCCGACGGTCCCCATCTCCTCGTCCCGCTCCTACCAACTCCCGGCGTACCCCAAGTCCTCGTCGCTCCCGAAGTTACCATCGCCGCAGCCCTCGCTCTCCCTCCTACAAAGACGAGTCTAGAGGCTCGGCTGATTACCGTCGGAGGGACGACGCCATGTATCGCCGTCTTCATGAGGTAGAGAAGCGCCTGGGTCAGATAGGTCGAGAAGAAGAGCTTAGGGGGAGGACCCTACGTCATACTCGACCCCCTTTCTCCCGAACCATTGTGGATGCACCTGTGCCGTTCGGCTTCAAACCTCCCCAATTTGAGACTTACACCGGGGAGACTGACCCCGTTGACCACATTGAGAGCTTCAAGACTCTCATGCTCATCCACCAAGCCTCCGATGCCCTGCTGTGCAAGACATTCCCTGCTACTCTCAAGGGCTCGGCTCGGGAATGGTACTCCCGCCTCGCCCCGTCTTCCATATTTTCCTTTGAGCAGTTCGAAACACTCTTCATCACCCACTTCGTGAGTAGCAGGCGCACGGAGAAGACCAGCATCTCACTCCTCCAGCTCAGGCAAGAGAAAGGTGAGAAGTTAAGAGACTATGTGAAGAGGTTCAATGCGGAGGTCAGGTCCATGGCCTCCCTCGACCAATCCGTCGCAGCGGCCGCCTTCCAATCTAATGTCTTCAATTCCAGCATTCGTTCCTCTCTTGCTAAGAAGCCTCCACAGAACTTTGTCGACCTCCTTCTCAGGTGTGAAAGGTACATTCGGGCCGAAGAGGCTCTCAACCCCCCTACTCTTGAGGAGACATCTTCCGGGAACAAACGGAAGAGCACAAGCGAAGAGGGGTCCCAAAAATCCCAGAAGGACAATAATGGCCAGCGCCGTTCGACTCCACGTTTTGAGAAGTTCACCCCCCTCATTGCTAATATATCAGAAGTCCTTATGGAGGTGGACAAGGAAGGACTACTCCGCGCTCCCCCTAGAATGAATACCCCTGGTAAGAAGAGGGACAAAGATAAGTGGTGCTGCTTTCACAGGGACCACGGCCACGACACGGATGATTATCGGGCTCTCAAGGAGGAGATCGAAGAACTCGTACAGCGGGGACACCTGACCAAGTTCATCCAAAAAGAGGGGACCGAGCTTCCCTTCTGAGAAGCCAACAAACGAACCGAAGGGCCCAGCGAGCTTCAAGACTCAGAACCTCCCAGCTCCTCCCAAGAGGTCTTCACCTTATCGTAGAAGTAGGATTTTGATTTTCAATAAGACCGATGCTTGTAACCCGGCCAATAGCATGTAATAATGGCTCGCCCTATTGAAGCAGCCACTTAGTTTATTTCAATAAAACTTTATGTTTTTTCATTGGAAATTGTTGCTCTTGCGTCATCTCAATCTCTCCGAGTCACGACTCGTTAAATAGTGATTTCGGAGTCCAGCTTCTTCTACATGGCTCCTCCCGCAACTCACTAAACTCTAACGATGGTTCCGGAGTCCAACACTTGGTTCGATTCTGCTTCGAATAACTTGCTCTTAAGCGGGTTAGAAGTGGTTCGCCATTCGGAATTGCTCCCACAGCCGTTGAATAACTCTAACGATGGTTCCGGAGTCCAACACTTGGTTCGATTCTGCTTCGAATAACTTGCTCTTAAGCGGGTTAGAAGTGGTTCGCCATTCGGAATTGCTCCGACAACCGTTGAACAACTCTACTGATGGTTCCGGAGTCCAACACTTGGTTCGATTCTGCTTCGAATAACTTGCTCTTAAGTGGGTTAGAAGTGGTTCGCCATTCGGAATTGCTCCCACAACCGTTGAACAACTCTACCGATGGTTCCGGAGTCCAACACTTGGTTCGATTCTGCTTCGAATAACTTGCTCTTAAGCAGGTTAGAAGTGGTTCGCCATTCGGAATTGCTCCCACAACCGTTGATTCCCTCACTTAAATAACGAGTTCGGAGCCCACAACTTTCTCCTAGGGTTGCTCTTCAAACTCGTCTCACAAAGGGCTCTCTCCCAGAGTCAAGCTCTTCGCTCCGCTCGCCTCCAAAAGCGGACCCCTTCTCAACGAGTTCGGAGCTCACCACTCTCTCCTAGAGTTGCTCCTTACACTCGTCTCACAAAGGGCTCTCTCCCAGAGTCGAGCTCTTCGCTCCGCTCGCCTCCAAAGCGGACCTCTTCTCAACAAGATCGGATCTCACAACTCTCTCCTAGAGTTGCTCCTCAAACTTGTCTTCCAAATGGCTCTCTCCTAAAGCCAAGCTCTTCGTTTTGCTCACCTCAAAGGATGGGTCTTCCCACGGCTCTTACAAGGGTCTTCCTGGCGCAAGGGTTTTCCCAGCACAGCTTCTCCGCCCTTAGGAGTGGAGCTCCTCTTCCAAAATCCCCACGACCAAAACACTCCCCAACTTCATGAAGACAAGGATGTTGCAGGGCTATTTTGACCATGAAGGAGGGTGAATCCTCGTCTCACTCCTAAAGAGAAGTTGTAGATCTTCGAATTAGCTTCGAAAAAAGGGGTCGCACGCCCCGAGCCAACCTCCGTAGCACCGGGAACATCAAGAAGAACTCTGCAGGGAAAAATTGGAGTTCAGCACAAGCTGCCGAGCGTTCTCGGAACCAACCTCGTTACGGGGGAAAATTCAAGCTCGGCACAAGCTGCCAAGCGTTCTCGGAACCAACCTCATTACGGGAAAAAATCAAGCTCGGCACCAGCTGCCGAGCGTTCGTGGCACCGACCTCGTTATAGGGAAAAATTCCAGTTCGGCACCCACTGCCGAGCGTTCGTGGAACCGACCTTGTTATGGGGAAAAATTCCAGTTCGGCACCCACTGCCGAGCGTTCGTGGAACCGACCCTGTTACAGGGGAAAAATCAAGTTCGGCACCCACTGCCGAGCGTTCTCAGAACCGACCTCGTTACGGGGGGAAAAAATCGGACCTCGGCACCCCTTCGCCGAACGCTCTCATAAACAAACGACACAAAAAAGAAAAGGGGGGCTATAGGGTCGGGTTCAGACCCGTTAAGGATCCAAACCCAAACCCTCTCTCTCTCCTTCCAATCTTCTCCAACAAAGTTGCCGCCGATCCCAAGCAAAAAACCAAAACACTCCTCAACTTCATGAAGACAAGAATGTTGCGGGGCTATTTTGACCATGAAGGAGGGTGAATCTTCGTCTCACTCCTAAAGAGAAGTCGTAGATCGTTGAGTTAGCTTCGAAACAAGGGGTCGCACGCCCCGAGCCGACCTCCGTAGCACCGGGAACATCAAAAACTCTCCTCAACCTCATGTATACAAGGATATTCTCTGGCTGTTTTGACCAGGAAGAAGGGTGAATCTTCATCTCACTCCTAAAGAAAAGTCGTAGATCTTCGAATTAGCTTTGAAACAAGGGGTCGCACGCCCCGAGCCGACCTCCGTAGCACCGGGAACATCGAGAAGAACTCTGCATGGAAAAATTGCGGTTCGGCACCAGCTGCCGAGCGTTCTTGACACCGACCGTTTTACGGGCTTGAGTTCGGCACAGTTGAGTTTGGCACCCGCTGCCGAGCATTCTTGACACCGACCGTTTTACGGGCTTGAGTTCGGCACAGTTGAGTTCGGCACCCGCTGCCGAGCGTTCTTGACACCGACCGTTTTACGGGCTTGAGTTCGGCACAGTTGAGTTCGGCACCCGCTGCCGAGCATTCTTGACACCGACCGTTTTACGGGCTTGAGTTCGGCAAAGTTGAGTTCGGCACCCGCTGCCGAGCATTCTTGACACCAACCGTTTTACGGGCTTGAGTTCGGCACAGTTGAGTTCGGCACCTGCTGCTGAGCATTCTTGACACCGACCGTTTTACGGGCTTGAGTTCGGCACCAGTTGAGTTCGGCACCAGCACACACCCACAAAAAGCAAAAAAAAGCACAAGGGGCCGGGTTCGGACCCATTAAGGGGACCCGAACCCAAACCAAACTGCCACGTCGCCCTCCTTTCTCCTCCTACGTTTGGCGCCAAAACCCCAGAAATGAAGAATCCAATTCTTCCTCGAACGAACCCGCTCGTCATCTTCAAGCTCCACGCCTAACACGCCATGGCCGAGCTCCACGTTCAACGCCGAACTCACCCCCTTCGTCGTCGAACTCCGACGAGCTCTTCTACCATGCCGAGCTCCTACTTCTTCGCCGAGCCTCGCCATGGCGTCAAGCTCGATCGCCGAGCTCGACCTCGTCTTTGCTCGCCACGCTCGACCTCACCCTCGTTCGACGAGCTCGCCTACCTCGACTACGTTCGCCAAGAGCAACACACCACCTTCACGAGCTCCCGACGTTGCCGAGCTCCGTCACCAAGCTCCGAAGCATCGAGCTCCAACTCCAACAGCTCAGCTCCAAGACGCTGAGCTCCTCCTCCAACAGCTCAGCTCCTTCGCCAAGCTCGAGCTACCATCAAGCTCTCCCTACTCACAGTCGTCACTATCGAGCTCCTCCATCTTCGTCGGAGCTCCATTCCCGTCACCTCCAAGCTCGCCTCCCAGTCACGAGGACCTCTCCCGTGCCGAGCTCACCATCGGCGCTCCCCACGACAGCCGAAGCCTCGCTCATCAAGTTCGCCGACGCCGAGCTCGAACCCACCGCCATGGCGTCGACGAGCTCCACCTCCTCACAAAGCTCCTCAATGGCTGAACCCATCGCCATCGCCAGCTCCAATGAAGAGCACCAACATCTCGAGCTCCTCCTTCGGCACCACCTCGACAACGTCGAGCTTCGAGCTCCCCTCGCCGAGCTCGACCACAGTTCCTCGCAAACTTGACGAACTCCACCCTCTCCGTCACCGAGCTCACAAAGCTCCGAAGCTTCGAACCCATCGCTCCGCTGTCGAGCTCTCCTCAACACCGAGCTCCTTCCCTCGAGCTCCGCCATGGCCGACAACCTCCACTTCCGACGAGCTCACTCCGTCGTCGAGCTCCGTCGTCACAAAGCTCCGAACCCACCTTCTCGCGAGCTCAACTCCGACCTCCGTCAAGCTCCGTCGAGCTCCCACCTCGAGCGAGCTCTGCCGTGGCCAAACATCTGCAACCGAGTCCTCCCCAACCTCGACACCACCGTGTCGTCGCCAACCCATCCATCGAGCTCGAGTTCTCCAAAAACACGGTTCGTCACCTCCAAGCTCTCACCGAACAACTTCGCCGAGCTCCAACATGACGAGCTCCACTTCCAACGAGCTCACTCCGTCGTCGAGCTCCGAACCCACCTTCTCGCGAGCTCAACCTCACCATTAAGGAGCTCCCCCCTCCATCGCCGACTGCCTCCGACGCCGAGCTCGAACACATCGCCATGGCGTCGACGAGCTCCATCTTCACCGAAGCTTCCATCCTCGTCGAGCTCACCACCGCGTCGAGCTCTCCCACAATCGAGCTCAGCCACAGAGCTCCACTTCCTCATCGTCGACTTCACCGACGCCGAGCTCGAGCCACTTCAGCCGAAGCCCAGTCGAGCTCGAACACATCGCCATGGCGTCGACGAGCTCCATCTTCACCGAAGCTTCCATTCCCGTCGAGCTCACTGATGAACACATTATTATTCACTTTTTAGAGCAACAATCTTAATATAATTAGACATTTAAAAGCTCTATATGTGGTATTTATGCTTCTTTTCTCTTTCTCTGCAGGAAACAGCCTATAAACAGCAAAACGAAGCAAATCCAGGATGATACACAGGAGACTGAAGAGGCAGTCGACTGGTCATGATAACAGGCGACTGGACAGAGGAAATCAAGTTTTACACAGCTGCTCGACCAAGTCGACTGTTCCCAAAACATCAGTCGACTGGGCGGATGAATCATGAAAATACTGAAGTCTCGACACAGTCGACTTACTCCCAAGGACAGTCGACTGATAGGCGGCGGAGTACACAAATCAGATATTCGAAGATTCACCTGCATCTAATTTCACATCTATTTGAATCCAGATTTATGCAAATCAAATCTAGAGACTGGGGGTTTCCAAGTGGACGTGGTAAACAGATAAGGAAGGAAAGGAGAAAAGAGAAAGATATTAATCATCAAATCAAATAAAGAAGGATCTTCCTGAAAAAGGGGAAACCCTAATTCTCAGCCGTGTTCTATAAATATCAGAATACCATCTCCAGAACGGCTCTCCTTCCTCCGCTCTCTCGACTCCACAACTCCATCCAAGGATCATCAGATCTATCTCGTGGACGCAACTTAATCAGAGAGTTCCCAACCATCAAGTCATCAACCCGTGCTTCACTCCATCAACATCGAAGAAGGAGAGAGAAGATCCAGCAACCAGAAGGCAGTCGACTGTGTGACAGACAGTCGACCATATTGCCGGAATCCATTAGTTTATTTCTTCTTCTCTCTTTATTCTTTTATGTTGATCATGTATTCAAACTTGTTAAGCAATAAAGTTATATTTATGTGGAACTAATTTTATAGTTGGGTAGATCGAAACCGTAGTTATGTAGTGCTATATTCTTCTGAGATCTTCTAATTACTTATTGATTGAATCTGGTTGAATTGACATAGATTAATGATCATCAAACTTGGATCTTGAAGTCTGAGAGCAGTCGACTGAGGTGAGAGCCAGTCGACTGACATACAGCACGTGAGAATATCAAGTTTATGTTATCATTTATCTAAATCTGTTATATGAAGCATATTGAGACGACCGAATCTCGTGCCCATAATTTGTGACAAAGGAATCTTTAGGGGTTCTTGGTTCAATCAACTTAGAGGATCTAGATTTGATACCAATTTCTAGAACTTTAAGTGTTTGTTCGTTTCCACTGATCTTATGTTTTCGTTAAGAACAACTTAGTAAATACTAGGCTGACTGCTTGATGAAAGAAACGAATTAGAAGTAGATACCATGCCTAATTCTTGGCTTAGGGAAACAATACTTTAAGGAGTAGATACCATGCCCTTGAAGTGAACAAACATGAGTAATTGGGAGTAAGTTCAGAAGGTGACTTAGCATTACTAACTATTGGTGGAGATCAACAACCCAACTATTCAAGAGATATTTGTGATTCAACAATTTCTTCTTAGTTTTAATCTTTTTATTCCTTTTAGACTATTAAAACAACTCTTATTCATTTTTATTATTAGTTTTATTGATTAGTAAGTTGAAGTCTACAATCTCTGTGGGATCGACCCTTGCTATTACTACGATTCGATTCGTGCACTTGCGAGGTTTTTATAATTTGTATCTAGTTTATCTATTAATTTAGGTACTAGATTTCCAACAACAAGTTTTTGGCGCCGTTGCCGGGGATTGTTTAGTATTTTAACTTACAAGTCAGTAGAATTTTATTAGTTTTTTTTTTCTTTTCTTTTATTAATAATTTTTCTTTTAGGTTACAGGACTTCGGTGAATGCACGGTAGACGATCACTTCGACCAGAACTACTACCAATTGACGCGGAAACAGAACGCACTTTGCACAGACTAGGTAAGTCATTTGCAGCACACCAGTCGACTGCCCACCCGAACCAGTCGACTGATCAGAGACCTAGTACACATACAGCAATGGCAGAAGAAACACCCAATCGCGTACCAATGCAGGACAAATTCACTCCTAAGAATATTGAGCAACCTTCCTGCATCTCTTTTCAACCTAATGCCACAGGGAACATGCACCTATCTCCTCATTTACTTAGTATGGTTCCCCACTTTAGTGGCAGACCAGATGAAGAGCCTCATCTTCATCTGCAAGACTTTTTCGATCTTTGCAGGACACAAAGCGTCCAAGGGCTTACTGCTGAACAAATCAGGTTAATCTTGTTTCCTTTTTCTTTAAAACTTAATGCTAAGTTGTGGTATAATTCTTTGGAACCAGGATCAATTAATTCATGGGAGCAGTTGGCAACGAAATTTTTGAAAGAGTTCTTTCCAGCCCAGAAAACCAAACAGCTAAAAAGGGAGATTCAACTCTTCCAACAAAAAGATGGAGATCTATTCTTCGAGGCATGGAAGGACTTCAAAAGCAAGCTTCTCAAGTGTCCTACTCACAATCTGCCTAAGGATGATCAGGTACAAGCTTTTTATGAAGGTTTAAATGACACTAACAAAGCAATTGTTGATGCAGCTTGCAATGGAATTTTGATGAGGAAAAGTGGAGAAGAAGCCATTGAACTATTTGAAGAACTCAGCGAGAACTCCCAACAATTCTCAACAAGAAGGGGACCTTCGAAAAAACAGGGAGTTTACGAGATCTCTAATAATAATAACATTCAATTGGAAATGGCAAACATGAATAAGAAAATTGATATGCTTGTTAATGCAATGTCAACGATGGGTGGAGTTAAAAATCAAACAAATGAAATGTGTGCAATTTGTTCTCATTTAGATCACACAACTGATACATGTCCCATGTCTACTTTTACAGATCAGGAGCATGCAAACTATGTGGGTCGAGGAGTATTTCCACCTAAGAACAATCCATACTCGAACACATATAACCCAGGATGGAGGAATCATCCAAACTTCTCATGGAGCAATAATCAAAATAATCAAGGGAATCAATTCACACAAGGACATGCAAGGAACCCTCAGATGGGACGTAGGTTTGAAAGACCAGCTCCAGAACAGAAGAAGTTGGATTTTGAAACCACTGTTCTTCAATTGCTCCAACAACAACATCAAACAAGCAACCAACAAGGACAAGCAATTCAGAAGTTGGAGACACAAATTGGCCAAATTGCTAAAGAGTTAAGCGAAAGAAAGGCAGGTGAACTTCCTTCACAAACCATACCAAACCCTGGAGGTCAAGAACAGCTCCAAGCAGTCACAACCCTAAGAAGTGGTAAGATAATTGACAATAGGGATGGAACACACACAGACAAACCAGTCGACTGTTCTTACAAGACAGTCGACTGCACAGACAAATCAGAAAAACAACCATCAAAGGCTTTGGGTTCAAGTAAGGTAAGTGAAAAAGTAGGGACAGTTCCACCACCATTCCCTCAAAGGTTAGTCAATAAAAAGAAAGAACAACATTTATTTGACGTCTTTGAAACTCTCAAAAAGGTAGAAATTAATATCCCCCTACTTGACGCTATTAAACAAATTCCTTCTTATGCCAAATTTTTGAAAGACTGTTGTACTCACAAAAGAACATTTCAGGTTAAGGAGGATGTAGCCTTGACAGAAGAAGTGAGTGCTGTTCTATTAAGAAAATTACCACCTAAACTGAAAGATCCAGGTAGTTTCACCATTCCTTGCAAGGTTGGTGAGCACTTCTTTGAAAAAGCACTGCTAGACTTAGGGGCAAGCATCAACCTTCTTCCTTATTCTGTTTACGAAAAGCTTGGATTGGGGGAACTCAAGCCAACATCCATCACTTTGCAATTGGCCGATCGCAGCATCAAAAGACCTAGAGGTATTTTAGAAGATGTCCTAGTTCAGGTAAATGATTTTATTTTGCCTGCTGATTTTGTTGTGTTAGATATGGAGGAATCTTCAATGTCATCATCTCTACCGATCATATTAGGTAGGCCCTTTATGAGTACAGCTGATATAAAAATTTGTGTTAAAAAGGGCATTATAAGTATGAAGATAAACGGAGAAAAAGTGGAATTTAAAATGTTTGATACACTAAAATTACCACAAGATGATCATGAATGCTATAATATTGATGTGGTGCAGGAGATTGTTGATCAAACATTTCAGGTACATAGCGTTGAACCACTACAAGCCACAATCACTCAATCTCTAACTTTATCTCATGTTGAACAGGAATACGATGACTGGGAGATTGCAGAGACAGTACATCAACTTGAAACTCCACAGTCACATTCAGGTAAGCTTGTGCCTGCTTTTGAACAGTTGGTATCTGATAAAATTTCTATTTCTTCAGATCAGGCGACTGACAAACAGAGTAAGTCGACTGGTCGACCGAATCAAGATGCCCAGAACAAGTCGACTGCTGACATGGACCAGTCGACTGTACAGAAGCGCCCAGACATAGAACTCAAGCAGCTGCCCGATCATTTGAAACATGCCTTCTTAGGTGAGAACCAGACACTACCAGTAATAATTGCTGCCAACTTAACTGCACAAGAAGAAGAAAAGCTGCTGAAGGTACTGCAAGAACACAAAAATGCAATAGGATGGACCATTGCAGACATCAAGGGAATAAGTCCATCCAAATGCATGCATAGAATATTGCTTGAGAACGATGCGAAACCTAGCAGAGAGGCACAGAGAAGGCTCAACCCCAACATGAAGGAAGTGGTAAGAGCGGAAATTTTGAAGCTACTAGATGTTGGCATCATCTACCCTATCTCAGATAGCAAATGGGTAAGTCCTATACATGTAGTTCCTAAGAAAAGTGGAGTTACAGTGGTAACAAATGAAGAGAATGAACTTATCCCAACAAGAGTAACCACAGGATGGAGGGTATGCATTGATTATAGGAAACTGAACAATGAAACCAGGAAAGATCACTTCCCTCTTCCTTTTATTGACCAAATGTTAGAAAGATTAGCAGGATATAGTCATTATTGTTTTTTAGATGGTTATAGTGGTTATAATCAAATTGCTATTGCTCCAGAAGATCAAGAAAAGACCACTTTTACATGCCCATTTGGTACCTTTGCTTACAGGAGGATGCCGTTTGGATTGTGCAATGCTCCAGCTACATTTCAAAGATGCATGATGAGCATATTTTCAGACATGGTGGAGAGGTTCATCGAGGTATTTATGGATGATTTTAGTGTTTTTGGATCTTGTTTTGATGAATGTCTTAACCATTTGCAGCTGGTGCTTAAAAGATGTGAAGAATGCAATTTAGTGCTGAATTGGGAGAAGTGCCATTTTATGGTACAACAAGGTATTGTGTTGGGACATGTGGTGTCCAAAAGGGAAATAGAGGTAGACAAGGCAAAAATTGACATCATATCAAAACTACCCCCTCCCACTACAGTTAAGGGTATTAGGAGTTTTCTAGGACATGCAGGGTTTTATAGACGATTTATAAAAGACTTTTCAAAAATCTCCAAACCCCTTTGTGACTTGTTGGCTAAGGATGTTGAGTTTGTATGGACAGAAGAATGTACAAATGCCTTTAATACATTAAAGAATCTTCTCATTTCTGCACCTATAGTCATGGCACCAGATTGGAGCCATCCTTTTGAGCTCATGTGTGATGCAAGTGATTATGCCTTAGGGGCTGTTTTAGGTCAAAGGATCAATAAGAAACCACATGTTATTTACTATGCTTCTCGAACTCTAAACGATGCACAGCTAAATTATTCTACAACTGAAAAAGAAATGTTGGCTGTTATATTTGCTGTAGAGAAGTTTAGATCATATTTAATTGGGTCTAAAGTTATTGTTTTCACTGACCATGCTGCGTTGAGATATTTATTGGCTAAAAAGGAAGCTAAGCCTAGGTTGATCAGATGGGTGCTGTTGCTTCAAGAATTCGATCTTGAGATTAGAGACAAGAAAGGATGCGACAATGTTGTGGCAGATCACATGTCCAGATTACTGCACGAGGATGAGAGAAATGTGCCCCCGCTGAATGAAAATTTTCCAGATGAACAATTATTTGCAATGAATATTCACACCCTCGGGACAGTCGACTGGTCCCTCAACCAGTCGACTTATCTCTCTGAACAACTACCCTGGTTTGCTGATATTGTAAATTTTCTAACCGCTCATGTTTTTCCTCCAGGTATGACACATCAGGAAAGGAAAAGATTGGTGGATCTGAGCAAACACTATTATTGGGATGATCCTTATTTATTCAAATTTTGCTCTGATCAAATTATAAGAAGATGTGTGGCAGACGAGGAACAAAGGAGTATTCTACAACATTGCCACCAATATGCTTGTGGAGGACATTTTGGGCCAAAGAAAACAGCACTTAAGGTATTGCAATCTGGTTTTTATTGGCCTAAAGTATTCAAAGATGCTTTTTCTTTTTGCAGGACTTGCGACAAATGCCAAAGGACAGGCAACATCTCTTCTAGAAATCAAATGCCACTACACAACATACAAGTAATCGAGCTTTTTGATGTTTGGGGAATCGACTTCATGGGTCCATTTCCTAACTCATTTGGTTATTTATATATACTTGTTGGTGTGGATTATGTGTCTAAATGGGTCGAGGCTGTCCCCTCACAAACTAATGATCACAAAGTTGTTGTCAAGTTTTTGCAGGAGAACATTTTCACTAGGTTTGGTACACCACGAGCAATAATAAGTGATGGAGGGAGCCACTTCAATAACTACCCATTTGCTTCTGTAATGAAGAAATATGGGATTACACATAGAGTGGGAACTCCATATCATCCTCAAACCAGTGGGCAGGTGGAGATTAGCAACAGAGAGATCAAGAGCATCTTGGAAAAGACAGTCAACACAAGGAGGAAGGATTGGTCGCTACGCTTGAACGATGCCTTATGGGCCTACAGAACCGCTTTCAAGACACCCATTGGCATGTCACCATACCGTTTGGTCTTTGGAAAAGCTTGTCATCTGCCGGTAGAGTTGGAACACAAAGCTTATTGGGCTATCAAAAAGTTCAATTTTGATATGAAACAGGCAGGTGACAAAAGGAGATTGCAAATAAATGAGCTTGAAGAATTGAGACACGATGCATATGAAAACGCCAAACTATACAAGGAAAGGACTAAGTTATACCATGATAAACAACTAGCAAGGAAGGAGTTTTGTGAAGGACAAAAGGTATTGATCTATAACTCAAGATTGAGACTCTTTCCAGGCAAGCTCAAGTCAAGATGGTATGGACCATATATTGTCACAAAAGTCTTTCCACATGGTGCATTGGAAGTTCACAGCGAAGAACGAAATCAAACATTCAAGGTGAACGGACACAGGGCGAAGCCATACATAGAGATGAGTCTAGAACCGCAAGAGGAAGATGTGAATCTTCAAACCATTCAATACATTGCATGAACTCATCATGTCTAGCTGAAGACATGAAACACAGCGCTTATTGGGAGGCAACCCAACTTTCAGGGGAGTATTTACACTTTCCCTTTATGTTATTCATTATTATTCATTTTTCTTTTTATTTTTCAGTCTTTCCTCACTAGATGGTTACACATGCCTATATCTTATGTTTTGTGCGAACATTGAGGACAATGTTCCATCTAAGTGTGGGGGTGTTAGTTAGTTATATTTGGAATCTTTTGAATTTTTTTTAGGATAAACAATTTCTTATAAAATAAGAGTAAGGATACGTATTTACTTTAGGATTGTTGAGTTTCATAATTCCCTACAAAAATTGTGTGCGTCATGCGATTATACATAATAAACAAATGTGATGCTTTTTCTGATAATTATTCCCTTTAGATCTAGTCCTAAATCGAGTTTAAGTAAATAGAGTGATACAATATATGTATATATATTTGAATAAAGTCAGTCTACTCCAATGTTTTGAGGGCTTAGTAACTAGGGGTATTCATCACCAATGTTTACCTTTACGTCAAACGGCAACTTGAAATATGAGTGTGCAAAGCACTTTAATGTTTGTGACTTGTTGAGTAACCGGATGGATACATCACAAATGTTTCGCATTCGCGTCAAAAGACAAGTGACAACTTTAAAGAAGAGACCAAAAAAAAAAAAAAAAAAAAAAAAAAAAAAAAAAAAAAAAAAAAAAAAAAACTCTAGTTTGCTACTGGATTTGTAGTAGAGAAAAGGGATAATCACAGACTAAGTAGATGCATACTACAACTACATTAATCGCATGACAAATATGACTAAGTTTGGGGATTATGACTGAACAATTGCACTAGAGAAAGTGGGTATGTTTAATTTTACTTTATCTGAAATTGTTTGTAGTTTTATATTTTTCATTTTGATGTCCACATAATAAGAAATCTTGATGGTTGAGTTTATTGTTGTTATTATTCTCCCTATTCATAATTCTAGTTTGCTTGAGGACAAGCAAAAGCTAAGTGTGGGGGTATTTGATGAACACATTATTATTCACTTTTTAGAGCAACAATCTTAATATAATTAGACATTTAAAAGCTCTATATGTGGTATTTATGCTTCTTTTCTCTTTCTCTGCAGGAAACAGCCTATAAACAGCAAAACGAAGCAAATCCAGGATGATACACAGGAGACTGAAGAGGCAGTCGACTGGTCATGATAACAGGCGACTGGACAGAGGAAATCAAGTTTTACACAGCTGCTCGACCAAGTCGACTGTTCCCAAAACATCAGTCGACTGGGCGGATGAATCATGAAAATACTGAAGTCTCGACACAGTCGACTTACTCCCAAGGACAGTCGACTGATAGGCGGCGGAGTACACAAATCAGATATTCGAAGATTCACCTGCATCTAATTTCACATCTATTTGAATCCAGATTTATGCAAATCAAATCTAGAGACTGGGGGTTTCCAAGTGGACGTGGTAAACAGATAAGGAAGGAAAGGAGAAAAGAGAAAGATATTAATCATCAAATCAAATAAAGAAGGATCTTCCTGAAAAAGGGGAAACCCTAATTCTCAGCCGTGTTCTATAAATATCAGAATACCATCTCCAGAACGGCTCTCCTTCCTCCGCTCTCTCGACTCCACAACTCCATCCAAGGATCATCAGATCTATCTCGTGGACGCAACTTAATCAGAGAGTTCCCAACCATCAAGTCATCAACCCGTGCTTCACTCCATCAACATCGAAGAAGGAGAGAGAAGATCCAGCAACCAGAAGGCAGTCGACTGTGTGACAGACAGTCGACCATATTGCCGGAATCCATTAGTTTATTTCTTCTTCTCTCTTTATTCTTTTATGTTGATCATGTATTCAAACTTGTTAAGCAATAAAGTTATATTTATGTGGAACTAATTTTATAGTTGGGTAGATCGAAACCGTAGTTATGTAGTGCTATATTCTTCTGAGATCTTCTAATTACTTATTGATTGAATCTGGTTGAATTGACATAGATTAATGATCATCAAACTTGGATCTTGAAGTCTGAGAGCAGTCGACTGAGGTGAGAGCCAGTCGACTGACATACAGCACGTGAGAATATCAAGTTTATGTTATCATTTATCTAAATCTGTTATATGAAGCATATTGAGACGACCGAATCTCGTGCCCATAATTTGTGACAAAGGAATCTTTAGGGGTTCTTGGTTCAATCAACTTAGAGGATCTAGATTTGATACCAATTTCTAGAACTTTAAGTGTTTGTTCGTTTCCACTGATCTTATGTTTTCGTTAAGAACAACTTAGTAAATACTAGGCTGACTGCTTGATGAAAGAAACGAATTAGAAGTAGATACCATGCCTAATTCTTGGCTTAGGGAAACAATACTTTAAGGAGTAGATACCATGCCCTTGAAGTGAACAAACATGAGTAATTGGGAGTAAGTTCAGAAGGTGACTTAGCATTACTAACTATTGGTGGAGATCAACAACCCAACTATTCAAGAGATATTTGTGATTCAACAATTTCTTCTTAGTTTTAATCTTTTTATTCCTTTTAGACTATTAAAACAACTCTTATTCATTTTTATTATTAGTTTTATTGATTAGTAAGTTGAAGTCTACAATCTCTGTGGGATCGACCCTTGCTATTACTACGATTCGATTCGTGCACTTGCGAGGTTTTTATAATTTGTATCTAGTTTATCTATTAATTTAGGTACTAGATTTCCAACAACACTCACCACCGCATCGAGCTCTCCCACAATCGAGCTCCGTCACCACCTCGACGAGCTCCGAACTACGCGAGCTCTGTCCCCATCGCTCCGCTGTCGAGCTCCCCTCAAATCCGAGCTTCATTCCCTGCGACTTCACCTCCTTCATCGTCGAGCTTCCCCTCACTGAGTTCCAACCTCGTGAGCTTCCTCCTTCGACAACCTCGCCAACCTCCGCGGGGACGAAGCTCCGTCGAGCTCGAATTCTCCTTCGCCGACTGTGGCGGGGCCATGGCCGTCGCTTGAACCCCACGCCGTCGCCGCTGAGCTCCGCCACCGTCACCACTCGCTAAGTGCCAAGTCTTCGCCGAGCTCGAGCTACCATCGAGCTCCCCCTCTACTCATAATCGCCGTCGCCGTCGAGCTCCCCACCTCGAGCTTTACTCCTCGTCGACCTCCGAGGACGAACTCCCACGTCGAGCTCCACTTCGTGAGCCTCTGGCGCTTCGAGAACGGAGAAGACGAAGGAGAACGAAGAAGAGGAGAAGAGAAAGAAAAGAACAGCAGCAGCGAAAAAAAAAAGTCAACCTTTGACTGCCACGTGGCGTCCATATGGACTTCGGCCACTTTTTGCCGAGCATTCGTGACACCGACCTTGTTACACCAAAAAAATGGCCTCTTCTTCCTCCTCCCGATGCGCGCTCGCTTGATCATGATCAACGCATACGATCGCGCCACGTGTCCAGGTAATATTCAATTTATTTATTTATTTATTTATTTATTTGTTTTAATTATTTAAAAAATCCGAAAAAATATTTAAAAATCGGAAAAAATTAAATAAAAATTCTAAAAATAATTATAAATTCAGAAAAATTATTTTAAATTCTGAAAAATATAATTATTTAATTAGAATAGTTATTTAATATTTTCGATAATTAATTATTTAATTCGAAAAATGAATAAAAAATTCAAAAAAATGAGAAAAATTTCAGAAAAATCTGGAAAAATCACCAAAAATCCAGAAAATTCTGAGGATATTTTTGGGTATTTTGCAAGCCCAGAATAACACCGTTACACCCCCGAGCAAGATCCAAACTCCCTTAAGAACACCGATAAAATCCCGTACGCCATTAAAACAACAAAACTACTCCTCAAAGACTGAAAAACTCAGTCTTTAGGAGTGGGGGGCTCGTGATATGGCTAAAAATAGGATTAAATCGGGACCGTTCACATCGGACACGAATCTTAAAGCTCAGGGATAAAACGGTAATTTCACCTACAAGCGGGTCTGAAATGGGAACTGAGTCTTTATTCAAAGCCCAATAACCCATGAACGGATCCACGTCAACTGAGTATGGGTTCCAATCCGCTGCACACCCGATCCAGCAAGATACAATCAAGGTCCCTGATTAGACCTTAATCAACGGCCCTGATTTACATCTATCTTTTCACTGGGAATTAGGGATTCAATTCCTTATCTGATTACTAGGAGAATATTCCTTATCTAATCACGGGGATTACATTCCTAATCCAGTCCCAAAGACGCCTATAAATACCCCCCCATCCATCTCCATTGCGAGGTAATGAGTATTTTCTCAATTTACGCTCTTTCTTAATCATTTCTGATTACTGACTTGAGCGTCGGAGGGTGCGTCGCCGGGATCAACCCCGGTGTCTCGCACTTTTTGCAGGTGTACGGCAGGAGTCAACGGTCAAACCCCGGCGGAACAGGTTAGAGGTTTGCTATTCAGGTTTTTCACGAATCCACAAATACTATCTATTTACCCCCACACCAGATTTAGCGGTAACACAACTATAGAAAATAGTTGAGATTGAGTTGAGGAATTTTGTGAAAGATTAATGGTTTAGAGGACCATATTTTAAGGATTTGAGTTATGAGGATTTAAATTGGGGATTTGTGATTTTTGTAAAAGATGTTGTTTGGACTTGGATTTCTCAAATGCTAAGTTTAAATCTAATTAGTTTGGTATTAACAAGATTTGGAAAAATAAAAGAAAGTTATTTTGATATATGACTGATACTTAAAAACCCTAGTTTTGACATATGTACGACCTAAATTCTTCAGACTGTAGGCCGACAGTCGACTGATACGACCTTTCAGTCGACTGATACGACCCAGCTGTTATGACCTTTAGTTTCTTGAAAATCCATTCTGGACAGTCGACTTAGACCCTTTTCAGTCGACTGATATACTTAGACTTATTTTTCAAAGTTATTGCAGTATCTTTTCTGGACAATCGACCTATGACCCCTTAAGTCGACTTATAACACTTAGAATATTTTATTAAAGAATTCTGGAATTTCTCTGCTAAGTCGACTTACGACTTTTATAAGTCAACTTGTATTACTTAACTTATTTTCTTAAAATCATGGAATTTTCCCTCTGGACAATCGACTTACTTCAGTATTAGTCGACTGGTGCTGATGTGTTCTCATAAGTTTGAATGTTTCCTTCAAATGATTTATTCCTCAAATGTTTTAAGCTATACCTTATCTTCTATTTTAACATATGATTTCAAGATGTTAAGTTGAGCAGTTTCAGATGTGAGTTTGGTTGAGATATTTGAGTTGAGTCTCTAGAGGATGTGTGTGACCCTAGCATACCGGTGTTTGAGTTAATTATGTTTGGGTCTGTTGAGGTATTTAGTTGTTCAGTTTTGAGTTAAGTCCGTTAGGGTACACCACTCTAGGAGATTCGTTGAGTAATTAAGTAACCCAAAAATAATAAGGACAGACACTAGTGGTGATATGATGAACGGGAACATGAGTCAAGTATCTCAGTATGGCTTTCGGTGTGGGATTTAATCTCCGGAATTATCGAAGTATCTTACTTTGGGTGTGGGATCTATCTCCGGAATTATCCAAGTATTTTTACTTTGGGTGTGAGATATATCTCCGGAATTATCCAAGTAGTTGCTTTCGGTGTGGGATTGATCTCCGAAATTATCGGAGTCGAGGCGAAGCACATGTGGTATTCGTGTGGTGATGTGTCAATGTTTCGGTGTGGGATGGTCTCCGAAATTATCCAGGTAAAATATCTTGGGTGTGGGATCTATCTCCGGAATTATCGGGCATGGGATACTATCCATAGCTTATCTTTATCTCGTAGTAGTCATCGTGTTAGGATTAGTTGCATAGCGGGAGATTGAACCCTATGAAGTGAAGACGTTAAGGGCTTGCACCGAACCTATGTAGAGTGGGATGCATAGACTTCGACAAGTACGCATTAGAGAGTCCGCATATAGAATTTGTGTTTTCTTGACTTGGTTTTATGCATGTGGATTTCCTGTTTTCTACACATGACACTTGGTTTAGTCTCACTTGTTGTTTACTATTCCTTGCTACATCGCATTTTATGTATTCATGTTTACTACCTGCTGTTTAAGGATTCATGACTAATGTTCATTTATGTTGTTTGTTGTTTTATGTCACTCACACCATTTATGGCTGACCCCTTTAGTTTTTGAGGGTTAGGGATCATCTCTAGCCTCATATGTTACAGGTTATTCCTTAGAGTTTGGAGGTTGGATGTTTGAGATAAATTGATGTAATAGAGCCTTTGTATAATATTTTGTAAAGAAAAGTGTTGTAATAAGAAATTTGTAATTCAAGGTGTTTTGTATTCCGCTGTATTTGTAAAGATTGATGTAATAAAAGTTTGGAATAAAATTATTTGTGTTTTTGGGCTATGTGTACTATTACATTGAAGTGGATGCTGGGATTGTGCCACGTATTTTCTAAGATATCATATTAGAAATTCGGGGCGCTACAGAAATGGTATCAGATCATGCTTCAACGGTAATAATAGACATAGTATGAAAACCAACCTAGGCGACACTAGAGCGTGAGTACCTAGGTGTGGACATTAGAAGTGTGAGTACACAAGTGGACATTAAATACAACCTAGGTGGACATTAGAAGTGTGAGTACCCTGGTGGACAGCTGATGTGTGTGATTTGATTGTTTGGTCATGAAGACCTGTAATGAGATTTATGTTGTTTGTATGCTTAGACTTGAATGAAATCTCTTTATCGCAAGTGTATCGATTATTTTTGCATAAAGCAAATATTTTCTCACTAGCTATTTTTGACATCTTTTGTTCGCTTTGTGTATTTGATATTTATTTATGTAAGGTATTACCCTTTCAACTTATATAATTTCTATTTTACTTATTCATGATCTACTATATGTTTTGCTATCTTACCCACTGTATATAATCTCTGGATTATATGATTTTTGCCAAAGTTAATTTTTATAAAATTTAATTATCTTCTGCTAGATTCTTTTAATTATTTGCTCTCTTATATATTTTGTGCACCTCAATTTTGTGATCACTCTTGTATCCTATCACATTTACTGTTTTATATTTGTTTGTTTGCTTACTAAATAACTTTTGTGTAATTAACTTATTTTACTTTTATTCGGTTTCTTTTATTGTCAGCAATTGAATTTATTTTTTTGTTTTTATATCTCCATCCGAGTTTATATTATTTCTATTCATTAGTGCAAACATTAAACTTTTACTAATTGTCTTGTTTTTCTTTTAAAACTGTTTCTTTGACTTTACTATTGGTTTTTACTTTTTTTTTCTTTTGTCCAAGTTATTATTTGGCAACTTTTGCTGTAATTCAATGGTGCATCCTTTAGTATTTCACAAGTTCATTTTTATTTTGCGACTCTTACCCATTTCTTTCTTGACGTCTTATTTATCTTACTTTCATGTGCTTTTTGTTACTCGTATACTTTGATATTACTTTTACATATTACATTAAAGTTTTGAATTACTACGTGTTAAGTTATTATTGCTACTTCTACTTCCTTTCATTATTGTTTAAAACTGTTTCTTTGACTTTACTATTGGTTTTTACTTTTTTTAATGCGCAACCGGATGTCTAGTTGCGCACGTGTAAGGCATCATGAATGTAGGTTCAAGCCCACCACGCTTCCACTGCGACACTCTGATACCAAGGAAAAACATGCTCGCATGCAATCTCACATCAATGTATACGAGGAGAGTATCATGAATGCAAGTTCAATAACTTCATCATTCATGACTCCAGCCATCTAATAGAGAAAAGGGGGAGAAAATATCAGCATATAGAGTAACACAAATGTAGTCTAACTCACATTTAAATCTCTATATACTGAACTCACACTCTAATGTCCACCAAAATGTGTCGTCCTTGTAATTTTGTACTACTTATTGAAGTTTGCTCTGATACCACTCTGTGTAGACTTCCGCCTGCCACCCAGGACGGTAATGGCCACAAACGGAACCTTAGAGCTTGTTTTATGCAACAACCTCTCGACTGCTGCAACGGCAACGGTGGATAGCCGATCATGTCAAGATAAGAGCCAATGTTTCGCCATCAATCACACTGTGAGAACCCATGATCATGCTTCCGACATTGCCTTCTTGTCTATCCAAGCTCTGATACCACTCTATAACACCCCAAATTTCATTTACATGTAATTCGCAGTTCAACAAGATCTTTTACTTCAATTCGTATAATTTTACAAGGAAATTAAAACTTTTCATTATACACATTGTTTATTTCAGAATTACACAGCGGAAGTTAAATAAAATACAACATGGAATATATACAACTCCAACAACATCAACAGCTTTGAAAATGATCTTTAGCATCAATCGCCTTCAAGTCCTTACCAATCTAAGTCCTACACTGAAAAACCTGTGGGCACGTCAGTTGCTTACAATCGACGCAACATTATAAAACAACGATCCTTACTATGCCGCAATATAATGATTCTCTTACTTTAGCAACCACAAACTTGAATGCATATAAAAGTGTAAAAAAGTGACTATCATAAACATGTCAGTGAATGATATGACTTAATGCCTAATGCGGATGTTACACTACAATGCACTAATGCATACTTGTTCGGATTCTATGCATCCCATTCCACATAGGTCCAAGGACAAGTCCTTATCGTACTCCTCAATATAGGGTTCAATCCCATGCTATGAATTACTACGATGGTGACTAATGTATGTTTTAGATATTCTGTGAGTATCTAGTACCACCACGAAAATTCTTGAGTATCGCACTCCCACTTCAAGTGATTTTGGACACACTGACTCACACCCAGTAATTCTATAGGCAAATACCCACACCGCGAGCTATAACCCTGATAATTCTTGAGATTCGTTCTCCCATCGCAAGTAATTTTCGGCCATCACGCCTAACACCCCGATAATTCTGGAGATGAAACCCACACCGCGCTGTCATTGGTACCTCATCACACAAATACCCTACGAGCGTCGCCTTTATTCCAGTAATTCTGCAGTAATATCCCCCACCGCGAGCCTCAATCCCGATAATTCTGGAGATACCTCCCACCACGCTATCTAGGGCCTCATATTCATGTTTTCCCATACTTAATCACATCTCCCCTTAGTGCCTGCCCTTAAGTTTTAGTTTTAAGCCATCATAACCTAGAGCTAGCTTTCCCTACCAGACATAAAATCAACACAAGAAAAAGTCAGCCCACACTATCTACTTCTGAAAAAGAGAGTCAACCCACACTGGTTACTCCTCAAATTCTTATTAATCACAAATGCTGGTTACCAAGGGCCTCGCCTAGCTTCTAGACTCAACATCTTTTCATGTTCAAAAACTTGGGGTAGTCAAATCCTTATTATTCATATTCTCATTTTCATGTCATATTTCCTTCAAATCCTTTCATTCATACTTATTTACCAACTATGAAGTAAACACTTTTTTGTTGATCACACAACCAACAATTTCACTTTAATAAACTACAAGTTTCTTGAATTAAATAAACCATTTTCATATTCATTTATATTTCACTTATAAATCTCAATTCTATTAAAAAGATAGATTCATTAGTTTCATAAAAGAGTCCACTATATCTTTGTATTTAAAATCATATATAATAATCCTCAATTACTTCGTCTAAATTCATTTGCAAAATAGTAAGTTCAAAACCAGAAAACTGCAGCACATGCTACTTGTAAAAATTATAGAAAATTATATACTTCATGAAACTTTGTGTTCTTCAGATCAAAATAAAGGTATACAAGTTTACTACAATTTCTTAGTTATAATTATCTTGAAAATATTATACTTTTAACCCTGAATTCTTCGAAATCTACAGTAGAGTCGATATATTGAAATACTGCCAATTGTACAGTCTTGTAAAATTTATTTTAAATTCAATTCTTTGTGAAAATTTGATTTCTTAGACTTTACAGTAAGTTTAACGAGTCTAATAAAAGTTTTTTGTTTTGACTTTTCTCATATTACTTCATTTATGATGCTGAAATGATCAAAAACCGAAATGTATACAGATTTCCAGCAACTAGTCGACTACCAACCAGTCTTAAGTTTGGATTTTTTAACATAGTAATTAAACGAACTCCAAATCTTATGAAATTTCAAAGGGATGTTCATGACATATACAAGATCCTCCCATAAAAGTTTTAGTTCTAGATTTCAACTATTTTATTAAACATAATTTTCTGAAGTGAAACTAATATTAAAAATAACAACTTTCTTTGCATGAATTAGAAACTTTGTGTACGAATTTATATCCATTTTATTTAATCTAATCATGATGTATTACCATGCACCCAAACAATATCATTTCAACTTATCAACATTGAAATCTTTCAACTAGCATGCATTTCATTTCATAATCATATCAATTATGAATTCTAAATAACATCATCGCAAAATTAACCACAACTCATATGTATAAATAATGTTATACATCAATTATCCTACACATGCATGCTACTACATTTTAAAAAGTTGAAGAAGTCACCCATCTTATAGTTGTAAAAGAAATAGGAACTCCTAGTAGGTTGCTCCTAGCTCCAACAAGAATGAGACTTCCTTCTCCTCCTACCAAAGCAAGCTCGAGTCCTCCTTCTTGAAGAAATCTGAGCCCTCCTTCTCTTTATCTTTTTTCTCTTTCTTTTCTTCTCTTTTTCTTTTGTTTCTTTTGTTTCTTTTTTTTGATTTTTAGTGCAATGTTCATGAAGTAAGATGTGGTATTTATAGGGCTAAATGGGTGAATGAAGAGACATCCATTATCCAAAAATAAAGACCCATTAACCAAAATAAATATCCACTCACCATTACTACCACAAACCCCTAACTCTTCCTATTCTTATGCATGACCAACTCTTGGTATGCACACACGTGCACGTGCACACTACATGCACACACTTCTCATTCCTTTGTTTATAGTATAATGTATATATTTGTTACATGAAAAGTGTGGTGACAAATTTAAATGCGTATTTAACAAAGAATTTTCTCATGGGCTTCTATTTTGCAATTAGTTTCTTTTGGGATTTTTAAAAATAGATTATGGTCTATGGATTTAAAATCAAAGTAAATAAATTAAATTAAAATGAGAAAAGATATGTATAATTCTTAGAAAATTTGAGAAATAAAATTGCACATGAAAATTTACGTGCGATGCACATAAAAAAAATATATCAAATAGATTTGATTAACGGGAAGATGTTTATAATTAATCGAAATATAACATACGAAAAATATTTATTTTGATAATGTTATGGATATTTCACGTAACGAAAAATATACGTAATCGACACGTGTATTAGAAGTCGCGCAATGTACGTAAAAACACAAGGATTAAAAATAAATGTTTAAGTTGGCTCAAAATAATATAATCAGAATATAAGATCAGTTTGACATTTATATAAAAATATGTTACGAATATTACTCGTAACAATACAAAATACATGTGCGTAACAAACGAGAAAAAAATTGTCATTACTCAATTTTGCGGGGTGTTACAGATTCAGATGTCTGACTATTGCTACCGATTGATAATAACTTGACGAAGATCAGGTTGTGGCTGAGACACCGTAGAAGGGGTCGAGGTATGGTCTGAACTCTATTTTCGACAAATGGCTGTATAGGTGGCTGTTCTGGATGGCTTCGGTGGGAGCCCCCAAGGGCTGCTCTTGTGGACGGAGGTTGACTCTGTTGAGGAGGGGTTGTTCTTGCTGAAATTGTTGAGGTTGTTGAGGTGGGTCCTCTGCAGAAGGAGGAGGTGAAGGAGGGTGATCGGCTTGTCTGTTGGTAGCCGTCGCATTTCCCTTCCTTCTTGGAGGTATGGCTGAGAAGGTGGTTCCAGATCGACAAAGTTGGATCGATGATCTTTTCTATTTCCCAGAAACATCTTTAATCTGTTGCTACTTATTTCTGTGTGGGAGCAAACAGATATATGAATTCTTTTAATGCAAACAATTAAGATCAAATGTAGCGCTCCGAATTTCCAACATAATGTCTCAGAAATACGTGACACAATTCTCAACATCAACCTCAATTGTAATAGTAAACATAGCCAAAACATAGATAAATTTTCAACTTTTATTACATCAATCTTTGCAAAACACAGCGGAAAATTTAAACACCTTGAGTTACAAATTCTTTCTTTTACAACACATTCTTTTACAAATTACAAAAGTCACAACATCATTCCACCATATGCATCCAATCCCAAGCTATAGGTACCTACTTGTAAAACATGAGGCTAGAGATAACCTTAACCCCCAAAACACTTGAGTCAGCCATAACGGTGTAAGTGACATAAAAATAAATGCAACATAAATAAAACATAAGGTATAGAGTCATAAACAATATGTATCAACAGTTGTAACGGATGGAATAAGAAATAACAATAAATGAAACACGAAAATATCAAGTGAAACTAGACTAAGTGTCAAGTATAGGGAAACAGAAAACAACATGCATAAAACCAAGTCAAGAAAACACCAATGCTATATGCGGATTCTATGCATCCCACTCTACATAGGTCCGGTGCAAGCTAGCCCTTATCGTTCTCCACTTGATAGGTTTAATCCTCCGTTATGCAACTAATCCTACTACGATGACTACTACGAGATTTAGACATTCTGCAAGTATCGGTTCTCGTCCTTGGAATACTGGAGGTCAATCCCACTTCGCGGATCATTCTGTGGCCTATTTATCCATCGTCCCAGAAAACTGAGGATTGCCTCACTCCGCAGGTCATCCTGGAACCCTCATTGCACAAACATTCCATGAGCATCGCTCTCGTCCTCAGTATACTAGAGATCATTCCCATTCTGTGGATCACTCTATGGCCCTTACATCTATCGTTCTGGAAAACTGGGGAATATCTCACTCCTTGGATCATCCTGGAATTCATAACTCACGTTTGCACTCATTTCATCATATCACCATCTAGTTCTTGTCCTTATCTTGTTAAGTTAATTAATTATTTATGAATCTCCTAGAGTTCATCTACCCTACTGGACTTAACTCAAATGATCAACAACAAGGCTACAACTGGCCAAACCACAAAACCTCAACTGTCGGTGTACTAGGGTCCCACTCACCCTCTAGAGACTCACCACTCAACCATCAACACCAAAACTTTCATTAAAACTCTTAATTCCATTATCAAACTTCTAAAAATCAACAAATCCAAATTCACTTAATATACTCACAGATTTCAGAATTTGAAATAAAGTATTAAATTCGTTAAATAACTGAGAATCATATTTTAGAGTCATAGAAAATCACAAAATATCAATTCCTTCGAAAACTGTATATATTTCACTTTATAAAGTAATAGAAATACAATTTAAATTCTATTATAATCAAATTATAACTTTCTGTAAAATACGGTAATCTGTAGTAAAAACTTCATCTAGAACAGTAGATCAATAATCCGTAATATCGAAGAAATAACCGTTTAAAGAAAATATCAGAAAACTCAAGAAACCCATCAGCCAGAACAATGACAGTGGACTGTCGAAAATG